>PKRV01000342.1:1313134-1376917 GCA_003709505.1 Hyphantria cunea
CTACTGGCAGCCTGGCAGTTAGAGTGGAACGCCTCCTCTAAAAAGAAAGGCAATCATTTTTATGCCATTCAGCCATCTGTTACATCAAAACCCTGGTTCTTTAAGTACAAAAAGTTGTCTAAATCTATCATCTCAACAATTTGTAGGCTTCGTATTGGTCACTGTTGCTCTCCCATTTTCCTGCGTAAAATTCGGGTCAGGGACTCATCAATATGCGAATGTGGATTAGACGAAGGCAGTTTGGACCACATATTTTTTAATTGCAAGAAAAACAATCCATCTTTGGACTTATATGGCTTTTTAAGAAACTTAAAGATCCCCACCCCTATTAATTTCTCTTCTCTTTTAACCTATTCATCGCCAGAACTCGTTCAGGCGTTAATAACTTTCATTCGTTGTAATTCCATTAAACTTTAATCAGTTTTCCTTCTTCCTTCTTCACTTTGCTATCTTTGTATTTTTTTTTAACACTAATCTCTTACATTCATATGTCATTGGCAGAATTGTCGACATCGGCACAGATTGCCATATCCAAAAAAAAAAAAAAAATCTTATTTGCTTACTTTCAATTACGTCAAAATGGATAATAGTGTGTGTGTGAAAGAAAGAAAGAGAAAGAAATAGCTTAAAATAATGGATGATTTGTATGGCGTCGATGTACCTTAAGTACAACAAATTCAACGAGCTTCAATAGTGTGGCTCATATGATCTTCACATTTGATTTCTGTTACAGCATGCAAATATTGAGTCTAAATTGATTTTGTCTAAAGTACATTGTTGTTTGTCTTTGGAAAGCGATGCCATGTGTGATTATTCGCAATTCGGGTTTTATAATTAATTTGGCCATGTTAACAGAAAATACACCAAAATTATGCATTATTAATGCCACTCCGGCCTGCTTCTTCTAAGGTAACAAGTGACCTCACCCCCCCTCAGGCTTGCGCTTATGGAGGACGGAGATCATTATGCCCCGTTCCCGGGCCAGATGAACCGGGAGAGTTCTAAATCTATCTCCGTCAGCTCCGCCATCTGCTTCGCTCCGCACTCGTTCGCAGAAAGAGACGACAGAGTTCCACACGCCCATGTGTACTACTTGAAATCTACTTATGACAGGTAATTAAAAAGTCAACGTTAGTATCGACACTATATATTTACAAGCTCGAGTAAAATTTATGTAAATAACGATATTTCATTGAAATTATTTGTTTGTTTACTTACTCCTCGTAAAGTCAACCACCCATTTATCATTTCAAAGTACGTCGTAACTGAAGCCGCTAGTTAGGGCTGTCATCGTGCATCCAGCGAATATACCGATTCGGATCTAGTGCCACCTTTGCCTCACAGAAAAAAGGAGTGCGATTGAGACGCGTGAGACGGGTGTCTTGGTGGAGTGACTCCTGTTTCCCATGGACACTTACTGCACTCGTCCTTCATATAAACTTTGGCACAGAGGTGCCAAATTTTATTCTCCTATGTTCGCATTTTTGTAAAAAGGGGTGCAAAGTTTTTGATTTTCGTATTAATAGATACTCGGTTTGCACGATGAACACTTGTTTGGCGGTGATGCAGCGTTCTCTGCGCGCAGTCAAGCGCACGAAGCCGTCCTCCTGTGCGGTAGTTGCTCGAACTCTGCCAGATCCTCGTCTCCTGGTTAGTCTCCCAGTCTCTTGAAATCGACTCAAGCATTCTGGATCTCTCACCGGGAAAAACCCAGCTGCAACGCCACAGGACGCTGCGACTGGCCTTCTTGAAGCAATGTTATGGCCCTAGTTACAGTTGGTAAGTCCATAAATCGTCGAATTCTCGGCATAACTTTTTTAAAATATTAATTAAGCCACTAGTTAAACAAAACTTAAACCGTACTTGACAGAATAGTCACTTTGACTGAGTTAGAATCCGTCTTAAAATTCGGGTAGAATCAAGTGTTTACAATAAATTATCAAAAACTATCCACTTGGAACAATTATGCAGCTGGAATACTCAAAAAATGATTGTAAACAAATAAGGTAACACCACAATAAACAATCAGCTACTTGAGAACGCATAAAATATGAATTATCGCTACCGACGTAAACAATAACAAGTGGCCCTTATTTTGTTGTGACTAGTATATATAGATTGAACATAAAGTGAGGACACAAAAGAATTTTTCAGTAATGGTCACAAATAAAACACAAAATATCTATTATTATTGTAATTCTCCACAATTGCTGATGGTGACCTTGGTGGAGACAGAGCCGCCTTTGCTGCCGTACTTCTCCATTTTCTTCAGCACGTCCAGTCCTGATATCACGTGGCCGAACACTACGTGTTTGTTGTCCAACCACTCTGTTCTGAAATATAATATAAAATCATCAGGAATATCTAAAAAAACCCGCGATAGAAGAAAATTAATAAACTATTCAAGGATTAATAACGACTTCAATTGCATTAGACACAAAGCTGTGAGACTTTAGAAGTCAATAATTGTAATATTTATTTAAATAAAAAATAAAAAATAAAATTCTTGGTCTCCTTATTTCTACAACTGAGATACTTGTGATATTGTTAGAACAGTCGTACGTATAATTAGAGATTTACTGTCCAACAGTAAAGCAACTTCTGAGAGCTTTGACTAGGGGGCGAGCCTTACGTCGGGGTTCCAGGGTTTTCTTTTCTAGGGTGCACCTGGTTCCCCGGCTTCTAGTACCCGAAGTGGCGTGCGTTTTTAAGCTGTACGAATCAGACATATCACTACAGAAAAAAGGAGGATGAGCCTGACATTATATTTATCTAGAATCCCCGAAATACAAATATATGCTGTCACCTCTTAAATGTGTCCTCCTAGACAGAACTAATATCAAGTCCTTGTTGTTGTTGAAAAGTATACATCATACAGCTTGAGAACTATTCATATCGCGGTACAAGTTTAGCAGTTACTTGGTAGTTCAGTGTGTCTACGATAGATGGCGCTGTCGTATATTTTATGGAAGTTACAACACCTCAAAATAACTCTTAAACCAATGTTATTTTTAAGCGAAATACTTACTTGGCAGTACACAAAAAGAACTGTGAGCCATTACTATTTGGGCCAGAGTTGGCCATACTGAGTATCCCGGGGCCGGTGTGACGCAGTGTGAAGTTCTCGTCATCGAACTTGCGGCCGTATATCGATTTCCCGCCTGTGCCATTGTGATTCGTGAAGTCACCTCCTTGGCACATCTACTAATGGGAATCAGTTAAGGAATTATTGGGAATTAAAAAATGATATATTCAGTTTGTTTAGCACGCAATCGGTGAAAATACAGTATATTTCGATAATTTGAGTCAGATGGAAGTTTTAAGTAGTCCTAGAAACATTACTTTATTATTTTTTGTCTGAAATATACTAATTTTAAATAATTGATTGGACTTCTTAGGCTATTGGCAATAGGCAGCCATTACGATTATTAAAATGCCAAAGAAGAAATGAAATATCAGACTCAAATCTCAGACAGACAGTTTTAATTAATTGTATTGTAATCATATCAAAAAAAGTACCTGGATGACTGAGCTTTACTTGATTTTTTTCGTTGGTAAATTCTCTAAAAATCCTAACTAAATCGTTTTGTTGTCCCTAAAACTCCCTGCATACTAAATTTCGTGAAAATCTTTGGCGACATTTCCGATATTTACATTATATATATACAAAAATTGCTTGTTTGAGTTAGATTATATAGATTATTATACAAATATAAGATTATTTTTTTGTTAACATGTGTTACTACTTGCTCAAGTATTTTTGCAAGATATATATTTTTGTTAATTATTTTCTAGTTAGCCAAAGTGATTGATTTAGTACTGTTGTATACAAGTATCTACATACTTCATACTTTATAAGTTAGTTTATTGTGTTGTGGCACTACCCTCCATCATACCTTTTGTTCCTACCTTACTTTTAGGATTACTTCACTTGTAATTTTAGGCTACCTAGCTCAATACACAAATTACGATATTTGGTGTTTTATTGAAGACATAATAAGAACTTTATTTATTAACATGTTAGACGACATTTTCTACAATATTAATTCGACCAATTCATCAAAAAGAGTCATCATGAGGTTCTAAATTTATTTAAATTATATTTGAAAAGGATACAAAATCAGGTATTATCCTGTGAAAACAGCTACCCTGGTAACCAAATCCTTTTTCATGTGTGCATAGTGCTCTGAAATTCTCTGCGGTCTTGGGAACTATGTCTGCTCTTAACATCATTATGACTCTGCCCAGGGACTGTTTGCCGGCACTAATGTCAAAGTATACTTGTGGGTTTCGTTTCTCAGCAGGTTTAGCTGGTATCTGTAATTCAGAGAAATGAAAATGAGTAATAACATTAATAAACACGCTGATTTCAGCACGAACGGGCCAGCTTGACCAGGGCAGTATTACACTCGTAATAATAATGATAATCAACCTAAATAGACATTGTTTGTGCTGTCATGCAGAAGCACTAGGGTGTAATGGCAAGAGTAGGCATGCTGCATTCACAATGAATATGGTGACCACCACTCTTGGATTCTGCTTATGCTTTCCATCATCAGGCTGAGTAGAGTTATTTTGGCAGGGTCATATATAAAAAAAAGTTATATCTATAGACTATTAACTTTTGCCGTGGCTACCCCTGCATGTATGTTTGGTTATCTAGGTAAAAACTAAATTGTGTCGTTTCTCAAGAATCAAATAAATAATAATATAATAATAATAATAAAAACTAATACATAATTCTATATAATATAAAGGTTCAATTATTTTGTCATAAAATGGTAACATACAAAGTTAATTTCAAATTTATTACATGTATGAATGTAAAGGAGAGTAAGCAACGATGGCACGCTCAGTAAGTACCTTGATGGGTGACCGCTGATGACATGTTACCATGAACGTCTCTGTGATTCGAAGGTCACCTTAAACAGTCGGTCCCGGTAGTTATCATAGGATAACAGTGAAGCTTATTTGGCCTTTGGTCTTTGTAATAAAAACATCCAATGGTAAGGTTACGTAGCCAGAACATTATCTTGCCAGTCCCTAACCCGCACTTGGGCAGTGTGGGCACATATGGCCTTAACCCTCTCCTTAATGATGGATGTATTAGGAATTCAAGATAATAACTTCATTGAATACTCACTTTGTCAGTCTCTGTATTCTCCTTTGTACTTTCAACTTCAGTTTCATTATCTTTAGCAACTGTCAATGTCTCGCCTGCATGTTTCTGTAGCCATGAGTCCTCTGACCAGACCGGCCGAGTTGACCCCTCCTTGATACGCTGTGGGGCTGCTATATTCACTCTTATAGTACGGCCAAAGAGTTCGGAATCATTCTGAAAGTTTTAATATTTTTTTTAAACATAACTCTTTAATGAAACAAAAAAATCCTATTGCATATAATCTTATATGTACACAATTTAGTTAAGTTTAATTAAGCTTTATTCTTCCTAACCTTTAATTTTCATAAGATTATTTAGGGTTAGGAAGAATATCAGTTATGTCATCAGCATCGGACCACCTCAACCCTTTGGGGGCCCTGAGTTTGAAGGTTGAAATAGTTGTCAGCATTTTAAGAGCACCGACTTCCATGTTCCAATTTTCCATGATTACCACAGATTTTCATGACATACTAAGCTTTATTGTACATAAGTAATATTTCCTTTTAATAAGTATGCTACAGATACTGCCTCGGTGGCACAGTGGTAGCGTACGCGACTGCTGTCCATGAGGTCTCGGGTTCTAATCCTGGGTCGAACCAAATGTTTGCATGATCTGCAAATATTTGTTTCGGAGTTTGGGTGTTTTCTATGTATAATATGTATGTATTTACAAAAAAAAAGTATTTATGTATTCATGCCAGTTGTCTAGTGCCCATAATACAAGCTCTGCTTAGTTTGGGACTAGATGGCATTGTGTGTTTAGATGGCCGAAATATTTATTAGATAAATATGTATTAACAGCAGAATTCTTTTCTGACTGTATATTATTTATATTACTGTATAATATTAAACAGTTGTGACTAAAATGTAATAAATACACAATAAATTGTACTTTAAATTAAGGCCTACAAGAAAGAGCATTATTAATTACACAGGATCTGTTGGTTAGTTAAAGATTTAAATTAAGAATAAATATAATAATCACAGATTGATCAAAATAGTGAATTAAAATTGAAAATGAATAAAAATATATTTTTGTTATCATAATTATTTTGAGTTCCTAAAAAGAATAATATTGATAAAATCTTGTCTCTTGTAGATTTAAGGGTTGAAAACAGGACAGGACAAGTCAAGATTACCGTGGTTTTTAAAGAAGGTAAGAAAACTGATAAAACCCACTCACCATGTTATCAATAGCCGCAGCAGCATCTTCGGCATTCTCGAATTCAATAAATGCAAAACCTCTATGCTTTTCAGTTTCATAATCTAATGGAATTTGAACATCAACTAAATCGCCGAACGGAACGAAAGCCGCATTCAACACTTTTTCATCCACCTCTTCTGCTAATCCACCTACATATATGGTCCTCTTTGAATTAGGTTTACTAGACATCTTCGATTAAATTAAAACCCAATATTCTAATTACTGGTTGGCGTTAAATTTGTTTTTATTTACGTAGGTATAACCTCAACAAATTGAAACTGAAACAGCGCGACACTGACATAAACGTAAATGACATTAGGTTTGTCAAAACGTATCGATAAATCGAGTTGACCATGGAGTTGTTCGAAAATATTTATGCTTTTTAAATGTATTTTCTATCTAGACGTATGTACTTAGTTCACTATTTAGGTCACTTTCAGATTTAAGTTACATTGCATTTTATGGCTGTGATACGTAAATAAACTATATATAAAAATAAATAGTTTGTTTTTCCTGTTCTTAAAAATAGAAAAATGCTACTTATTTAACAAAATAACTTTAATAAATAAGTAGCATTTTTTAATACTCACGCTATAACAATTAATTTATAATATTATATTACACTGATTGAACTAAATGTATTAATACATTAATAACAAAAAATCCCTGAAATTTTCCTTCATCAGCCTATCGCAGTCCACTGCTGGACATATGGCTCTCCAATTAGTTCGATCCATGGCTTCCCATATCCAGCTCCTGCCAGCCGTCTTGCGCAAATCATCGCTCCATCTGGCTTGTGGACGTCCTACACTACGTTTGCCGAGACGCGGTCTCCACTCAAGAACTCGTTCAATGAACATGACTTTGATTTTGTCCAAGTTCATTAGTAGGCCGATGTGCACTTCACACATAAGCCAGAAAATTTTACTGTTGCATAAATTTTTGAAGAAATTTGGATTTTATGTCGATATTTAAACACACAGTATTTTTTAAAAACTAACTATTTCAGAAACTTTTATTGAGGATTTATGGCATAGGTGTAGATTGATTTTAATAAACAACTCATAATTCTTAACTTTAAAACAATATTTTCTACTTTAAAATGCCGATACCGTGATTTAACAACCTTTAGATAATAATGCAACTGATTTGAGAACTCTCTTTTTGGAATGATATAATAGCTGTTGCACTATCAGTACTACTCAAAACTATTTTTCATTATTATGGTGTCCTTTTGTTATGTAGTGTCTGAACATAGACACATTCTCATCTTATTTTATTGAAGTGATTCTTTCTTATAGGAGTTAAACTGCTTCGTTACGTAGCGCGTTACGACGCCCGTCCCGCACGCGTTTTTTATTCACATTTAAGGCCATATTTCTCATTATAATTTAATAACCTCCACTTTTTCAGTATTCAGCCGCGAGTCGCAGTTGTCTAAATGGGGAGTTTCACAATTAGATGCGGGCAGGCGCTAAGAGGGGTCCTGTTGTCGTAACAACAGCTGTTTCTGGATCTTCCATCTCAGACTCACAGTGGCTCACCGTGTGGTTTTAGTCGATAACAGCTGTTGCCGGATCCACCCCATCTCAGACACAGAATGGCAACCGTGTGGTTTCAATCGGTCAAATTCTAACACACCACCCCGCCGCAAACTTCGGTGAGGTGAAGGCCCGTGGAGGTACGTAAAAAAATGCTTTTGGCTTAAGTTTTCCATCTTTTTGCAGTGATGTTTTTCTAAGCAGTTTGATCCTTTAGTCGAGTCTTACTGCATCTATGGGATAAATGGGGATGGTGATACTCCGCATCAATCCATCACCATTATAAAATCATTAGTAAATTTTGCCAGAGACAGCAGAGGTCTTCTCCAACTTATTATTTACCTGCATACCCATTATTTAATTCTTTAAACGATTGACTAATGATATTATTATGTAGTTTTGATGTTAGGTACTAAATTTGTCACAATACTAATTTCTAAGCATTAAATTTAAACAGGCACAGCCTTTATCACATAGAATAAATATTCATGGAAATTGAAATTCATCATCATTCAAATAATACGTTTACGGTCGATAACCTTTAGTTGCTCTACCAATGGGGATAGTTCTTGAGATCATTATTCATAAGTGTTATTGCTGCAAACGTTGGCCAGCAATAAAGTGCTAATTTGCACAATAACTTTTTCACAAGGCGAGAACAGGATCTCGCAATTTACTACGATCACCAATAATTGTAGCTTTGTAGTAACAAATGTTTACTTGAGTCAAAAATATGTATGTAATGATGAGATGAAGCAGCGTGATGGTAGAAAATCTAGGTAGTATCTTCCGTAAGTCACGAAAAAATAAAAATGCTTCAAGTCACGCCCTAGAGCCTTAACGGCTTGTCGTATTTTTATGTGAGTAGTGTCAATCAAAATGAGCAAAAAACAAAATAAAAATAATATTTAAAGAAAATCCTGAAATTAATAAAGATGTCAGACATTGACGCAGTCATGTTTCCGTTTGGAATAATTTTACTTGGTTTAAAATATGCCTAACCGATTTAAAGGCGCCTATGAAAGGTAGAAAGTTGTAAAATAGAGTTAATATAGAATACAGAATAACAGAATTATTAAAATAAAAACAAAACATATATTTTTATTTTGTTACAAACACTCGAAAAACATAATCTTCCTTCTTTCTAGTCGGGTAAAAAGACGAAGAATCATATGAATTGAAGAGAGTAAGGGATTCGTAATAATGGCCCGAGTGACATAGGCTATAAAACTGTATCGATATTTTAACATACACGATAACAAGAAAATGTTTGTAAATATTAGAAACCGACATAATGTGCCCACAATAAGTTAGGTATTGAGTAGAACGTTTTACTCCACAGACTTCTGGCTGATTTCTATTATATCTGCCGGCCAACGAATTAATATAGACACAAATAAAAAAAATCCGCATGTGTTTTTAGAATCAAATCAATAACTTTAACTGTAGGTACGAAAAGGTCTTTTCATACTTAACTGTGTGCCACTCTGCGCCTGAGACGGGAGCGATCCGGGAAGGAACTGCTGTCATTAACATCCGGATACTTAACCGACCAAGTGCAAGTAATTTCACGTAGCGTTGGAAAGGAATTATCTCAAGAATAGATCTAACATTGTAGTTCAAGAGCACGTTCTCCTGTACAATCTACCTACAAATGTAATTTGTACGTATAATTTGCACCAAGACTGAGAGCTTTAAAAAGCCTTCTCGTTGCAGCTTATCGTACAAACACTAAATATGATGTACTAACTCTTGCCTGTAGCTCCATCGCCTAGTCTATGTACAAAGTATCAAATCCATGTGAAATTTTAACGAACTCGTTGCAGTGGTTTAACCTGAAAACATAACAGGCAAACCGAGCTACTTTCAAATTATTAGTAATATCAATTTTTATTATTAGTATAAATTTGCAAATTTTTCATTGGTCTGAAATTTAATCAGAAGCCTTCAAAACGAATATAGATTTTTCCACTCAGTACTGTCTCGAATCGACTATTATTTTCGTTTAAGACCTACCATTGTCTCGAACTGAAATTTTTTTCAGTGTTATTTAGAACAAGATAACCTATAGATTACATTACATCAAGTTACGCTAGTGCTAATAAGAGCTGACCATCAGTAAATGATATCGAAAAAATCTTTTGAGACTCGCAAACAAATTGCATTGGTGAGCTAGTATGCCAACAAAGTCAATTCAAAAGAAGATTTTGTAGTAAACTGATAAAAATAATGAGATTGGGAGAGCCACGCTTCGGCATAAATGGGCCGGCTCGACCGGTGTGATACCACGGCCTCACAGAAAACCGGTGTGAAACAGCGCCCGCACTGTGTTTCACCGAGTGAGTGAGGATACCGGAGGCCCATAATCCAACCCTTCCCCTCATCCCCCATGGCCGGCAACGCACTTGTGATGCTCTGGTGTTACGGGTGTCCATGGTGAAATCCGTCACAGTTAAAGTTTTTATAGAGGAGGGCAGAAAGCTAAAAAATCAAATATGGTTGCATTTCGACCACTGGGCGACAACTGGTTAAGTATTGTTATATAATACACTAGTTCTGATGAATGTATAGTCAAACTAATTCAAGGAGATCACTAAAAAATAATCATATTATACCTTTAAATGAGCAATCCAGTTATATACGATTCATCATTCTTTTATGTATATTTTTTTATATAAAATTTTAAAAACGGCTCCAACGATTTTCATGAAATTCATTAAACAGGGGATTTCTGGGGCGATAAATCAATCTACATCGAATGCTTTTTTAGAAAATATACCAAAAATAAATATATCGTGCAAACCTCAGTCGTCCAGGTACTCATTTTCTTAATCATGTCATTTGATTCATAAAGCTCTATAAAATGAAGGTCGACATTGATGCAGCCAAAAGATGGCTATTTCTGGACATAGGCTTTTCTCCTTGGATTTCAATTTCTACAGCAAGTAATAGTGTATATATAACCATAAATGTTTATTAAATAATTATTTCCAGTAGGTATATGAATATTACGGTAGATCTAGTGGTTTAAGCCTACGCCACGCCGCGTTCTACTGCGAAAAGTGTCGTGGGTACAAATCCCACATGACACAACACTTGGTTTGATCCACAAATTGTTGTTCTGAGTCTGGGTGTTCTTTGTGTACATTTCGTGTAAGTTTGTAAAGTCCAAAGACAGGATGTATATTCGCAGTTATCTTTAAAAAAGATAAATCTGTGTGTTCACATTTTCTTTTCTAAAACTACTAAGCTTAAAAAAGGTTTTTACGTCCCTTTATGGCAGGCACAAACAATATCTTTATCTACACATATTCACATTATTATAATGATTCATATTTAGAGACTGATGAGTGACATAATTAAAAACTTTAACAAAAAAAATAACTTCAAGAACTGGACCAAATTGAAATGGGACCACACGGGAAGCACCAGCTTTCAAATAAAAAAAAAGAATCATCAAAATCGGTTGAAAGTACACACAACATCATACATAACAACATCACTGAAAAGAGAAGGATTTCTTTTACCACAGATCAAATGTTTGAAACAAACCCTATACATCTGACCAACGTAGTACAGGAGGCTAAAACCTCCTCTGTCAGAATAGGCCTAAGTCCAGGTGTGGACTTTTAATAATGATGATAATAAATAGAGTATTGCAGTTTGCTTACTAATAAATCTAAAGTTTGTCGTGTTTGTGAGTGTTTAAAACTTTAACCAAGGCCCGAGCAACCTTGTGGCAGTCACGAAAACTCGCGCGTGTAGTGAAGCTAAAGATATACGGGTTCAACGTCAAAACATAGAAGGTCACCAAGGACATCTCGCACCAGCTCCAGGTCTTCGTAACCCGCTGTCTTTGTCGAGTTCTCGGTACTTACTGGTCTGAAATAATCTCTTACGGATAGCTCATGGAGCGCTGCCGTATAACGCCGATCGCCTAGCAGATCGCAAGTTGATTGGTCACACACTCCGTAGGGATTCTGATCATATCGCCAAACAGGCGCTCGATTGGAATCCTTAAGGAAAACGAAAACGTAGCCGTCCCAAACCGCCGACTCGGCGCCGTACAGTTACAGGCGAGGCGAAGAATGTCGGAAAGACGAAGAGCGAGTTAAAATGTGACGCTCACGGCCGAACACGCTTGCGGAATGCTGTGGACGCCCTCCACGCCATCTAGGGGACATAAGACTATTCGGGTTCCCACACAAGAAGGGGCTATCTACGAACGGGATTTTCTACGGTGGATTTGATTCCCCGGCTTCTAGTACCCGAGACGGCGTACGGTTTTAGTCGGTTCGACTCCGACATGCTACCAGGAGGTGGTATACGAAATTTCCGCAAAGAAAAAAGAAAAAATGAACATAAGACTATAAATAAAGTAAGTTAGAACTTTTAACCAATAATAATAGCAAATAGACGTCAGTGCAGTGGTACGTATAACCAGTAGCTATATTAACAGCTAGTGATGAATAAGTATAACGACATCTTTAGTATCAGCCTTCCAGGTTTCTTCGGCTAATCAATAAGGGTATATGATCCCATATCCAGTTTGTACCCAAACTGTAGTGTCCATTCAAATAAAGTGAACTGGAATCCATCATAAGACGACATTGTCATTTAAATTATATCTAGATATTAGTAAAATTACATCTCCTAGCCAGAGCTTCGGTATTATCTGTACTTCCTGTTCCTACTGTAGTAGATACCTACAAAATAAATTTTCTTTAATGAAGGATAGATAATTTCCTGTCTTTATACCTAATTAGACTTATTCATATATGTTCACGTCCTGTCCCTATTGCAGTAAACCCATCCCGATGCTATAAAAATGTGACCAGTTATTCTAGACCCGGCCGAGCATCCATTCTTTCAGGTTTAAGTTGACCACTATGAGTATAGAGTGTCTAGGATGTCTGGAAAGCCCACGCTATGCTGTAACATACAGTTCGACTGTTTGGTGTGCTAAACAAATTGTTGGTTTTATTTTTTTCTTGCGGAGTATTTATTTTAGAGTAGCTTCGCCCCACTCACGGGACAGCAACCACCGCAGGTAATACCATGAGGTGTAGCTAGTCTAAAAAAATTAGTATAAGTTGCTCCTTATCCAGCTATCTGCCAGTGAAAGACTCGTCAAAATCGGTCCCGCCGTTCCAAAGACTAGCCGGAACAAACAGACAGACAGATAAAAATAAAAAAATTGCCGAAAGCATTATATGTATACGTACTTACTCCCATTTCATTTATTTGTATAGGTGATATTGTATTACTTATTGTGAAGAGTTTTTGGCCATGTTTTCACTACAAATATCATTGAGATCTAATCTACACCTAGAAATATAAATATTCTTGGCATAAATATATTAGTTTGGAGGCAACAAACAAAACATACAACTACTTTATTCATACTTTATTATATATATTATACTACATAAATCATTTATTTACCATCAATGGTTTAAATTGAGAACCAAGATTTTAATTGTTTTGTTTATAAAAACTACTAAAGAGTGTCAAGGTAAACCATTTAACAAGAAATTGCTATAATTTCCACACTTAAAATAAAATACCTATAACTATAAATCTATTATCTACTTTAAATTATTTACCTGTTGTTTACATAATACAGCCACTTTTATATGACATTGAGAGGATTAGTAAAAATTAATTTAAATACAAAACGCACTGGCTAGTTAAGGATCAAGGAAAACGTTTCTTGATTAACATTTCTTGAAAAATAATGAGACCACACTTAATCATTCATTTTAACTGATAGTTTCCTGATGTTTCGATTGAATTAAGACGATCGTAAACACACTATTAAACAGATATTCTAATTACAAAACAATATTGCATCCAGTCCCGATTCTCCTCTACTGGGCTTAGCAAGTCAATAAAGTTTACAAAGCTCTCCTCACGAAAGCTCATTTATCAGATGAAGGGTATAACAGTATGTCCCTTCAAGAAAGCTAGTATAAAACGAGTACGGGTGGATGTTTCGCGTATACTCGCTCGCCACAAGGTCAAGTACGATCGTCCGAGTCATTGCTCCTCGCGTGTGCGACGCATAGTTGCGCCGCGGACCGACCCCGCGCAAGCGCAGTGTTATTAGTGCCCGGTGTTGCACACAGAGAGGTGAGTTGCAAAGATTTCCTACTCCATACAAAAGTTTATACACTAATCAATCAAAGTACATACTTGTTTTATTTTATTGTATGCTTATTATTGTGCTTAGAAAGTTTATCACACAAAGATAAATAAAATTTAAATAATACAAAAATTGCAATACATAATGCATCAAAATAAAAAATCTAATCTTTTTCTCGTAAGACCAAAGCATTAGCATAAACAAAGTTTTATTTTTTTACAAATCATTTATTAAAAACAGTTTTTCTTTTTAGTAATTTATGGTCCATAGATAAACTTACAATTATATTAAAAAGTTTGCATACGTTAAGTACGTGTATAAAATTCAAAAGCCTGTTTATTTTTTGTTTATAGCAACACAGAAAATTGTAAAAGAATAAATTCATTTCGCATTAAAAATCGAGTAATTTTAGTTTTAAATTGATTATTTTAACTTTGAATAAAAGATATACCTAAATACTTGGCTTTTAATTTTTGTAAGTACCAAAAATTTTTATTTTTTTATTTCTGATTTTGGTGCACAAAAAGGTTTAAGCGACACAATTAAGTAGGTGTTTCAGCTTAATAGCTGTACACAATTGTAGTGAAGTTTATAAGTTCTGTTTTAAGAAATACTTATAGGTTGATGTTTTTAAAAACTATACTGTAACCATGTTTCTATAGCAATTATACGGCTTATAAAAATGGACACCTGGTTTTTTGTTTTGTAGTCTAAAGTCTGAATTGTAAAATCATCTGTTAAAAATTTAATATCAGTAATCATTAGTAGAGATCCCTTCTGCCAAATCTAAACTTTTTGTTTATAAAAGGAATGACGGTTACAAATAAAATATTGTTGGTACTGTTTATTGTTTTTTTGTTAGATGTATTAAAAAAAAAGAATATTTAAACGTCAGTTACAATTTAACTCTTGTTTTTATTACAAATTAAATTAAATATATCGCTTTTATGCTAAGAGCAATTTATTTCAGTAACCCAATTGATAAACAAAAAACTACAACAATAGATAAACATAATATGTATTATGTGCCTACTTTAAAGGTGACAAAGAGAAAACGCAATTCAAAAACTTGAAGATATTCTCTAGTAGGGACTCTTTCGAGTCCTACGAGTGTTTTTATTGTAATGAATTAGAGCAGCTAGCTTATATTGATGCACATAATGGAACCACTACCACACAAAGAAAGGCTATAATTTTAAATTCTTTCTTGCACTCGTCATAAACTGCGTTTCAAACTTGAGTAATATTGAATAAAGTTGTTTTATCAACTTATTCAACTTAAGGTTTTTATTTATTTTAATCAGCTCCTTCATTAATCGGCTGAGTAACTCATCTAGGATTAATGAACTTGAAAAAAAAAGCATATTGAATGCGTCTGAACTATGATATAGATTTTTATACCACACTTAGAAACGTATAAGTCGGACAAAATTAATAGAGAAATCATGTAACGAGCGATGAATTGTATACTAATAATTTCCTTATTTTTTCGTCTTTACTGAAATGACATAGCTATAGGCAATGAAATTATAAAAAGGCTTTAAATATCATTGCCTATAAGAGTTTAAAAATTAAAAAATATAAAAGGACAAGAACTCACCATACTTATTATGCTATACACATACCTGCACATTCCTTCATAATTATACATGTAATATAAAGCCACACACCGCACTATGCACTTTTATCACACACTAACATTCATCTCACTGCACTTATTTAAATAAGATTTCTGTGTTCCTGATATAAGGCGAAGATACTGACTTCTGTAATACCGGTTAGGAATCTTATTTTTATGTAATACGTGCAAATGAGCCCACGTATTGTTAATAAATACGAAGTATCGTGAGCTAGTTGCCTATACGGCTTATAATGCATGTATAGATAGAAACTAGTCGCAACCCAACACGTTCGTTGTAAACTGCATTGTTGTACCTTAACTTGTGTTTATTAATAAATAGTGTCGAATACTGATTAAAACCGATATCTTTTTATATGCCCTAACACATATCACGGGATGGTAAGCGATTACCACCGCCCATGGACACCCGCAACACCAGAGCAGAGAGAGTACAAAGTAGGAGATATTTCATTCCACAGTCGTTCTGCGAGGCAGAAAGTTTCTAGAAAGGCACAGTTGTGGACTGCCAACCATTTAAATCAAAGGGATAAAACTGCTGTCGCGTAGGACGATGGTTCACGAGTCAGAGACTTCACACATTGTGAATATATTAAATAAATTTAATTAAATCTATTATTCTTAACGTCTTGTGGCGACTTCCACAAACAGCGCAACAAAAACATACTACAGCGCTTATCTACCGTAGATACAATGAACTATGGAATAATGTACTACACGAAGAAAGTACCAATCCTGCATCGCGCAATAGAAGTTCTCGCGCCGATAAGCATATATAACATCCCAACATCAACCGTTGGGATGTTGTATATGGCGAGTGATCATGCCCGCCAGGCATGATCACCTCGCCTGGTCGGAAGATCCTCCCTTTGTGTTGGGAGGGACATGACACCCGTTCCACTCTACAGTCTAAACTACCTACGAAAATATGTTTAGATGAATCTTAAGGTAAATTTAAGACGTTTTGGCCACATCCTCTGAACGTGTGTAATAGTCCTCATTCGTATTTAAGCTTTATCGTCGCTTTATTTAGATTTTATCGCCAAAGCAGCTGACCTGAAATTTATTTAGGCATAGTGGGTGTGTACCACATTAGTAAACCAGTCGTTTGAATGAGTATAATAGGACCCTTGCAGTTTTATGTATCAACGGGCTGAGCCCGGCGGTGTTAGCCACATTTGTTGTTGTAACCTCGGACAACGCCGCGGGGCGAAGCTAGTCTAAAAAAGTAGCCTAAATTACTTCTTATATTATTTGCAATCGGTCCAGCCTTTCTAGAGATTACCCGGAACAAACTGATAGACAAAAAATTGAATAACGTGTCATTTTGGTATTTATACTGTTTATACATACATATGGATTTATTCAAAAGCGTTTAATTCAATATTACAAACCGACACTCCAACTTTATTTATTTCTATAGATGTATGAAAGTACATATTAACTCTCAAAGTCAACTGCTTTTTTCTATTTTTTAAAAACAATACCCGTACCTAGAACATGTCTTATGTCACGGGGGACTTAACATTTATAAAGAACACACAGACTCGGAACAACAATTTTAGGATAACGCAAACGATTTTTTAAGCAATACTGACTCCCGCGATAGATTATGTTTAGTCACAGGTTATTAACGTATTACGTCAATAACAATCCTATCTTACTAATATTATAAACGCGAAAGTTTGTGGGAATGTTTGTTACTCTTTCACTTAAAAACTACTCAACAGATTTGGATAAAGCTTTACAGTAATACATAGACTACTATTTGCCGCGATAACCGAAATATACGCAGGCTGAGTCACGGACATAAATTAGTACAAAAATAAAGAAATGAATTGAAGATATTTCAGATTAATTATTTTCTTCTAACTTTATTTTCAACAGGCATAGATTCAAATACATACAGCCTTATCTAATATACATATAACTTGAAGGCATACAAAAAATAATCCTTACTTGCCCGTTGTACATTTTTTAAAAATTTTTTTTTATTTTTTTTTTATTTTCTTGTTTTGAAATGCACACTTGAAAATGTTTGTCGGCCAGGAGCCAAGGATACTAATTAACTATGTAAAGAGTTATTTTTCTATTGTCCTTACTATTGTTAGGTTTTTGAAGTTATACTTCTTTTCGCGTGTTAGAAAAAAATGATGAGAGTAATTTTTTACGATGCGCGCGCACACCATCAAAAAAACGGACACCCTGATGTTAGCTATAATCAACATTTTATTTTTTTAAATTTTTATCTTGTTACGCCAAAGAAGAATAACTTCTAACGCGTGTACATAAGTACACACACTTTTTTTAAGAACCTTTATTGTGCATTAACGAAAATATGACAAAAAAAACTCGATTTTGGCGCATAGTAACACAGCGATTCATATTTGTATTATCTGGAAATATTTGTTTCAGAGTTAAAATTACCACATGTCAGTATTCTACCAGTCACTCCACCTTTCATAGTAAAAGCTCTGCTTAGTTTAAGGCTAGATGGCGTTATATATCAGATGTCCGCAATATTTAATATTATTTATATTTTAAGGTAACATACAGTATTGAGCTAATTTTTCTCCGTGGTTTTACTCCTGTGTTAGTCAATTTTGCTTGCCATTTCTTTCCGTGCTTGTACTTAGGCTATATAAATGAGTGAGGTTACGAAAGACACAAACCCCCAATACCCCTACTTCTGGAGGGCATGGGGATTCAAAGAGCGGTAAAGAATTCTGCCTGTTTAGTTGCAAATGTCCTTGAACTGCGTTACTTACTTACTATGAGAGAATCTGTCTAGCCGTTTGCCTAATTAGAGCTATATCTTAAAAATATTGGCATGGATTCTGAATTACATGGATTTATTTAAAAAGAGAATACTAACAAAGAAGCAACTGTAGAGTAAAAACAAAAAGAGAGCGACAACAAACAAAAACAGTTATAATTTTTCTGTGTTTTTTTTTAAATTTGCTAATGAGTTCTTATTGTTGGTATTTTTTATTCTTATTTTGCACTTTTTTAACTGTTCATAAACCTCTTGCTGTAGGTATAATTAAAAATGTAAATTGCAATGCAGCGTACACTACACAATATAACTGTTAAAAATAAATGATTTTAAACTGAAAAAACTTATTTGAATTTGTGCTGGCATCTAAATTGCTATGCGATTGCTAGCACCATATTTTAATAACGTAATTTTATGTAACGTTACAAAAATGATTACTTTGAAGCTTGTAGGTACTATGAGATAATGATAAAGTAAAATAATGTTCCATTTCACAAGAAAGTCGGACTCTCTCTACGTATTGAGATGAGTTTAATAATAATTTCCTTCAGAAATTGCTCTCATTACCATGAAATTTCAATTTGCTTTTCATATTTTAAGTCTCGACCGTAAGAGAGCCATACTTCGGCACGAATGCGCCGGTTACACTGAAGTGAGTCCATGGCCTCACAGAAAACCGGTGTGAAATAGCGCTTGCGCTGTGTTTCACCGAGTGAGTGAGGATACCGAAGGCCCATATACAAACCCTCCCCCTATCCTGCTCCCCATCAACCAAAGTCCGGCAACGCGCTTGTGACGCCTATGGTGTTGCGGGTGTCCATACGGTGGCGGTAATTGCTTGCTATCAGGCGGTACGCCTGCTGGCTTGCCGCCTATTCCATAAAAACAAAAGAATACATATCTATCAGCTACTGGGTTAGCTATTGAGCATCCACACAAATAAATAAATTGAAATGTCCGTTTGTAATCTCAAATTAGCAGTATTTCACTAGATGTACATATAAACATTTTTTTAAATTTTGTCTATGTGTTTGTTCCGGTTAATCCGTGGAACGGGTGGACTTTTTGATGGAACTTTCACTTAACTTTACTCCTCCTTACCTCCTTGAGGAAATAGAAACCAGGAGTAGCATAGGTACCTGCTTCTTGGCCATTCGTACTTTTGCATTGGTAATTGATGCGGTGTTATTGTGTGTACAAAGATATTGTGTGAATTGTATCTTTATAAAGTGTAGCCTATGTGTTACTCTGATGTATAAGCTATCTTAGTGTAAAGTTTCATTAAAATCCAATCAGTAGTTTTTACGTGAAAGAGTAACAAACATCCATCCATACTTACAAACTTTCGCGTTATAATATTAGTAGGATGTAACGAAATATAAAGTATCATTAGATCATTTATCATCTTGCTACCCATGATGAATGAGATGTATTCCAAATTGACTGTTTTTTACTTTGTCAAAGGTTAAATACAAAACCATTTATGTTACAAAAGTTAAGTTAAGACTCATTCTTTTATCAGTGAACATAAAACATAAAGATATATTTTTATTTAATCTTTATAATTTCGTTGAATTTCCCCTTCACATCCTTCGAAATTATTTAACACGTCTTGATAATAATTCAAGCAAAAATATTTACACTGGCAAACAAATAGTTATTAGGTTATTATACTCTCGATTGCCGGCACTTACTGGAACTTGTTAAAATACATTCCAGAATTAAACTCACTTGTACTTATTCCATCTATATTTTTTTTATTGGATAGCTGGTAAACGAGCAGACGTATCGCCTGATGGTAAGCGATTACCGCCGTCCATTGACATCTGCAACACCAGAGGCGCTACAAGTGCGTTGCCGGCCTTTGAGGGATGGGGAGGAGAATAGGGGAAGGGGTTGGGGTATGGCCTCCGATATCCTCACTCACTCGGTGAAACATACCGCAAGCGCTAATTCACAACGGTTTTATGTGAAGCCGTGGTGTCACTCCGGTCGAGCCGGCCTATTCATGCCAAAGCGTGGCTCTCCCATGGCAGAAGAAGTAAAAGTGAGTTTAATTCTATAAATAATAATTAAATATAAAATATTTTAAAAGCTACAAATGTGTCAGAAAACTTCGAAATACATACACAGTCAATGACATGCACAAGTACATTTGTAAACTTAAATGCAGTTTGAGTTAGGTTAACAATTGTTTACTTAAAAATCACTCTGAAAGAAAACACCATCAATTTAATCACCCATCACTTTTATATTCCTAATATATATAATTATGCTAAATATCTCCTTTAACCAAACAGGGCTGACGTATACTCCTCTTTTTACATACTTGCAAAAAGCTTCAGTCGAAGTTTCCTTTCCGCAACCTTATAGCCAAGTTCAGCCGGCAGCCGCTGTCGCAATTACGCAGTGTTTTTTACCAACCATAAACTTAATTATATCGATGCTAATCTTACAGCTGTACCGTTAAGAACAGTGTTTAAAAAACAACTCGAATGTGCGGCGATGGTTGAATACAATCGCGTCAGCGAATGAATGAGTGAATGGGTGAGAATAAATTTAATCGATTCAGATAATGATTGATAACAGACGATATTCTGAATGTAGGTTTTTTTCAATTTCAGTTTAATAAATAAATCAGAATATTATTGTTAGGATGATAGTTTATTAATTTTATTAATGTTTTTGAGATCATAGTCTGTTGTATTAATAAGTTAAAACGTACTTTGTAGTGTATTTATAGGTACCTCAATAAAGTTTAAGTACCTTAACATACAAAAACTTTAAAAAACGGGTAAAGTTAGGGAATGATTGATTGAATATTGTTCTGATTAGATTTAGATTGAAAATCATGAAAACAATTATATTTCATTCTAAAGTATAGGCTCTCATCAACAATAGCTAAAAATCTAATCCGGAATAAAAAGTAACAGACAGAATAAAAAAGAACACGTTCAGCCTAAGTAGGGCTGAATGTGATCTTCTTTGACCGTGACCTGATTATTTATCAGGTCACGGTAATATTTATAGTGACCTGATTATTTATCAGGTCATAGACCTTATAAATAATCTGTTATCTATACTAATAATACATTTTCGAAAGTAAATATGTCTGTCAGCCTATCTGTTACGCTTTCACGGCTAAACCGTTTAACTAATTTCAAAGAAATTTAGCACGGTGATACTACAATACTTAAGGAAGGCTACTGTTTGCCGCAATAACCGACAAGCGTGCGAAGAAAACGCAGGCAAAAAACCAGTTTCAAAAATATTTATAGTACCTAAGTGTAGGTATAGATTTTTATAGCGCACCTTTAGTACCATATCTTTAAAGAGAACTAAATATAAATATGGTTCTGTGAAATATGAATTGCAGTAACGCTTGTTGTAATAAGACTTTTAACATAAATTTTCCACAGTAGATATATTACTCGTGTTACTTTTATGGGCGTAAACTGTTTATTTATTATATATTATATTAGTTATTACAAAATTATGAGAATATATGGATTTACGCTTTGAGGTATTAACAATCTAGCCGTTATCCTCCGAAACGCCCCAAAGCCGCGTGGGTAGATATTTATAGCTTTTTTAAGATTACAGTTTCATCCGATTTGACAAAAGGATTACTTTCTCAATTTGACTGTATATTTATTATGTTTGAATCCTCAGAACTCCATAATTCATAATTTTAGACCCTCTCTGCAAGAGATAAGACGGTTAGTCTAAGAGAGAAAACTGAAAGAATGAAGAATGTGTTTATTCCAGATCATCATGATTTGGTTACAAAAGAGGCGAAGATACTTTTCAAAGTCAATATTTAGGTAGCACAGACTAGTACTAGTCAACTGCGATAAGCTGATGATGACGATGATGATAATTATTATTACTACTATTACATACTACCTCTTTTGTATATTTGTCTTTTTTTGTTGTACCGGCCTGAGATTATCATCCAATGTTAAATTACTAACTACCTACCTATTTAACCATTAAACTTCTATTTAAAACTAATATAATATTGGTATGGAATGAATTATTGTTATTTAGAATTCAGTGAGTATTTTATCTAACTATCGTACCTTAACTTTCTGTTATTGCTTTATTGCAAAACCTTTTAATACATTAATTATGTTTCTGATTGTAGATGAGATGTTATACTTATTTGTTGAGTATAACATCTACTTATCTATGTGCTTAGGGACAAACTATGCAGGTCAACGTCACTGCAAGGAGAAGAACAACTTGAAACCATCCCTACATCACCAACCCGTCTCGACAAAGTGGTATACTAGGCCAAAAGCCCCTTTTTTATGTAATAGGAAGCAAACGAGCAAACGTATCATCTGATGGTAAGCGATTTCCTCCGCCCACGGACACCCGCAACGCCAAAAGCGTCACAGGTGCGTTGCCGGTCTTTAGGAGATGGGGGAAGGGGTTTTGGGGTATGGGCCTCCGGTACCCCCTTTACTCGATGAAATACAGCGCAAGTTCTGTTTCACTCCGGTTTTTTGTGAGGCTGTGGTATTACTCTGGTCAAGCCGACCCATTCGTGCTAAGGCGGACTCTCCCTCCCACTTTCTAAGGAGATATTTATGTCCAATATGGACTTTTAAAAGCTGATGATGATGTAGCTACTTAAGCATGTCTGTATTCGATTAAAAGTGAATCGATAGTTAATACATTTTTAGTCGATAAATAGATAATATCTCTGAGAATAACTTCGATCGTAACCAACCTTTCTCACAGAATTCATTTCCCATGAAAACATCGAAGGAACAAGAAACCTTTGTTAACACCGTAAGGGTCAATGTACACATACAGAAGTAAAAGTACATGTAGTACATTTTCCATTTTTTTTTATATTATATTTTAAAAACCCAATAC
Organism: Hyphantria cunea; assembly: GCA_003709505.1. Taxonomy (NCBI): domain Eukaryota; kingdom Metazoa; phylum Arthropoda; class Insecta; order Lepidoptera; family Erebidae; genus Hyphantria; species Hyphantria cunea. Next base: position 1,336,488 of record PKRV01000342.1, read on the forward strand.
GTACTAGTTAGTAACTGTGCTGTTTAACTGTTTGCGTTCCACTTCACTGGGGTCAGAGGTTAGGGCCTCGGGCATCCTCACTCACTCGGTGAAGTACAACGCAAGCGCTGTCTCACACCGATTTTCTGTGAGGCCGTGGTATCCCTCCGGTCGAGCCGGCACATCCAGGTGGGAGTGTGTGTGTAAACCGTGGGAGAGCCACGGATTACACACACACACACATATGATACATAGAAAACACCCGATCTCCGAAACAAATATTTGCAGATCTTACAAACAGTTGGTACGAACCGGGAATTGAACCCGAGACCTCATTCAGAGCAGTGGTATACGCTACCAAAGTGCCACCGAGGCAGTCAATATTGACTATATTATCTGATATATGAAATTCTCGTGTCGCGGTGTTTGTTACCAAACTCCTCCGAAACTACTAGACCGATTTTTATGAAATTTTGTTTTGCATGTTGGGTAGGTCTGAGAATCAGCTAACATCTTTTTCTCATTCCCCTAAATGATAATTGTGATCCACCCCTGTCACCCTTATCATTTAGGGTACAGTATCAGTACCTGGATACCGAGCCAAACTCAGTCATTCAGGTACTGTATAGCCTCTGTATAGCCTATAAATAGGCCTATTGTCTAATTTAACTAAAAAACAGTTTTTTTTTGTTTTATGACTGTAAATTCAATCAATTTTAAGTAATAATATACTGTAGGTAAATAGTTCTTCCACTACAGTATACATTTTGAATTAAGGTTCTCGAGTAATCTTAGCTTTTCTTTACGCCTCTAACTTACTGTATAAAACGTAATTTTCGTAAACATATTTTCATTCGTACGATAATAGGATTTTCGAGAACTTTTATTGCGCGATGCAAGATTATGTTCTCCATAGTTCAGCAGATATTCTTACACTATTTTACTCTGAGCAATCTGTGTTATGAGTGAGGCGATAATCACATCCAATATCGCCAAACTCACATCACAAATTGCTGAGAGTTGTTAAGCGTGCTTTTATAATTAAATCGCGAACATTCACTCATAATATTTTATATACGACTGAATCATCTTTTCATAACTTATAGCCGAGGTATATCTAACAGTACATATTAATCAACCTTCGTCCATTAATCTTCCGTACACTTGTGACCCCCATAAACGAAGCCGTCCAACTAACTGTACTTGCAATTTTAATTACTAGTATCGAATCAATCGATAAAATATATATATGAACAGTTATTTCGATTCTCAAACATTTGATATAATACCTATCATTTTATTATCCTTCATAATAATCATACAAGTGAGTGATTTAATTTCAAATAGCTGTTTCTTGACATGGTTTGCTGTTTGAAGTTTTGCACATTGAAGTTTAATGATAAACGAAACTGATATGAAAAATAAATAAAAACAATATTTAAAGCAGTTTGCATATTGTCTCAAAATTTGATCACATTCGTTGAACAACTTTTTGAGTTTATGAAGCTTAATATTTTTTAATTATTTTCAACTGGCTGAACCCGGATTTACAAGTGGTTTCTTTTGCTTTTTAATTCGTATGTTGATTACCATTTCGTTATTTTTTTACGAAAAGCTATCTCTCAGTGAAAATCCCGACTAAATTGGTCCAGACGCTTTAAAGATTAGCCGGAACAAACAGATAGTCACTGACAAAGAAAATATTCAAAATTGATTTTTAGCCCCCAACGCAAAAAGAGAGGTGTTATAAGTTTTCCGTGGATGTTTGTCTGTTTCTCTGTGTGTGTATCTGTCTGTTGGCATCGTAGCTCTCAAACGAATTAACCGATTTTGATGCGGTTTTTTTTCCATTTGAAAGCCGGTCGGGAGATGGTTCTTAGCTATGTTTGGTTAATATTGGCCCAGGAGTGTTAGAGAATCAGATCTTTTCCAAAATGATGTAAAGCATTTTTGGCATATGATTACTCGATTAAGTGCTTCACGCATGACAATATAATCGTTAAATAATAATTAATTGATAACTTCGATATGATGCTGCGTGGGGGTTTTTATTTATTTTTATTTCTTAGAACTATATGTTATTTCTTACAGGAACAGTGTTATATGATTTCAAACACATAAAGTAGAAAAAACTGTTAATTTGTGACAATTTAATTATATTTCTTTGTCTAAATAGATGTATATGTACGTTTATTATCAATCTGTTTACTACTCGTATAGTACAGATTCTGGCTAGTTTAGTTTGGGACTAGATGTCTGCATGTGTTATATGTTAATTTCTTTTGTTATTACTCATTAAACAATTTGAAATAATTTCTAAACTTAAACAGCCATTTCCAACAGATAAATCATTTATATGTAACAAGTGAAGAAGTAATAAATTTTAACTCGATTTAAATTAATGTAAACAATCACTTAAACTCTTTAGTCACAAGTGGTAAGTAAACGATTTAGTGGATAAGTGATTAAGTAGAATAGAATCGAGTCTAATTTTTGATCAAGTAACCGCTTCCACCGCGCCGCGCGCATTACCCGATAGGCGTGGCCTTTACTAAATTTGCTTTTAGTTCGCGTGTGGACGCAACAATTTGGCGAAGTACCACTAAACTCCAGATTTACATAGTACTTTGTAACCAAACTAAAAATAATTCAGGTTATACTCATGTAAACACTCGACTACTTAAAATGTAGTTACTATAAACTTAAAATTAACTTAACCACTTGCCTGCTTAATACGTGTAAACTAACCATTAGCTCCACAAATAATTTCTTGGGTTAATGTTCGGATAGTACTTACACACATAAATCTAGCTACAGTGTACGTCCGGGAGCTAATATCTACTTAGTTACTTGAACACCATGTTTAACAAAAAAACTTATCAACGCAAAACGGTATTGCAATTATAAACAGCTTTAAGTATGCTGTTTACCAAGTATTTCTCGTGTCAACACATACAAAAGTATCAAAGTTGCTATTCCTGTTTACGTGAAGAGCTTTTATAAATTACTAGTTTTAAATAATAGCTTCCTTAGATAAGTTTATTTTTTATAAATATAAGCCTGTTAAAGTGACTGTACTCTGGAACAATGTAGCACACAGTGGATTATTATTAGTGAACCACACTATGGCCGTCTGTTGAGATATGGTCTCACACTCACCAACGGAAGACAACAGCACGAATACTGTCATTTTAGGTTGGTTTTCTGTGAGATGGTAGTACCATAATAGCAATTATAGGCGCCGGCACTTAACTTGGCCAGATTTCGGCGAAGTGGAGTTAAGTTCGCGCATACTACACTAGTGCCACAAATCAAAACAAACACATTAGAAGTGTAATCGACTGATGCTCCAATCGCTTACTCGGAACGGTGCTACTACAATCCCCTACTATCTTCTACTACAATCCTTTTATCAACCAAAGGGACCTAAAAAACGACTTTTGCGAATCTAACGAATCTGGCCAAGTTACGTGACCGACAGGTCACAGATACATGCACAGCGAAGCCATAGTTGGTAGTAAGTTTTTATTCTGACTGTGCGAGAATAAGTCCAGCCTTCCATTGTGATTTTGACTTTCGTCTATGACGTTCAGATATAAACTGCACAATAAAAGAGAATAGAAGCATTAGCAATTGTAGAAAGAGAATCGACGTGAAATGCTTGGATATTGACTGAGGGGGAAGGACTGAATTTAGACCAGCATCGTTGTTATGAATTTTTTATCTCTTATTTTAGGCATCTGATATCGGGGTATTTAACGGTTAGTATGTCGGTTTAATGGTTAGTGACACTCACTTCTAAGACAGGGGTAATGGGTTCGATCACCCAGGATATAATATTCTGTGATGAGAACGATATTTTTTTTCTCTTTTAAATTGAAGGAGAACAAGAAAATTTACTCCTAAGGGTATAAAAAAGGAATAATCTGTATAAGTTAGTAATTTTCTTAGTTTGAAACACGAAGTAAGAAGATATCACTCGAGTGAAGCCGCGGGAAATGACTGGTACAAAGTAAAACAAATACCGATGCAAAAGAAACAGATAACAATCTACTCTTTTTTAATACCCACTATAATGTATAATCAAGCAATGTGTGATGTCGAACGCCATGGAAGCCATAATGTAAAAAGTTCCTCATCAAGACAACGGTGTTACAGTTACCTTACTCTTGATTTATTTTACCGTTAAGTTGTTAAGTTGAACTTGAAGCTATCAACATCAACAAATGATGTGTAATTTTGACTTGACTTCTGTTGAAAGGAACAACTCAGTGTCGATAAAGATGGTGGTTCAAATTAGTTTATTTTTATAAAAGCTCTAAAAATTCTAACGTAATCTTTATTGGCTGGCTTTGCAATCTATTAAATAAAATCACTTACCTAACTAAGCTACTCATCAATGCAAAGCCGAAGCTAAAAACACGAAATGTAAATTAATAAAGCGACCCAAATCCTAGACGCGCACTAAGTCTAAATAAACGTAGACAAACTGTTTTTGAACAATTTTTTTAATCTTTTAGCCCAACAACATGAGACAACATTATGAGATATACAATCACACATCACATCCTTTTATTAACAATGCAGGATATAGGCCTATCCTTAAATATGAGGAGGAGGTCCATAGCAATTAATTTTTATTAGAGAAGATGCGGATTAAGCAAATAATATCTAAAATAGTACCATAATATTCAATCCAAGGTAGTGGAATTACGGTGATTTCAGCACGAACAGGCCGGCTTGATCGGGACTAGCATCGCACAAATCAACCAAAATGACAGTATTCGTACTATCGCGTTTCATTGGTGAGTACGAGACCGGAGACCCAATCAAGCAGTATATATCATCTCAATAGGCCGTCCTAGAGTGGTCACCAAGCTACATGCGTATCGCATTGTCTGCATTCGCTGTGAGTATGGTGACTGGTATTCTGCTCATATTTTTCAGAGTATAGTCACTTTGGAAGGCTCACAAATATAAAAAAAGCAAACATATTGAAAAAAAATAGACTGTCACCGGCTTTAACTAGAGATAGGTTTTAACTGTCGTTAGTCAACACTCCGGTTTAGTTATTAGGCTCATCAACGGATGCAGTAGTCAAGTTGACATTAAAAACTTAACAACTATCGAATAACCAGTTCTCAGATGCCTGAAGCATCTACTCAGTAACTACCTGTTTGAAAAGTAAATATAAAATGATATACGAGGCAGAGTAATTTAAAAAAGCAATATTTTACGTGACAGTCTTTTAGTTTTTGTGATCGTCACATTCAATTATAGCATCAGATGGTAATGTCGTGTTAATTCTGTTATCTCGTTACTGTCATACCTTATCTATTAGTTAAAAATTATTATGAGTTTTATAACAAACCTGTTTAGTCGTTCTATCCCAAAAAAATATGTTTATTTCTGCCTTTAAAATATATTTTCGCCGATTTGCATAGATGATGTCTTTTAAATAAACGAATATTTCGGATATCTAACATACAACCCATTTGTCCTAAGTGTTGGGAAGTCGCATCCCTATGCTACAAATTATTAATTAGTATGCAGAATGTAACGTCACTAGTGTGTCATGGAAGCATTTCCTTTATATGTCAGATGGATTTATTCTGGACTACGAAGTGATTACACTATATGTCTATTAAACCAAATTGATCCTTAATACAACTTTTATTGAAGCATTCAAAGACAACACCAAGCTTAACAGAGCTTCTTTTATGGGTATAGACAACTGATATAAATACAAATACTTTTTTTGTAAATACATACGCGATAACGTGATTATATACTGTACAGTTCCTGACTTTTAGGGTTTAATTATGGTTATCTGTGTTGTGTTGTGGTTCTCTTGACACGTACCTATATTAATTGAACAACTTGCAATTAGTTGACCGCACGTATGTTTTTTCATCTAATGTTTTATGTTGTCGCCGCGACGCTTCTATTTCGCCACGTGTTGTGGATTCTAATCCCACCCGGGACAACACTTTGCGTGATTCACAATACTTGTGGAAGAACCTGTGCCTCTACCTTGACATCTATAGATTTTTAGATCTTTAATACCTTATGTCATATTCATAATTGTTCATCGCCTTTATTCATATTAATTCAGGTTACATAATTGTAATGCATTGTACTCTTCCAATAAGGATGTTTTATGAATAAAATTTAAAGTTTTTAAATCATTTATTAGCGAAACTTTTAAACTTTCTAAGGTATCATTATTGTTTAAATTGACTGTTCAAAGAAGTAAGTGCTTATATTAGTATAAATTTTACCTTTTCTATGTCGAAATAGCACTAAATAAATCTGAGTAATAATACACTCAAACCAGTAATAAAAACAAAACAATTAAAAAAGAACTGACCAAATCTGACGGAAATTCATCGGTTTTTGACCAGAGACGACATTCATATTCGTAAAGAGATTTTAATGACGATGTGTATTATTAAGTTCGTTTATATTTCAGCCCTAGAGTTACTCAGGGTGGCAATGTATTTTCTAATTAAAAATGTAGTACCTGGATGATGAAGCTTTCCTTTTTTTATTGTTTTTTTAAAATTGAATCATTGCTAAATTAATTTATCGGCCCCGAAATCCCTGGTTCAGAAAATTCAGATCATATGTTTATAAATATACAAGAATAGCTCCTTTATAGATATTAGATTAAAGACATACAATGCATTTGAATCATTTCAATCAGATACTATCTACAATCTACTAGATATAATATTTTTAATGTAAGAAGGAACAAAATGAAAATACTTAATCCCTTCCAATACCGGCTAAAGTCAAAATCAGGTGACTCTTCAACAAAGTATATTTATAGCGGCCATTTTCTTTTGTAATTTATGGAGGCCATGTTGAAATATTGAAATAGTTGCATAATTCCTTTCCTTGAATAAACTCTGCCTTAAAGCTAAGCGGGTTATCGTTGATCGCCTGTTAAGTCTTGTGAATGACACGGGAAACGGATGTCAAGTGGTGATGTTGATTAAAATCCTGATGTACCGTAGCCCAGTCCTGCAAAGCTGAAGATAAATTAACAGCTTTAGGATTAGCGAGATTCCATTCCCACAGCAAGGTTTACTAGAAATATTATAAAGTCTATCAGCAAAAGTTTGATAAGATTAAAATGTGTTTTTTCTTTTAATTTCAGTGTCAAATAGAGACATATTACGCCCATAATCCACGTCCAGTCTATCTTTCTGAAATATTTTGAATAAAACAGTCAATATCTACAAACAGCAGGTGTTACAAATACCATTTCACGTTACCACACTTACCACTTTACTCAGTGCGGTCGAAAAAAATTTAGAGCATAACAAGTCCTACCTACGCTTATTAGTCAAAGGGACCGTTTTATTTATTCATCAATAACCCATATGTTATCTTTCGTTTATTTTTTTATACAAACCTTGTTATAACTATAACGGACACATAACAAAAGAACTATTTAGTTTGGTGCAGCCGATCGGAAGTTATGCGCGTACATACATTTTTGCGAATTATTTTTATTAGACAGACTCACTATCCGCTCAATACATTACACGTCCATTGGTTGGTAAACCTCGTGTTTAAACGTTAACTTAACATAGTCCATGTAATTTCTATTCAGTTATACTAACAATGAGAGTAGTTATGTTAAACCGGCCTGATTTCAAAGCGTGGGTACTTATACGCTACACATACTTATCTTAAGCCAATCAAGACATATAAAATACTTCTTATAAACGAAGATAGCATCTGTAACAGCTGTATATGTACTTATACTAATAAATTTTAACAGTTAACACTCACTTTGACTTTATTGCGATGCTCTTCCGACCAAGCATATTTGGATAATTTTTTTACCTTCCTCGAATTATATTAACGAACACAGCTAGCTTTATCTAGCTTCACACGGGTAGATATAGGATTCCTAATTATCCTGAAAATATTCAATTACATACATATGTTCATCAGAGATAATGTAGGATTCTAGAATATTTGAAATAGGTCCAGTATTTTCAAAGCTTATTTAATTCAAAGAGACAAACAATTATTATATCAGTGTAGATTATAAAATATTTTTAAAAGTAAGACTATAAATGTTGCCTTTAAAAAAATCGACCAATAAAGTTAACTTTACTTTTTTTGATATTTTACCACTTTTTTTTTTAGTGTTTGTACTTATGTACACGCGTTAGAAGTTATACTTCTTTGGCGTAAAAAGATAAAAATTAAAAAAAATAACTAAAATGTTACATGTAGCTAATTTCAGGGTGTCGGTTTTTCGGGACGGTGTGCGCGCACATATCATAAAAATTGACTCTCATCATTTTTCCCTAACGCGCCAAAAGGAGTATAACTTCAAAACCAAACAGATTTTAAATACTCGGTGGCGCAGCGGTGGCGTATGCGACTGCTGTTCTTGAGGTCTCAGATTTGATTCCCGGGTCGGATCAAATGTTTGTACGATCTACAAATGTTTGTTTTGGAGTTTGGGTGTTTTCTATGTATGATATGTACGTATTTACAATAAAAGTATATATATGTATTTATTTCTGTTGTCTAGTACCCATAATACAAGCTCTGCTTAGTTTGGGACTAGATGGCGTTGTGTGTTAGATGTACGAAATATTTAAGAATTTAAGAATAATAATATAAGTAATTAATAATTATCAGTGTTTAACAGTAAAACGGTATCTTCTTTATTTATTTTCTAAAGATACTTTTGATCATATTTACAGAACTTAATACGCGTATCATGTCTGACGTATCCACTAGATACAAATAAAGGCTTCCAACTTTCCGACCCTCAAGTTACAATCCATATACTTAAAACTGTATGATTTATCTGAAAATCTACAAATAAGTGAAATAGTCCTTTGTTTCTTAACACTGAACCTTTATCTTCGCAAAATTGTACTCTCTCAGTTTATTTTGCTGGTTTTGTGTCTTTATTTTTTTAAGTCCAATCCAGTGAATCATAGGCCACTATTTTGTTTCAACGGTTTGCGGTTTTTCAAAAATATAGTTACAACATACAATTGGTGCAAATGATTGTACGGCAAAGCCTGTCGATACAAATAACTTCGAGTAGCTTCGATTATTCGATCGATCGCTTCCATCTTTAACTATTATGTCTATAGCCTTATTCCTTTTTGTGTTGTACTTTATTATTACCTTGCTTCTTATAACAGTTGTTTAAAGGCGTTGTCGATATCTTAAAGTAGATAACTTGATTGACAAGCTAAGAAATAAGCTTATATTTAAATCGGCTGCTTCTTTTTTGCTGTGAAATAAGTTTAGGCATATTAAGGTAGGTACGTTGTGTTTCTTTGGTGCGTATAATTACTACGAGAGCCTGGTAATGTAGTAGTAATGGCACTTGTTAAAATTTAGAATTTAATCAAACTATCAATTAAATTAATCAATTGGTCCTTACGTTAAAAAAAACTTTCCTTTACTTTCATATTTCTACTACTGTGGTCAGTTATTTGTAGGGTATTTCTATACTATATTATATAATACCTAAAGCAGTGTAATTATGTGTTTGCACACAACAGGACTAGAATCTCGAAACCCAGATGATACAGTCGCTTACAGTATAAACGTTTTATCCGTTCGCTAAATTTTTCATTAGCCAAGATATACTCTTTCTATTTTCACGTTCTGGCTAAAACAGACGATGAAAAATCGAAATCAATATTTAACAATACAACTACAGTAATCAGTCTTATTGATTAAAACATCTCGCTTCGATATAAAAAAGCTCATCGTATAAAACTTGTTTCTTAAATAGCACCGTCATTTGTAATCACATAGTAAGTACTACATCAAACCATTAATCAACCGCCGTTCCAACCTACTTATTGTTTTGAGTAATTTTAATAGATCGCCTTCACAAAGCATGCGAGGTAAGAAGAAAATGGACATTACATTAACAACCATATTTTTTATTACACACAAGTTACAGGGTCATTGACTCACCGGCCTTGCTCCCAGCTCTGCGCGAGCGCATCTGCCAAGTACTTGCGTAATGAGCTTCTCTACTTGCTCTAAGAACTAGTAAGATATCGACGCTTGAGACCATAATTTTAACTTGTTTTTGCTCGTGTTCCGTTTCATCGTATGTCTTTTCTTGATGTGTCATGCCTGTATTGAGTAAAAGGATGTAGTTAGGACAAAAAATACTGAGTCGTAGTTTAGTCGTAAAAATAACAGTAACCTTGCTACCGAACTCATGTACTCTACACCAACAATATCGTATATATTCGTTTATCTCTTTGAGTGAGTGAATCTTTGATTGTTAAGGTCGACATGGTAGGAATACTGAACTTCTAACTAACAAAAAAACATTTTTCTAATCAGTCAATCATTAGTCAATTATTAATCCTTTACTGCACAGAAATAATATTCAGTTTTTACTCGTAATAGCGAAAATTATTACAATACGGTATGCCTGTTTATTGTCTAGTTTATTGTCTTGCCACAAAATAGCAACTAAAATTGCTACGAATATCATCAAATTTTAGCTTTCTAATTCAATTAAAGTATTTCGCCTTAGGAATAAATCTTGTGCCGCGTGAGACTTTATAAACATACATGGAAAGAGCACAAAAAACACTTATACTCAGAACAACAATTTGTGGATCACACAAAGAACCCACAACGGCGATTGCCTAAACCGCAACCGCATTCATGCAGTCAATATTAATTGTGGTGTGCGAATAATGCGGATGGTCTGAGTGGGTGATAGATTTACAAACTACATGTAACTTTAACGAGAAGAGGTCGTGGGTTGCAAATAAATCTGAGAAGTTAAAGTCTTCGTTAGTGGAGTGACTCGTGAGCGGACCCGTTAGCTTTAATGTAATAGTTGAATATGTAGGCTCAGGCAGTAACTTGTAATTTTAACGGAACTGGTTGAAGCGTAGGTACATTGTACTACATAACACTGAAGATCCGTCAGTAAAAGTTACAACTTTCGTGCAAAATATTCGTACATAATTAAAATTAACTAAATTTCATAAAAATCGTAGGAGCCATTACTGGGAGAAGATATATATCTTAACAAATAATTAAAATTGGAGTGTCTGTTTCTAATATTAAAATAACAGCTTTAATCTTTAATATAGATAAATTAGGACCACACACGACATAAATTATCAACAATATATACGCACTATTTGTCCTGGGTGCGAATCAATTCCACGGCCAATAATCTAATTGCGAAGCATTACCATTGGTTACATTTCTTACCCCATTAATAATAATGATGAATGTCGATACGTGGAATGTAGATTCGGTGATCATTGTTCCGATAGTTGAGTCTCTACACGGATTGACAGCCAAGAGCCTCGACCAACACCTTAAGAGGCTCATGTTAGACGGCTGGATAAAGGATCTGATGCAGAAGGCAGTCCTCCTAGACACGGCACGTATAGATAGGAGGTTCCAGTATTTGGAGTCCTAACCACCGGTTGCTTGGTCTCGGTCGGTGAACTACTATTTTTTTATATTTTGAAATATATATTATCGGTTATCTTTTTATTTATTTAAAAATGTAATATCTACATATAGTAGATATAAATATAATAAAGAGAATAATAATGAAAGCTACTGCACGGATTTGTATGCAGTTTTTACTCATCGATAGAGCGATTCTTGGCGAAGGTTTAAAATTTGTTAAATTTTGGAGTATATTGGATAAAATATAACGATATTTGTTTGAGATGTCGGCAAAAATAGCCGAAATAAAAAAGCTGCATATCTCAGAGACACATAGGCATATTATATTTTCGTAATGAACCTGTGGCGGCCCAAACCCAAAGGCCAAAGCTGGGGTGGATTGCTAGTTTATAATAGAAAAATGTTTACTTAACATAAATAAAAAAGTGTAATTTCTAAATATTCATCTGTTATTATGCCTCCTGTGAGGATTGAACTCACGACCCCTGGTTTACGAGACCAGTGCTCTACCACTGAGCTAAAGAGGCGACGTGTTTGGAATTTTAATTTATATATCCTACCTAAACTTATTTAATCGACTAGCTTTTGCCTGCAGCTCCACTTGTGTGTCGATTGTCGGGGTAAAGAGTAGAGTATGTCCTTCTACCAGGATCAGAGTATCTCCATGTCAAATTTCATTGAAATCGGTGCAGCGGTTTGGTTATATAGGCATAGTAATTTTGAAATTAATACCTTTGAACAAACAATTCTTATATATATTCTAGCCGAGCCCCGCTGTGTTACCCGCCTTTGTTGTTGTAACCGCGGGGCGTAACTAGTCTAAGAAAATAGCCTAAGCTACTTCTTATATTATCAGTTATCTGCCAGTTAAAGTCCCGTCGAAATCGGTCCAGGCGTTCCAGAGATTACCCGGAAACTAAAATAACTTTAATAGAATTTTAACACTTATCTATATACTTATTTATTATATGCAATGTAACGATACATTATTAACGTCTAGAAAATTTGTTTAACAAAACAGTAATTATAAAATGTTTTATTTTGTTAACAGACCAAAATGCGGACGCAAATACTTCTGATGTTCCTGATAGTGGCGACTGGCACAGCGCTAGACAGCGCAGACAACAAATTCATGAAAGATTATGCTATGTTAAAGGTAAAAATATGAAAAAGATTGTAACACTTCCCCTTGCCACGAAGACATACAAAAAGATAAAAAGAAATACGCAGTCGGTAGGATTCGAACCTACGCTCCCAGAGGGAATCTGATTTCTAGTCAGACGCCTTAACCGCTCGGCCACGACTGCTTTTATAAAATGAGCAAAATACCGATTGGTATCTAAAAAAACAACTATTTTAGTTTTAATATGTATTTTTGCAAAATGTGTATTGTCTACTTATTGGTTATGTTTACCTAATCTTGCAGCTTCATATATTATAACTAACCCGGCAAACGTTGTTTTACCATAACTAATGGTCGCCTAAAGGTCAAAATTCGACCGTAATTCTTTTAAATTTTTAGTTAGAACAATTTTGAATTTCTTTTGTCAAAAGCTATTATACCTCTTTAATCCAAGATTTCATAATGGCTACTTTTGACATTCAGTATGACAGTATAGACAAAAAATAATCATCTTTTTAGATTGACTTTGACATTAGTAAGAGATCGTTTTTTGTTTTTGCGAAAGACGGTCCCCATTTCATATCATCCACATTTTTTATATTTTTTATCATTAATTCCATCACGACGAAGACTTGAAGACTTGGAAGACTTAGATTTGAAGACATTAAATACTTGACATTGGCAGAAATAGCTGATCCGGCTGATTGCCATATCATCAAAAGAAGAAGACTTTGACATTAATAAATTTGTGTACGTGTTTGTCAAATGCATCTTGTGTATGTAATGTTTTATTTGTTGATTTAATTATTGTACTTTATAAGCATTATTATTCAAAAATATCAGCGTTCTGCACTTGTCTTACATATAAACTATAAGTGTGCCAAATTTTATACTCTTCGGTCCGCGCAATTTTTGTAAAAAGGGGTCCAAAGTTTTTGCTTCACGTATTAATATACAGATTATATTAAAAAAAAATATATAGAAAAATATAAATATAAATATATAATAAATATATTTTGGGGGTATGAAAAATAGATGTTGGCCGATACTCAGACTTATCCGATGCACACAAAATTTCATAAAAATCGGTCTCGTCGTTTCGGAGGACTTTGGTAACAAACACCGCGACACGAGTTTTTTTAAAATTAGATTTATAACTAGCTGACCCGGCAAACTACGTACCGCCATGTTCATTTTCGTGAAAACATTCTGAATTGCCGTAAAACTTATTAAAGTAAGCCCGTGTTAACTTCCCGCGGGGCCGCAGTGTGTACGACTAAACGGACTAAGATAATATAACACCTCCGGTTTTCTTTCATACAAACCTTGTCCTGACAATAACAAGAACATAACTAAAGAATTATCCGATTTGGTGCAGTCGATAGACAGTTATGCGCGTACCTACATACATTTTTGTGATACATTTTCATTTATAACGATAAAACTGGACACGTACTATTAGAAATCACATTAATTTTTGACCTTACGTACAAATTAATGTATTTACTAAATGAAAAGATTATTATTATCAATTACTCATAATGTCCCACTGATGGGCTCGGATCTCCTCTCCGGAGAGGGGAAAGCTTAACTACACCCCACCCCGGCTTCGAACGGGTTAATTACGGAAATTGTAATATATTATTATGAAAAGGTATGAATTGAATGTTGAATTTTTTCCGACGTCTTCATCAACAAATATCGTTATATTTTAATCAATAGAGCCAAAAATTTAACAAATTATATATGAAAACCTACTAAGAAGAATGCAACTATCTACTAAGAACTATCTATTGGTAAAAACCGCATGAAATCCGTATATATAATCCGTGCAGTAGCTTTTGAGTTTGTCGCGAACAGACACACAGACGCGGCGGAGGCATTTATCTTAATAATATGAAGTGATATTAAATAAATTGGTTAGAAATAAGCAATATAAGAAAATGATTTCGTACAACTATAATACACACATGTGCACTTACTTTCAAAATTATTTTAAACTATGCTTTGCCCACAGCTTCGCTCGCGCAAAATGTTTCATACAAACTTTCATTGCATTGCATTGTTAAAAATACTAAAAAACTATTTCGTTACTTTAACCCCACTATATGTTTAAACAAAATTTTACGCCAATTCATTAAAGAATAAAAAGTTTCATGCAAATTTTCATCCCCTATTTTGCCACCCTTAGGAATGGCACTTCCAAAATTCCTTTTTTGGTGCGCACTTACGTTAGATAAAGAACCTACATGCAAAATTTCAAGATTCTAGATTAAACGTTTTGGGCTGTGCGTTGATCTCTGGGTATGTTAGTCCGTCAGTCACCTTCCTCTTATATATACGTAAGTATGGAATATACTTAATGTGTATGCTTAGTGCTTGAAGGCTTGGGAAGTGCACGGCTTCCTACGCTGGTTGATTCCAGCCGATAGTGATTCAATATCGTGTGTACAATAATATATTTATGTATGAAACATATATAATAAAAAAATAGACACAATGATATTGTTTTTTTTACAGATCTACGAAAGTTGCTTCGGTACGACACTTCTAAAGCAAATCACCAAAGAATTGAAAGATGCTTATACTAAATGTTCTATAGCGCCACCTATGAAAGAACCGGTGAACACACACGTACCGCCATTGTTCTTGGGTAAACTGCCACCCGGCTTTGCCATGGATCCGAACACGCAAAGCATTATAAAACCGCTAGATGGCGCTATTCAAAATAAAGATGAAGATTCTCTGGTTCAAGATCAAGGACAGTCCCCACAAAAACAATCACTCGGTGGCGTTCTATCTTTCAGACCACATGCGGTAAATATGTATATTTTTTATAAACAATTTCATAAGTATCAAAATGAACTTTCGACTATATCTTGTGCCTCCTGTGAGGATTGAACTCACGACCCCTGGTTTACGAGACCAGTGCTCTACCACTGAGCTAAAGAGGCGATGCTTTGAAGGTCGAAATATTGCGTCATAAGTCCGAAAGTTAAGTGCGAAGATCCATAGTTTAAAAGGGCTATTAAGAATATAAAAAAACATTCGCCCAGTTTACTTTGGAGCACAGTTTGATTAATATACGAGCTTTATTAGAATATTAACTTGAATCTCTCTATTGCTGAAAACTGCATTGAAATCCCTTTCGTAGTTTAAAAGATCCAATCGCACAGACAGTGGAAATGACTTCAATAAGTAAAGTTAGTTATATTATTTACTTCTATGTAAAGTTAGTTATATTGATCTACAACTCAAATTCATGTTCCAGGCTCAATTCCAACAGCAGTCAGCGATCCCTCCATACGTGATTCCAGCACAATTCCGACCATATAATGCGAACCCGTTTTATCCTAATCCCTACGCAGCACCTTCCTTCTACCAACCGAATGTTCCTTATAACCCTTATATGATGCCGCAGCAATACCAACAGGGATACTACCAGCAGCCATACTTTGCAGCCAGTAACAGGATGTCGGTAAGTCAGAGCATAGAACGTATACTATACTCATATCATAACGTTCTATACAGCTAGAGTTTGTCGATTTAAATACCTATATGATACGTCAAAACAGAATGATAGCCCACGAAAGTAATTACACTGTTAAAAGGACGAGTGGAAGGGTCAAGAGGAGGGGTCGAGAGGACGTACAGTACGGAACACAAAACAATAAAAAAATCGTATTTACCTCATATGACCATTTTTACCTTAAATTTAACTGAACTTCAACACTTTTTTTGACATGTTAAAAGTTGGGACTTCTAAAAGTTTGTTAGTATAAGTGGTGTGTATTATAAATATATTTAGAAAAAATCTATTTGTAACCTAAGTAGTATAGCATAGCGTAATAAGCTACGTTTGACACATGAGTTGATGAATAATTAAACTTGAAACTGCGTTTGATAAAGAGTTAAAATGAATTATTTTCCATAAATTTCAGAGGCACCTGGGCCTTCGAGCCCGTTTAGGCCTGAACTCACCGCGGGCTCAACCGAACCACAACGTCACATGCGTGATGCAAGAGCTTGGCTACATCGACAACAATATGGAGCCGAACTACGAACAGATAACGCAGAGGATCAGCAACCTCCCTGTTTCCAACGAACTCAAATCTGATATTCAAGACGGACTCCAGTTTTGCCAGAAGTTCTCGGTTAGTTGACTTCGATCAACTGATTAATGCCAGAAACATGGAACAGAACTATTACCACTTCACGCTCATGATTATTTCTTAGTAGCGCTCGTCCAGTGGTCTAAATTTCATCATAATTATTTTTTAATTGCATCTTTTTTAGCTTCTTCACTTCTCTATATAAGTTTTAACAGTGCGAAATTTTGGGTGATTTTCGTAAAAAGGGGTACAAGTTTTTATTTCTCATATTAATCGCGTTTCTAAGTTTAAAAATTATGTACAAAATTTTATCCCTTTTTAATCATAATATTATGAACTTTAACTGTGCCAAATTTAATATAATTTGTGGTAAATTTTCGTAAAAGGGGATACAAAGTTTTTGTTCCACGCGTTAGTATTCTTTAATACATTATTATTTCTAACTCCCCTTAGTGTCCCTTATTTTAAGCTTCTTTGAACTGAAAAATGGAATTTAGTGTGTCGTATTAGATGAGGAGGACTGTGGGAGAAGAATCAGATTAAATGTAAATCTTTACCCATCTTATTTCAGCAATGCGTTCCAGAAGATAAGCGTGATATCGTACCACGTCCTCAAGAACAGATTAGAGCTATATTCTTCTTCAGATGTTACAAGGTAATATGATTTTAATTACCTTTCGTAACATTATATTTAATAAAATTGTTTTTTCTCCACCTTTTGCAACACAGGGGTGCTCATAAGTATTTTAAAATTCTGTAATAGGACTTGGAATAATTGCTAATAATTTATAGTAAAAAATATTGAATACCGAAATCTGACTTTGAAACCTTTAAGAACGTTAAATTGACCAATGACATTTTTTTATTTGTGCAAGAACGTATAGTAAAGAAAACCAAAAAAATCATGATTTCTTGTGAATTCACAAGAATTTGATCGCATTTAGTCTTTATAAATCAGCAAAGGTTTTGGTTTACACAAAAATAGTTTTAAAATAATATGTAATCTGGAACTTGTTCGATTATCTTGCAGCACAAGAAATTGGAGGCGTGTATCATGAAGGACATCAATGAACATTTCAACAAGGAGTACATGTTCGATTCTGATAATGATTTTGTGTAAGCACTACTGAATATTATTGATTAATTATTATTTATATTTTTTTTTTCCTTTCCCATCGATGTTCTATAAAGACTTTTGTCGGACTTTTTAGCCGTCCAAGTACGCGTAGCGACTGATACAAATATTAACTTAGCAACTAAGACCTCACTGATTGATGTGTCCTCCGGAGACACGGACGGGTCGCAATGTGTTAAGAATTGGTAACCATCTATAGACTAATATGGATAAGCGTTGACGGGTGCCAAAATCCCCTTTCTTCTGAGTTCTTAATAATAGATTGTTTTGTATATACTAAATAAGACAACTAATTAACATTTTCTGTTGACAGTCTTTCCCGCCAAGCCCGAGCAGTTCGCGACGTGCCTCTCCGGGACCCCAGCGTCGAAGCCCTGGAGGAAATGGAGGTGTATTTGTACGACTACCTCAGCGGAGGAGGTGGTTTTGACTTCGACTTATATATCTAAGACTGAAGCTAGTTATATAGTTAGGTTCACTCACATTTCGATGTGAATTTTATTGATATTCGTATACTTTTTATTTTAAAAATAAGGGTATTCCGGTTATGCTGTGACGTGTCAGCCTCTTCTTTCATTTACGACGTTCTAGAATATGTAATTTGCCAGAAAATTGTGCTTTAAATTTAAAACGCAATGTTCAAACTTGTCACTTTAGAAAAGGACAAAAATATTTTAAAGTAAGAAGATACTCAAAATACTCATTTTAATTTATGTTTTCACATATTCTTTAGCAATAAAGTAATTTAGGTTATTAATTTTAGATTATTAAATAACCGCTCAAGCTAAGGGTGCACTTTTATACGTAATAATAGATATTAAAAAGATATCTGTTTTAAACAGTAATATTAAACAATATTTTTTTTTAGAGTCCTTTTCGTGTGAAGCTCAAATCATGCATAATTTATAATAGGACTAGATTAGTAAGTAGATATAGTTATCATTCAAATGCATTTATTAGCAATTAAATTTAAGATAGCGATATATTTCTGGCATTGGGGAATACATGGGATGTTTGCTGCAACCGTAGTGATAACGAACTCACATTTAAGGCACGCAGTTGCCTTTAGTACTTGCAAAATATTATACCAGGCTTTGTAAATTCTATTTTTTATTCTATTTAAAATAATTTAAAGTATTTTACAACCACAATTTATAATCTTCCATATTTAATTTTGTAGCGAATAGTTGATCTATTCGTTTAAATAAATATCGATATGAAATCGACTACGTTATGGTTTGTAGCAAACTTTTAGTTCTTGTCGACTAAGCTTACTAGCTCGAGCTTTTTTGACGATTACATTTAGGTTATGATGAGGTAAAAGATGTTAACATCGTTATTATCGAAAGGCACGAGTAATTAAACATTTCTTAGTCAGTAATTATTAATACCATCATGATACATTTTCACTATCATACATATTCACTGTCTACCCCCTCTCATTCTAGCGTAATAAACCTTAAAACGTTGTTCAACACTCGCATTGATAAATGCATTTACTAGCATTATTTGTAAAATAACCTAAGATAAGATTTTAATTTGAATGTAAACGCATAACTAAGCAAAATTAAAATAAATCATAACGAAACAAATTTCTATTTATTTGCCTTAACAATTGACTTTAACATAAATAAATCTTTTTAGAATTCTATAGTTTAACCTTTTTATAAACCAGACATGGATTGATTTGTATTTTAAATTGATTTACTGAAACGAAAAGGTTTAGTTTTGGTAACATTTACAAATACGCGTAAATATTAATACCCGTAATGACATACGGAGCCGAAGCGTGTTCACTTACGGTACGGATGGTCAACAAGTTCTAAGTCGCTCCGCATGCTATGCAGCTATGCTCAGCGTTTCTCCAAGGGACTCGCATTGATAAATGCGTTGACTAGCATTATTTGTAAAATAACTTAAGATAAGATTTTAATTTGAATGTAAACGCATAATTAAGCAAAATGAAAATAAATCATAACGAAATTTATTGCCTTTAAAATAGATTTTAACATAAATAAATCATTTTAGAATATAGTCTAACCTTTTTCTAAGCCTGACTTAGGTTGGTTTGTATTTTTAATTGATAAACTGAAACAAAAATGTTTAGTTTTGGTAACATTCACAAATACGTGTAAATATAATACCGAAACGTGTTCACTTACTTACGGATAGTCGCTCAGCATGCTATGGAGCTATGCTCGGCGTTTCTCTAAGGGACCGTATTAAAAATGAGGTGATCCAGCAGAGAACCTCGGTCATCGACGTAGCCGACAGGATTAGCAAGATGAAGTGGAAGGGGGCTGCCCACATTTGCCGTAGAACCGTTAAACCGTTGGGATAAACGAGTTCATGAGTGGATACCGCGTCTCGGCAGAATAGAATAGAATAGAATTAATATTTACAAATACGCGAGATCGCGTCTCGGCAAACGTAGTGTAACGTGTGTGAACGGCAGGCCAGGTGGAGTGATGATTTGCACAAGACAACTGGCATGAGCTGGCGTGGTAGGCTGATGATGATGATTACAAATACATATTTCGCTCCTGAAGTTCTACTTTAGGCAAGTTTGCAATTAAATTACTATTTTCCCTTTTTTTAGTCTATTATATGCTACTAACTATATCCTTACACCCTTTGCTGTTCAAACTACCTTCATCATCATCATCATCATCATCATCAGCCTAACGCAGTCCACTGCTGGACATAGGTCTCTCCAATTTCACGCCACTTAGTTCGATCATACATATTCTAAATAGAAAACATCCAAACTCGGAAACAAATATTTGCAGATCATACAAACATTTAGTCCGACTCAGGATTAGATTAGATTAGATCCATAAAAATACCCGATACCTTGATGCATCCCTAAAGTTTGCTGGCAGAGAATACCCAGGGATTGAGTCCACCAAGCTACCTTAACATAATGCAAAACCATCACCATCACCACCAAAATGCTGCATTGTGTGCATTCGTACTGAAACCACTAATTTTGAATTCTGCTCATGGTTCCCATTAGGCGGACTAGAGAATAATTGGCAGGTTCGTCTATGTATTTTCTTTCTTTCAAACTCCTCCGAAACCGCTAGACCGATTTTTATGAAATTTTGTGTGCATATCGGTTACGTCTGAGAATCGGCTAACAACTATTTTTCGCGTGCACTAAAATAATATTTACTAGTGTAAATGGTAAAAGATTAGCCGGGTTGGCTAGTATACAATAAAAGGCGTAGCTATTTATATTAGATTAGTCAGTTTTTCTTCAATTACAAAAAAAACATCAACCTATCACAGTCCACTGCTTGACAAATGGACTATCCAATTATGAACCACTTGGTTTGATCCTAGGCTTCTCTCATCCAGCTCCTGGACTGTGCAAAACCGTCGGTAACCGTCATACCTGCCACGTAACCTTTAACAACTTAACCAATAAACTTGCATGATACACAAAGTNTTTCCACTGATCACGTATTTTGTTCTTTGTTACAGACAATAGATCAATTGATACACTTTTGGCACTTATTTTACACTGTTTAATATTAATTTTCCGCGGAGCTCTGTGACGTGCGTCTTGACTGATCGACGACCGGAACCGGAAAACCTATAGGTACTAATATTATAAAATAAATAAATAAATATTTCGGACAATTAGCACACAACGCCATTTAGTACCAAACTAAGGAGACCTTGTATTATGGGTACTAGACAACTTGGTCCGGATGGCGTAAGAAAGCGTCTCAGGCGCAGAGTGGCACACCGTATGGTTTTAGTCGTGGGGGGAAGGCCCGAGGGGGTTTCCACACGTAAAAAAAATGGGTCCTAGACAACTGACATAAATACAGAAATACTTCTTTTTTTGTAAATACATACACATTATACATAGAAAACACCCACTCCGAATAAAATATTTCATATCATCATACAAACATTCGGTACAAAGAGGTTTTTTTTTTTATATATATATTTAAGCTACTAATATGACTCTGCCCTGCCTGATGGAAAGCATGAGCAGAATCCAAGTGGTGGTCACCATCCTCAATGCGAAAAAGAACAATGCAGCATGGTGACGCACACTATGGCGGCTTGGGGGGAAGGGGGATGGTGAGGGGGATAGGGGGCGTTGGATTGGGCTATTTGCCTCCGGTATCCTCACCCACTCGATGAAACACAGCGTAAGCGCTGTTTCACACCGGTTTTCTGTGAGGCCGTGGTATCACTCCGGTCGAGCCGGCCCATTCATGCCGAAGCGTGGCTCTCCCACGGTAAAGGTAAAGTTTCTAACTTTGTTTGTATGGTTGTAAGGAGTAATCTTCGGAATTACTAATCCGATCCTGAAAATTGTTTTACTAACAGAAAGCGACACTATTCGGGAGTTACATAAGCCTTTTGTAATATGATTGAAAAAAAACATGAATTAAATGATAGTATTTGTAAATCAGGTCGAAGAAAAGCGGGTGGTTAACGCCCAACAAAGTGGACAAGGGTCGGCTTGTTACTAATAATTCGTAACGAGTATGTACATACCTACCTACGTAAACATTAACAATTTAACTAATATACTTTCATGATACACGAATTACACATGACATGACACACGATAAACAAACTGCCTCAGTGGCACAGTGGTAGCGTGCGCGACTGCTGTCCATGAGGTCTCGGGTTCGAATCCTGAGTCGGACTAAATGTTTGTATGATCTGCAAATATTTGTTTCTGAGTTTGGATGTTTTCTATGTATAATATGTATGTATTTACAAAAAAAAGTGTTTATGTATTCATATCATTTGTCTAATAATAAAAGTTCTGCTTAGTTTGGGACAAGATGGCGTTGTGTGTTAGATGTCCGAAATATTTATAATAATATACCTATTTATTTGAAACATAATGCTCACTTGCATAATTGTCTTCCGCTTTGTTAAGGAAGGTAGTAGAATTATTATATTTCTAATTCCTCGAGTTTTGTTTCATAACGGGTTTCGAGACAGTTTAGTTTATCCTGAATGTCATTACTCGATATCTACGTGGGTCACTGCTGTTAAGAAGGAATTACAGCTACAGGCGAAGAAGCGGGATTAGATCCATAAAAATACCCGATACCTTGATGTATCCCTACAAGTTTCCAAGGAACACCCAGAGATTGAGTCCACCAAAGTACACAATAAAGTACCTACGCATTCTAAATTTATAAGAGAAATCGTCTACAATTACCCAGTAATTTAAAAATGGAACCCAGTCGTAACTGTTTTAGTGTAGAACTATCCCGATAGATGGCATTAACCTCCGTTAGTGTCATTAAGTTGGCAGTGCAAAAGCAACTTCTCTCCATTTTTAAAATTATTTAAGTTATACAGGATTAGTTGGTTTGGTAAGTCTCTATCTTGTCTCTGTTGCCATTCGGTTTTGGGGAATAAAACTCTATGGTTTTATTATATGGAATGTTACTACGAACTAGGTACACAAGATCACTCACTACAAGGACAACGAAAAGTTGAAAGAAGCTCTGAAAAACCCGTCTAACCTGCACAGTGGGTTAAAATCTCGTAGCTAATGAGAAACCTAAATCCAGCAGTGTAAAGACTATTGATAATGTTGAAACTATGGCAAGAAAAAAATAAATAAAGAGGTAATGCCTAAAGAAATTTTTTTTATTGAAAGTTTCTGATAAATATGTTACTAAGGATAACAGAAAATACATAATGCTTAACATTTATACAAAAAGAGTGCGGGGCAGTCTTTGGAGACTGCCGATAGAAGTGAAGACTAAGTAACTTGTGAATCGTATCTTCGAGCTACTAGATGATACTAATAATGCACAGAGGTATATACATATATGTACATACATATATATACTGCGTATATAGCTCACATATATAGCTTAAAGCAAGCTTGCGGTCAAGATGACGCGAGATACACGCTTTTTTATTAAAGTACACATAAATTCAAAGTATAAACACGAAAACATTCTGAGTTCCGTGATTTTTTTTTACCCAAAATGTGCTGATGCTGCCTTAAGAAGTTTTCAAAGGTAAAATTAATAATTAAGAAAAAAAACCCCTACGCAAGCACTTAATCGAGTAATCATACGCCAAAAATGCCTTACATCATTTTGGAAAAGAGCTGATACTCTTACATTGCTTGACCGACAGTCACCAAATATAGCTAAGAACCGCCGCAAGGAAATTGACTTTCAAATGAAAACCTCATCGAAACCGGTCTACCCGTTTGAGACCATCGATGGCACAGACACACACACGCAGACAGACATCGACATCAAACTTATAACATCTCTCTTTTTGCGTCGGGTGTAAAAAAGCAGTACGTAACGTGTAACTTGACTAGTACAGTTACTTCTTCTTTTGATGATATGGCAATCAGCCGGATCAGCTATTTCTGCCAATGTCAAGTATTTCAAGTATTCAATTCTAAGTCTTCGAGTCTTCAAGTCTTCGTCGTGATGGAGTTAATGATAAAAATTATAAAAAATGTGGATGACATGAAATGGGGACCGTCTTTCGAAAAAACAAAAAACGATCTCCGTACAGTTTTTTTTTTTTCTTTTGATGAATGGCAATCAGCCGGATCAGCTATTTCTGCCAATGTCAAGTATTTCAAGTCTTCAATTCTAAGTCTTCGAGTCTTCAAGTCTTCGTCGTGATGGAATTAATGATAAAAAATATCAAAAATGTGGATGACATGAAATGGGGACCGTCTTTCGCAAAAACAAAAAACGATCTCCCTCCGTCATCATCAGCCTATCGCAGTCCACTGCTGGACATAGGCCTCTCCAATTTCACGCCACTTAGTTCGATCTATGGCTTCTCGCATCCAGCTCCTGCCAGCCGTCTTGCGCAAATCATCGCTCCACCTGGCTTGTGGACGTCCTACACTACGTTTGCCGAGACGCGGTCTCCACTCAAGAACTCGTTTACCCCAACGGTTATCGGTACAGTTACTTATTTATCAATAAGTAGTCCTGACATTGACATTTTAATACGAACTGTCTCATTTTTTTTTTTTATTCAAGACTTACGTCACACTATTATGAACTGCCAAACATAAAGATTATTGTATAAATATAATATGGAGGCAAAGGGCACGCGTGCACAATGGCTACTAAAGGTGAGTGTCTATCAAACATCTAAATGTCATATCACACAATTTTCTTGTCAGCGGCGTGTATATGAATTATTATTTCCTTCACTAAATAGTTTTTGAATCCACGAACACTTAGGGGTATTATTATTTTACAAATATGCTTCATTTTCAAGGTCTGTGAATTTTTTTAAATGAGGTTTATGATCGTTTTTGAGTTTCGTACCTCATAAAGAAAAAATGGACCCCTTTATATGATCACTTTGTTGTCCGTCTGTGTGCCTGTCAAGACCCATTTGCTCAGAAACGTGTGGAGTTATCAAGCTGAAATTCATATCAAATACTCAGGCCTCTTGTGCCTTACAGCCGTTTATGCTGCAAATTTCAATTCGAAAATCACACGCCATCTACAAAGTTAATAAAGACTTGCAATTTATACAGAGCTGGCTAATCAGAATAATGATCTGGCTAATCAGAATAATAGTCTGCCCAAGACGACTGGCAGGAGATGGATGTGAGAAGCCGAAAATCGAACCCAGTGGTGCACAACTGGAGAGGCCTATGTCCAGTAGTGGACTGTGATAGGCTGATGATGATGAGATACGTATCTTAGTATTTCTGGATATTCTACACCTAAGGGGTGAAATAGGGTTTGAAAGATAGTATTTAGATATGAATCGAAGTCCGTCATTTTTGAAATTAGTAGCCTGAAACTTTGTCTTCAGGCTTTTGTTAACAAATAAATGAATACTTTTATTAGCATTAATGAGAATTGTATATGTGAATATGTTATTTATCAATAGCCTATGAATAAGTAAACAGTTAACGTTTAAAAAGATTAACAAAATAATTGGTAAACTTGAATAGTTTTTAATTCAATACATATTATCAACTTCAACGCGAGCAAAACCGCGGGCAACAGCTAATACTCAAATAAGACTGCGACTCAAATAAAAATATAATCCATGGCTTCTATCTGTCACATGTCTCTTGAAAACTATGGTGTTTGCAATCAACTTTTTTTGCCTTATTTGCGTTTTAATAATTTTTTGAATAATGTTTTTTCAAGGCACATTTGACCGATAGAGGTCATTAACTTTCCTTGTCTTTTTTGAGTGTCATTCTACCATATAATTTAACTAGTCTGTACGAGAATGTGTTGTTACTAATTTTTTTTTGCATCCTTACCATGAAACGCAAAAAGAACCAAAGTAATGTAACAATCTACCATGAAAGAGCCACACTTTGGCACGAATAGGCCAGCTCGACCGGAGTGATACCACGGCCTGCGGGAATTGCGGCGGGGCGGTGTGTCGGAATCGAACCGACTAAAACCACACGGTGTACCACTCTGCGCCTGAGACGGGAGGAATACGGGAACCGCTTTCTTACGCCATCCAGACCCCTCCCAGAGAGCCTGCGACCCATTTTGACGTGGTGGAATGCCTTTACGCACTTCGCTCTCCCCCTGCGGGTACAGGGGGCTCGCTTCGTGTGGGACTCCTGACTGACACCAGCCAGACTACCCACTAAACCACCACGGTGTGCCACTCTGCGCCTGAGACGGGCGGGATCCGGGAACCGCTTTCTTACGCCATCCGGACCCCTCCCAGCGCCAGCCCGCACTGAAGCGGGCTCCGTCTCCGATGGTAAACTCTCAAGGTGGGCGACGTACGGCACACGCATTACGTCGCCCCCCCTCGCGGGTNGATGGTAAACTCTCAAGGTGGGCGACGTACGGCACACGCATTACGTCGCCCCCCCTCGCGGGTGGCCTCTAAGCGGATGGGGTGGAAAACCCGTCCCGCCCATCCGCGGCCACACTCAGGGCGGCATGAGGCGCTGGTAGGCGCGCCTCCGCCGCCCGGTTCGCCAGCGGCGGATCGGGTCCGAGTGGAGATCGTCCTCTCGGGCCTTCTCCGCCGCCTCCTTCTGCGAGATGACTTCCTCGCAGAAGGTCGCGACCGCGGTAAAACTGCTCTCGCCGCCGGCCATGGAGAGAGCCTGCGACCCATACCCAACCCCTCCTTGCATCCCTCTTCCCATCCCCCAAAGGCCGGCATCGCACTTGTGACGCCTCTGGTGTTGCATGTGTCCATGGCGGCCGTAATCGCTCACGTTTGCCTGATATCCATATAAAAAAAAATAAAAAATAAGGATCGAATGTGAAAATTAATTGATGTGCGTTTTATTTACCTTTAAACTGCTGTTTATTTATACATTTAACTAACTGAACCACGCGGTGTTATCTCTATTGCAACAGCCCCGGGTAAAGTTGCGTGGTGAAGATAGTCTAAAGTTAGTATCGTATGTTACCCCTCATTTCATCAATTATCTGTCAGTGATTAGATGAAGCGGAACAAAATGACATATGAACAAAGATTTAAAAAATTGTTTTTTGATGTATGTATTTTATAAACCTTCATATATTTTGAATGAACAGCTGTTAATTTTTAATTATAGGCACTTCAATTCTATTTATTTGTATAGATTAAAAATATATAGAACTTGAAAAAAGTAAATGTGTTCTATTTATTACGAAACAGGTAAAGGTTGGATGTATCTTCGACAGATGTCAAATATTACATATGAATTAAGAGCAAAAACACATCTGTTTGTGAAATCTAAAACCCTTTTGTGGTAAGCATTCGTTTCGGAGAAAGGTCGATTCGTCCAAACGAATATTTTTTTGCTAAAATCTTTGGATGTGCATAACATAAAAAAGTCGCATTATGCGTTTATTCGGCTACAGAATCTTGTACAAAACTTTCACCAGGGGTCCATTATTGGAGATTGTGAATTTTTTTATTAAAAAATCGGTTACCTGCGGAAAGAGGTTTATGACAAAGAATATGGAGCAAGCAGCGTTGAAAAAAATCTCACGGATGAGTTATTCAGCCTTGCAAATAAACGGCAATTTAAACTTTAGGTTGTGCGTCATAATGTTACAAGAACTTACTCTTTTGTTTTTAAACCTACAGTGACTTGACGTCCAGTTGTATCAATAGGTAAACAAAGAATTATTGTTTTTTGTGATATAAAGAAGAGAGAGAGAGAAGAATGAAATAAATAAATAAATATTTCGGACATCTAACACACAACGCCATCTAGTCCCAAACTAAGCAGAGCTTGTATTATGTGTACTAGACAACTGATATGAATACATAAATACTTTTTTTGTAAATACATACATATTATATATAGAAAACACCTAAACTCCGAAACAAATATTTGCAGATCATGCAAACATTTGGTCCGACCCAGGATTCGAACCCGAGACCTCATGGACAGCAGTCGCGTACGCTACCACTGCGCCACCGAGGCAGTCAAATAAAGAACTCATTTTTATTTAAAACAGATCGTTGTTGTCATTTAAAATTGTACAGATTGTTTTTATATAACACCGTAATTGTCACTCATATCAGATACAATCCCACATGTTATTGTGTTTTAATTAGTAGTAAGTTAACTTGGACAGCAGATGTGGAGATCGCAAGCAGAGAAATGGACTAGAAAAGTTACGGAAATGGATCTCAGGTATGGGAAGAGACATAGAGGAAGACCGGTAAAAAGTTGGGAAGACGATCTGCGAAATGGATTGAGAAGAACTACGTTATACCGAAACAAGTGGAGTGAATTAGAGAAGGCCTATGTCAGAAGACAACCTGACCTGTTTGCCGATAATGCTACTTGATCAGATATCATTTAATTAATTTTTATTAAAAAAAAAGGAAAGTTTTAAGCAGGTTACAGGAAGTAAAGGCTATTTTTATTTTATTTATTTTTAGGTATACTTAATATGTATGATGTGGTAGTACTTTATTATTTATCATCTTCCTAGCCTTTATTATTCACAAGATTTGGGGTCGGCTACTAGTTCAAGCGGTTTTACTTGAATATCAGTTTTTACACGGAGCGAGCTTCGGACCTCGTTACCGAACTGAATTCAAATGTTGAAAATTCCAAAAAATAATTTTAATATACCAATGAAAAATAAACATCAACAGTTTATCACCATTCCTTATGATTTAATTATTCCTTTATTTTTTTACCACTTGTACACATTTGCATTAAAGTCGGCAAGCAAATAAATAAATAAATAAATATTTCCGACATCTAACTCACAACGCCATCTAGTCCCAAACTAAGCAGAGCTTGTACTATGGGTACCAGACAACTGATATAACACTTATATACTTTTTTTTGTAAATACATACATAGAAAACACCTAAACAAATATTTGCAGAACACACAAACATTTAATCCGACCCGGGAATCGAACCCGAGACCTCAGTAACAGCAGTCGCATACGCTACAGGTAGGCCACCGAGGCAGTCAAAACAAAACATTTTAAGAGAAATTGTTAATTTTAAAAAAACTGGAACATATTTTTTTGTTATTGTTAGTAGGCAGAAGTGTTATAAATTTGTCAGTAATTCTCTAAAGAATGTTTGTTAGTTATACCTTAACATATTCGCAACAAATGCAGATTTATAACTGTGCAATAAAAATGTGCTTTGACAACTATTTACCCTTATTTTCTTTTGTAAACAACTATAGTACATGTGTACATAAACGAGTATAATTTAAAAGGAGTATAGTTGGATAACAGGCGTTTCTGGAAACATAAAATGTAACATAAAAAGCCTTTTTCTAGAGTGATAAATAAAATTAGAGTAGGTCACCATGCTTTAAATATTGTCCATGTTCACAATGAGGGTGGTGACCACCACTTGGAATCCACTCATGTTTTCTATCAGGGGAGAGCAGAGTTATTTTGGCAGCTATTACATAACAAAATTACGCAAAAAAACCATCGTGTTTATCACACAGTTATATGTCCTGGATGCGCATGGAATATACGTCTGATTTAGCAATAAAGACTAGTGGCTACTGATCTTTATCGACATTGTAATCGTAACAAGAGCATATATGTTACTGTAAAGCCATTAAGATTCACTGCATTTACCAACTCTTAATGGTAAAAGTCCGTACCATTATAAGTCCATCATTAATTTCGTATTTTTACCACCAGTCACTCTGTAAATCTTAGGATTTACATCAAAGTCACACCAAATGTAAATAAGCTAAGGCTCAGGAACCAAAGTATCTCCATTCCAAATATCCTTAAAATCCGTTGATTGATTGATATGTGATACAGACAAACATAATTAAATACTTTCGAATTTATAATTCTAGTATGAATTGTTTGCGACTTTGAAAGATATCCTAGTTTTATTATGGAACATTAAATAACTGCTAGTAACTATTGCAATAAACATTTGAACATCTTTTTGAAGAATAAATACTTTAAAAATGTTTGTAGTGGACGAAGCAAAAGCAAGTAACGACAATCGGTGCAAACATGCTGGTCAGTTCTTGGTACTTTTTTAGAACAACACCCAAATGTTCGCATTCAATCTCTTTTGACACTTCCATAAATGTGTCTTCTATCATCTTTCCCTTCTAAGTGGCCAAAACCAAGTATTTTGGTTAAAAATTCAATCTTAAAATACTTTATTTAAATGATTTAGCACAATCATAAAAAAAAAGTTACAAGTTCTACAAGGACTTGTAGACTTTTCAAGGTACTAGAGCCATTATTGTAGTATACTTGTAGACTTACCTTGAAAAGTAAGCCAGTCAAGACTTAATTTTCAAGGTAAGTCTTCACTGGCTGTAGACTTATCTTGAAAAGTCTACAGCCAGTGAAAAGCCAGAAAACAGGCCGGCTCGACCGGGACGATAGTATCCACGCACAGAAAACAATGTAAAATCACAGCATTTGTGTTGTCGTGTTTCGTTAGTGAGTGCGAGACATGAGGCTCGGAGGAAATTATAAAATGAGCTAATCTATCTAAATAGGCCACCACGGTGTGGGTCACCTAGCTACATTGTTGCATTGTCTGCATTTGCAATGAGTATGTGTGACCCACACTCTTGGATTCTGCTGGCCATAGAAAAAAATACTATTTCAATATGAATAACTTATCAAATATAGTTAAGAATAAAATACCCGTCCTATTGAAGCTAAAATTCGCCCTTTTGTGCAAAATAATTCATTTATGTTCCAAAATATGAATGATTCCATTATATTCTACGAAAACATACATATGTCACAGTCCAGATGCATTCGCAAATAAACACTCCATAAAAGCCTTTTAGAAAGCATACTCAACCCGTCCGTGAAATGCACCTTGAGTTATGTAGGGTGGGAACACCAATTGCTTGACTCAGAATACAGAAATTTAATTTACTATTTAGTTTACCTACCTTAAATATTCCTGCAATACAATCGTATTTCAATTTAAGAAATGGACAATTTATTTTTAAAGGAAACAAAATGATGTGTTATGTATATTAACACTCTCGTCAATTGCCTTTTCTATTTGCTTTTTCATTAAATTCATTTTTAATTCTAGTATATGAAGGATTGTGCTTCCGATCATAAAGCAATATGTCGATTTATGACCCAATTTTTGGGTCTATTGAATACTTACAATAATATAATTATCGGTTATTATAGCATATTTGCGTTAATGCTGATCAAAAATGAATATAAAATTTTAGTATCTGAATTAGAACTCTGTATTTTTTTAAAAAATCTACAACATTTTGTGTTTGATCTAAAACTAAAATATTAAAATAAATATTTTGGACACTTACCTGCAACAGGTTTAGCTACCCTTCTCTAAAATATAGAACACCTTTGCAGGTAAAGTGAGGAGTAGAGAAATATTTTTTCAGATAATCACATTCGCAAGTGTTGGGCGACAACAATGGCGCTACAAAAAGTTAAAGATGGCCGGCTTCAATGTAAACGGGTTCTAGGCCACTGGGACTATGGTAATTGCGTTTGATGATCAATAAGGTTTGCGCATCCGCAAGGCGTTGCACACAAAAAAGATTCAACCTTTTTCGTAATTCGACATTTGGTATATATTATTATGACGAATGTGTTACATTTTATTTGAATCTAGCTGAGCCCCGCGGTGTTACCCGCAGTACAACAGTAACTCCGGGTAACGTCGCAGGCCGAAGCTAGTCTAAAAAAAGTAGCCTAAGTTACTCTACATTAGCTATCTGCCAGTGATAGTACCGTCAAAAGTGGTCCAGCTGTTCCAGATGTATAAAATTTCGAGTTGTTAATATTTTTTTCGGGATAAAAAGTAATCAGCAATAATATGCAGATTTCAATTAATTATTCAGATCTGTCAAATCATTTTGATTCGTGATAAGGTAACACGGGAGCCCATAGTTAATATTAAACAGATAAACGTGAGGTTTCATTTAAATACGTAATCTCATTATACATTCTTAATTTTTTTTCAAATATTTGAAGAAAGATTGAATAAGAATAATATACCTATCTCGAATCAGAACTCTCGAAATCAGTAGAATTATTATTATAATTACCTGCTGATTTCGACTAGGTAATTACATATAATAATAATAATACAATGAAGTTATAATTACCTACTCGAAATCAGAAAATGAGACTTAAGCTTAGAAAGCACTGCAACTAAACGTATTTTTTGCCGCAGGGCTTATACCACAAAAATCTGTATCACATAGCTTACTAAACAAGCGCGACTTTTTTCGGTGACTAATTTTAAAAACTTAACTTGCTACGTTTTGACCGCGGATTGAAAAGATACGATTTTTCATGTCCCATGATAACAGTACTGTGGTACAGTACGCACTATGATACATAAGATGTCTGCACATTTTTTTGTACAGGATCCCTTAACTGGTGAGATGATATTGGAAGGCAGTGCGCTAGTGCTGGCCGACCAGGGCGTGTGTTGTATCGACGAGTTCGACAAAGTGGCCGAGAATGACCGCACAGCTATCCACGAGGTCATGGAACAGCAAACCATTAGTATTGCAAAGGTAAATAATTTGTTTTACCTTAATAATATAAAAAAATCAGAAAAATTAAACCCACCTGTATAAAAACTTTTGATAACATTTATATCAACATATTATCACATAGTAACAATACGCACGGGGCGGTTTGCTGCTTCTGTCGTTATTAAAATATTCTCTAGTAATTAATAAACCTGACGGGATGCTGACGCATGTTGTTGTACATTTTGTAAAAATATCTTTGATCAGTTAGTGGACGTACTCAGTACCTATGGCGATAGTTTTCTTTACGTTTTCTATTTTTTAATTTCAATAAAAAAGCCACAACACAATATGCTGCTCGCCAGAAATCCACGGTGGAACTGAAAATAGATTTAAGCAAAACGCCAGCCGCAGTGCGTGGTTGATACGAGATTTTGCGTTTTCAGTCATTCGTAATCCGCTTGCGTTTTTTGTATTTTTTTGTTATTGTCAGGACAAATATATATATATACAACGTGTCCCAAAATTCAACGATAAGCCGGTACCAGATAATGCATACGGCGGCGACTACCAGGGAAAAATAAGTAAAAAAATCGGTCTCTTCTTTAAAAGCTTTTTAAAAAACTTTGAGTTTCGATATCCTGTACACTATGTTTAGGTACTGTGACTAAACTTCCAACAATAATAGTGTTGTTTCTTTTGTATTAGTGACCTGAATAGCGTAGCTGTTAATCACAATGTCAAAGCAACCAAAAATTTCTGTAGTTTAAATACAAAAATAAAATTAATTTCCTTTATTTCTGTCAATTTTAGAAAATTTAAACTTTTAACCAACTTTGATATGGCATGGTGTAAAAAAAATGTATCAACACTACATTGGCAAGTTCTTCTAAAAGATGGCGCAACTAATCATGATTCTAAAATAGTAAGATGTTTTAGTCACATTGAGCGTAAAAAAGCCAATTTTTGTGGATAAGGGCCAAACATAATTAAACCTTGAAAACTGTATTAATGTAATTATGTGTCTTAAAACACGTATCGGGTTACAGATTCAGTCAGAAAAGTGTCAATACGTTTCCGAAGCTTGAGAGAGACAGTGGAGTGGAATATGTAGTTATTTAAATAAAACAGGGAGTTGATATCATAATGCTTTTTGTAATTATTAAGTGAAATGTTCAAATTGTTTACCACCAGTATTAATACATGCGCGACAACGCCTTAAAAATAATCTTTTAATCAAACACGCATATCCTCGTGTGGTTATGTTTTCTGCAGCCTCCATGATTATTTGTCGGTTTTTTTTAAAGTTATTATAAGTTTAAAAATGGAAGAGAGCGAATTATTTTGTTATTTTTCACTGGGTAGTCGCCGTCGTATGCACTACCTGGTACCGGCTTATCGTTGAATTTTGGGACGCGCCACGTATATATATACATATTCTGAATCTCGGCAACAGCTCCACCGTTTTCAGGAAATTTAGTATGCAAGTTTCGAGAGCGATAAATGCTTGAACTAACCAGCACTAATTATAAAAAAAAATACCAAGCAAAGCTCGGTCATCTAAATACGAAGATTTTATGAGCAATAAATGCCTTAGATGCGCATGTAAAACACAGAGTCTTAATTATTTCAAAGCTTGTAGGATAAATGAAGATAGTATTTGCGAACAACACATGCCTAACTGGTGTGAACAAGTCAAAGAAAATTGTACAAAAGTGTGAAACAGTGTCGCAAAAAGTTTTCAAGTGTCCACGTGCTGCCGCAGGTGACACTTCCCTGGCTCCCACGGGATCACCGTGAACATCCTCACGACCAGGGCACTAATTAAGACCGACTTTGACATTTGTACCGATATAACGACCATGAATAATGATCTCTGCATTCTGAGGTGGAGGGCAGATGGCCAATGTTTGACAATTATTTATGCAGCTAACGTATGTAATAAGAAGAAAGAATACTACAGAATAAGTCAATTAGTGTATACATGTATTTCTGCAGGCAAAGAGAAAGGGAACTGCTGAAGATATTCGAACTTAATTAAATGATTTGACTGTCTCTATGGCGCAGTATGCTGTGCTTGAGGTTTCGGGTTCGATTCCAAATGTTTGGATCTACAAATATTTTTTTCGGAGTTTGGCTCTTTTCTATCTATAATATGTATGTACATATTTACAAAAAGAAGTATTTATTTGTATTTTTATCAGTTGTCTAGTACCCATAACAAAAGTTCTGCTTAGCTTGGGACTTGATGGCGTTGTGTGTAAGATGTCCGCATATGTATTTATTTAAAACAAAGAACACATAAAGTCGCATGTAGGATATAGAATAAAGCAAGAAGTATATATTTTTACATTGTGTTTCATAGCCGAATCAAACCAAATATTCAGCAGCAGACAGTAATGGCTGATTATGTGGTTGTATTGATGAGAAATGAGGAACAAAAGTGGTCCGAAAAATAGATTAAAACAATCTCTAAGGCAGACTTTTATTGTGTCAAAGTGGATGCAGTTTTTTCTGAATTTTATAAATCTTAAAAAAAATAAACCTAATATTTTTATATGTATGATTAATAACAATATCTGATTTTTCCTGCTGTGGACTATTAAAGGCCGATAATGATGGTTATGTCTTAAAGGCTGATAATCCAGTCTGTTATAAGTCGATTAAAATAATTATGACGTCAAAAGTGCTTATTTTAATACCAACATATTACAGCAGCTTACCCACGCAAGGTCATTAACATAAATTTCCTTCCCTATTCCTTAAAAAAATCGCAAACGGTATTGGCTATTTTTAGGATTGGTCACCTGGAGTTCTGTTTTATCTCAAGCGGGTCACTTCGACGGGAGTGACCCAGATCGTCACAGGAAAACGGTTTTAATTTATGCATTTATAATTCACCAACCGAGTGAGGTTACGAGAGCCGATCCTCCTGAATCTGAGGACAAAAAAGGACGTTACTTGCTGCTGTAGGTGGCTCTTGAGCTGCAAGTAGTGACTACGCTCCACACAGCCTACAGCAGCTATAAGCAATTTCATTAATGTGATTCATCTAGCCATTATCAGGGTTCAAACGAATCACTTTCACAACAATAAACAGAAAAATAAATCGTAGTAAACAAATAACAGATTACGAAATTCCGTTTAAAAAATACACTTTTTCATTCTATCCGATTGATATATATCATGTCAACTTTTAATATGGGAACTATCGAAAAGTTCCGGCCGGGGTCCTCCCAGGGGTCAAATAAGTCACAATATCTGAACCACTTGGCTTATTCCCAAAACAATCGCAATATCATACGCAATACGAAAAACATAAGTTTCGCACGAATTAGTTCTTATAAATGTTAATAGAATTGACAAACATAGTTATCTGGAATAACTTTCTGTTTCGTACGTATGTTTTTTATTTCATTTCTTTGCCAAACAATTTGTTGTAATAAGAGATGTATGTGATGTGTCTTTCGTATGGAAAAAATAAAATTTGGAGATATTACTACCATCTTTGTAGTACGCGAGGAAGAAGACACTGATCAGGTAATAAAAATAGTGTTGTATGTAGTTTGAAATTCAATGAAATTTTAAAATCTTTCGTTCAATGTTTGTTTGGCAGTTGTAAGTTTGTTTGATCACAGCTTATTACTACTAATTTATTAACTTCATATTATGGGTTAACTTTGTGTGATAAGAAAAACGAGCAAACTTCGCTGCTTATAAAATATTCATTACAGTAATTTATATAAATAACATAAATTGCAGTGTAGCGGGAAAACTATTTTATACCAAAAAGCAAAAATTACCAACTTTAACATAAACAAACGGCTTAAAATAGTCATAAGAAAACCATAGAGAAACGAGCTAACGGATATCTATAACTTATGTTCATTCAATTCGTGTCATATTTTTTTAAAAAAAGAAATGAAAAATGTGCATTCTGATTGAAATTTATTAAAATAATGAACATAGACTATATTTGTAAATATTTAAAAAAGGAAAAAAACTACTTCTTCTACATGTCCTATCTAAACAACTGGCTGTAAAAAATTCAACATCTGTAACCCGAAACTGGCGAAGACAAGTCGACAAAAAAGTCCGAATTGAGAGAGGCGTTCAAAATCTACATTTTCGATGATTTATGGTGCAAATTAACGGGTACGTATCCTCATTCCTGAACGTCATTTCCTGGTAGAGCGAGCGCCCTACTCAGCTGAATACTGGAAAAAATTACAGAAAACATTCCTGGCGAAAGTTTTTTTGCTAGTTCGAGTTTAGACCTATCTTTTATCTGTGTTTGTTTGTGTGTGTATATGATATGTGTAGATTAGATCTGTAGATAGTTATTTTGCGTTTTTTTATAATATAAAAGAACATTAGTAAACCAATCGAAGACCAATGGATTTACTGGCAGAGAATAACTTAGGCATTAGGTCTACCGATGCATGTATTTGTACATAAAGTAAATAAATCGGACACCAACATAGTCAGACTCTAGATCTTTTAATATAGATTATTAGATTAGCTAGTTGCAAGCGGTTTCGCCCATGTATGTGTCGGTTAACGCAGTAAATAGTAGTCTGTGTCCTTCCTCAGGAACCAAAGAATATCCATGCAAAGTTTCATTGAAATCCGTGCAGTGGTTTAGCCGCAAAAATGAAGCACTGAGACAGACATAGTTTTTATAATGTTAGTGATAAACATACAATTATATTATACAATTATTGATGATCATTGTCAAACCAAAAACAACAGAAACAAAACCTATTTATTATTTGTTTTTTGATGTTTTATAATGAGTATATATACATATAATATAAGGGAAATTTGTTTACACAATCAAATTTAATATTAACAAAAAAAATATTTTGTCTAAAATTTTGATATTTCGTTATATACCACGTTGTTATGCTAAGTCAGCAGAGCTAGAATTAAACATCTATCAGACGAGAGTTAACCTATTTTCCTAGTTTCATTGTAGTTCTACCATCCTACCCGTATCTTAACTGGCGTAAACTCAATCACTTATTAACTACTGTCTGAGATAAAGTATGGCTTTTTAGATCCCGCCTCGAACAGTCATTCAAACGCTAAACTATCTCCGTCACATGCAATGAAGACGAACGACCCGACTAATGAATCACTTCGGAGAGACCAAAGAGTATGAAAATATATTACACTAAGCAAAAAAGGATCCCAATTTTTTTTAACAACCAACTTAAAAAAAGAACGTTTATAGGTAGAAAATTCTTATTGTTTGTTTTATGAACGTCTAATAAATCCCTAGTGACACACTAATACTCCTTATGCTCCAGCATTTGTCTTTTTTAACAGATCTTTTCCAAATGCTTCCGTCAGTCAGGGCCAAGTACCAACTTTTTTAAAATTTTTCGTTGGCTTATATTTTATGTTGAAGCAGTAGTATATATTGCGATGATTGCAATTTATCTATGTATCTATAACAACAAAGACAAGGCCATCAAAATGATCTACCAGCCACATCCAGTAATGATGTCCCTGACCTCTCTTAATGATCTACCATCCTATGGTCTCGCAATGATTGCACGGTGCCTCACAGTGGTTAAGTCCGCCACTGGCAACAGTCTCGGGATTTAGGGCATTTATTGCTTTTGAAATATGCTTTCGGGACTTTATGACGTAAATTCGGCAATAAAACCATTACACCACATTCTTGCCGCTTGCCAATGGAATATAAAAAAAATTTTTTACTGTCACCCACTAATAAAGAAATCCAATATGATTTATCGATCCAACACGCTAGGTATTTTTGCACTATTTAGAATAATGCCATAAATATTAGTGACGTCATTATTATTTTTTATTTAACGGACCTGCCATACATGCAAAAATGCAGCATGGCAA
Source organism: Hyphantria cunea (assembly GCA_003709505.1). Taxonomy (NCBI): domain Eukaryota; kingdom Metazoa; phylum Arthropoda; class Insecta; order Lepidoptera; family Erebidae; genus Hyphantria; species Hyphantria cunea. The sequence continues at coordinate 1,375,115 of PKRV01000342.1, forward strand.
CCCACACGCCACATGGCCCTTGCTTCTGTATCATTGAAAATTGAAATCAGTAGGGCCCTACTACCTAGCTACTTTGACCTTTAAACACCAAATCATACGCACAAAATTAAAGTTTTTATTTGTAACTTCATATTAACAGCTTTTCCTAAATGTATATAAAAGTATGTATGATTTGTACTTAATCACCAAAAAAATATTTTTTTACATTTTGTCTGTCTGTCTGTTTGTTCCTGTTAATCTCTAGAACGACTGGACTGATTCTGACGTTATTTTATTGGCAGATAACTCAAAATATAAGGAGTAACTTTATTTTAGACGAGTCTTGCCCCGCATCTAACAACGCGGGGTGCAGCTTGTTAAAAATAGACAAGCTGTCTTAGGCATTAATTTAAAAACTTGGTATGCTTACTCTTTGAAGCGCAGGCGCAGGGCGGGTGCACTTGTCCTCCTGCCGCATCTATTCAAGTTTTTATTAAAGTTTTTACTTTGAAACATAAAAAGTGGTGTAACACGAGCCGAGCGGTATGCGGATGTCAGTTGTACTGTTTCGCTTGTTATTGCAAATTAGTCGACTACTAAGAAACAAAATTAGATTAGATACAATTTTTATTTATTATCTTATAATAACGAACGTAAATTATTCTCTTACTAAGTAATTTTTAGTAATACTATATTGTTTATCGTAGTTTAAAAGTACTAGATACTAAAATCCTGGTATTGTTAATATAAATCGATACAATTTAAAATACAAAAATATCGCTCGATTCTTGATCTCTCGATTAAAGAAAATAAAAATAAAATTTTCGAAATCTATTATTTTGACCTAGATGTAATAGTAACATTACAAGGCATAGATAAGATACAGATTCTGATATCCAGGCATAATCATCCCGCAGTAATAGTAATACCCGACCTACTACAGAAAAATGAGCCTGATAAATCAATCTGTAGGAAGTAGGTAGGTACTACAAGAAAATCATTCGCATCATTTGCACGCATTTGAGACACCTTGGATCGTCGAAGTCACTTCTAGGCTTCCTGGAGGAACAGGGTTGGCATGAATAATACCGACTCATCACGCAAAATAGGCGCATTAAAGTCGTTGAGTTGCGAAAAGCTAGCCCGTGAGTACAATACAATCTGCCCGCTTTTTTCAAGCTTACCGCTTTTTTATATTACTTAACACGAATACCTTACTCTACTTATTTATAAAAAGTAGGAACTTGTTTCACAATTTCTTCACAAAACTACTTTCAAAAGGTTTTGGAAAAAAATGGCATGTTTTGTATTTTGTCTATGGTTATACGATCTACTGGCATACCATATACTAACAACTATTTAACTGATAATAGAAACATTGAACAAAACCAATAGTTTCAAATTTAGAAATGTCACTGACTTCAAATGCTTTCTCAGCTCTAGTTTATTCAATATAGACACTTTTTACAATAAGAATAAAGTTCATAATGTAATAAAATGTATTCAGAAACGCAAAGCAATGTCAGTTCGGAGGTATGAAAGTGCAGACGTGGACTGTCAATGTACTCACACCCATGTCAGTCTCGATGAAGGCTGAATATTTTGAAATTGGAAGAAAGGAATGTTTTAAATATTTTGTTTTCATTTTGATGTTTTGGAACTGTTGGCTGTGAGTTTGAACTGTAGAAATATTTAAAAAGAAGTTTTAATTTGTGTCTTTTAGTTGTTCAGATCAACTACTATGCTGCCAGTCTTTTGGAATGGGTCGACCAGTAGGTGATGAGGGGAAGGAGTTTTTGAGGCTTGTATGTAAATATTATATAT
>PKRV01000342.1:1377100-1414490 GCA_003709505.1 Hyphantria cunea
ATTATATCCTAGCACAGTGAAGCTTGGTTGAGCGGGACCTTGATAAGTGAGAAACCTCCATAACTGGAACTCAAGCTGTGGTCCCAATACTTTAGCACTGAATTACCTCTGTTAAACAAACCTCTATATCTGGGATTCGTTATTTCCATTTAATCGTCATAGTTACCTCTCTAACTAACTGAAATAACATTTTTTTGTTTGTTTGAAAATGAAGAAGGTGTCGATTAAATGGGCTCGGAAGTAAATTTAGTAAAAATTTATAAACGCGAAACGCCAGAAATATTGCACAGTTTGCTGATTCTTTCAAAAGACAAACTGAAATGATAGATTTTTATAATTGATACATTCTATTTACATTTTTGTTATATTTATAAAAAAAAAACATGCTTGAATATTTGTGTTTATAGCATTTATTACATATATTATCTTTTTTGATTCCCAATAAGACTCACTTATAATGCTTACATAACACGTGATTTTATTTAATAATAGCAGAAATAATCTGTATTCTGACCTCTATTAACAAAAACCCTCTGTAAAGAGGCAAATATTTATTTATACCTGGATATCAGAGACACTGGGTAAGTGGAACACCTCTATAATGAGACTTTGGAGGTCCCTTGGTGTCTCACTTAATCAGGTTTCACTGTATTTTAATTCAATACTACAAAATGTTTTAAATTGCTGTTGCTAAATCAATTGTAAATCGAACACCAATGTTCATTATTATGCCAAATTTTTTTTCAACGGTTTCGCAGTGAAAACTCAACAGACAGATTTTCGAATTCATAATATTAGTGTTGTTAATGTATAATTATTGTTTTATTATTTACAAACTATTGTAGTTACAGTTCTAAAAGAAAATCCTTAGTTAGAGTGCTGCTAAAAAAGAGCGCTTCTAATTTTAAAAAAATCACAAAGGGCCTCAAAAAGAGCGCTTCTAATTTTTAAAAAAATCACAAAAGGCCTCAAAAAGAGCGCTTCTAATTTTTAAAAAATAACAAAGGGCCTCAAAAAGTGCGATTCTAATTTTAAAAAAGCGCCGGTGGCTTCAAAAAACAGCAGGACTTTAATGGCGGTTTCTTTTCTTTATTATAGAAATTGGTATTTAAATCACAAAAGAGTATTTTTTACCATCAGACATCTGCAACTGGACACCAAGAATTCGAGTGCAGTGGACGATAATATTCCACCACAATGACTTCCAAGTACATAAATCTTTCCACGATTATTTTAGGATGCATTTTTTTTGTTTAACCGATCATTGATCGTCCACCCTCGCATCAGGCGCCATTGTTAGTTAAAAAGAGTGAATTTTTTTGGTCACTTTGGGGGCTATTGTAAAAAGATGTCTCCTAAATGTCCCCGTTTATACTTAATGGGGCAGCTGAGTCGATTTCTGTTTTGTGGCGATCGTAAAGAAAGTGTGGATTTCATGGTAAAATCGAAGCGCTATTTGAACTTAATGGTCTTTAAACGGTAGGTACCTACATACTTAATTCATTCTTTTTACACGGAAGTACACATAACTTCTTGTTTAGCAAATTTCTTTGTGGAAAATGATTGCCGACTTTTTACTTCTGTTAGTTACAAGCATGTTTTATAGTTTTTTCCAAATAAGTAGGTAATTTATTCCTAAAGAATTTTATAAAATGAAAGTGCGTGTTTTTAGAAACATATGTTTCCGCATGTAAATAAAACGATATCAATATTTTTTGTGGATGACATTCTCGTAAAACTATAATAATAAAAGTGGTATAAGATATAAAACACAACATTTTAACTTTTATTTTTTAACAACATTTATATTTTATTAACAACAGAAAATGAGTTTTAAAAACTTTCTTAGAGTTCTCCAGGTTTCTTTAAGAGAAAAGTCCGAAAAATGTTCACAAGGGTTAACACCTTATAAGCCTTAGATGCAGTTAATGTATTAAACACCAAAATAACAGTAGTGAAGAACTGAATTGAAGAACAAAAAAAAAAAAATCTACTAAGAGTCTTTTTTTTCATTTTGAATATCATTAAAGTTATGAACTTCATATAAAACATTAAGCAGACATTTAAACTTGTTGTTGTTTAAATTGTTTTTTGTTTTAATAAACCACCTTACATTCGCTCAAAAAAACTCCTTCATATACATCAACGACAAAAAAACAATTTAGTCATAGACGCAAGTGGTCAAACACGGTATTAAAAAAATCTGGACGTTACGCTTTCGAAATTCGGGTGGTCCGTGACATTAGTGAGTGACCATAGTAATAAATGTCAAATAAACAATAGTAACACATTTACCGGTAAAACCTACCTGAAACCACCTGAGCAGGCAACAAAATTAGTGAATGCTTTGACAAATGAAGATTAATGACACAAAAACAATGGACTTAAAAAATAATTAGTTGAACATAAAGAAGCGGTAAGTAAATGTGTTTTTTTTAACACGTCAATTAGATAAATAAAATAATAAATAAATACTTCGGACAATTAACACGCAACGCCATCTAGTCCCAAACTAAGCAGAGCTGGATTTATGGGTACTAGACAACGGATATAAATACATAAATACTTTTTTTTGTAAATACATACACATTATACATAGAAAACACCCAAACTCCGAAACAAATATTTGCAGATCATACAAATATTTGGTCCGACCCTGGAATCGAACCCGAGACCTCAAGCACGGCAGTCGCTTACGCTACCACTGCATCACCGAGGCAGTCAGATACATTTGACATGGAGGAAATTTACGCTCTCCGCTAACTTTACTAAACCTTTAAGTTCGTTTAAATCCTCCTTGAAAAAATCAACCACTGTTTTACCCTTTAATGGAAGTTTCTAGAACTATTTCCATATTTTAATGAATTAGAAAACGTTAAGTGTAGCTATAGCGAAACGGGGCAGACATGTACTGAAAATATAAGTTTTCAATATACAACAGAATTGCCGAACAAAGGAGATATATTGTCATTATAATCAATAATAGCTTTTACCCCGAACCCAATTTGTTATCGAAAATACAAATCACGTGGCTATTGTTAAAACACGCTCATCTTCATAGCGGTAGTTAATTTTAATTAAGCATTATACCCGCATACGTTACCTACTCGATTTGTATATATATATTGTATCTATTACTCATAACAATTAAATAAAAGTTCAGAGTTCAGATAATATATTGTTACCTATAAAAAGTAAAATAGACCATTCGTACCTCCCAGCAATAAAACGAAACTTGCTTGCTGATAAATATATCGAGTATGGATCGAAACAATCAACACAAACACTTTTATTTTTATTTATTTGTCTTTATATACAATACATAGTAAGAAATGGTACAACAAGAACAGTCACAAAGTATGTATAACAATTGGCGGTCTTATCGCTCTCGGCGATTTCTTCCAGACAGCCATAATTTAGTTTTATTTGAATCAAGAAAACTAGCAATGCTTGTTCGAAGTTTAATTCTCGATAAGATTATGCAGACATCAGATTTTGGAACGAAGAGTTAAGGAGATGGGTACATTTATTACTTACACATTTTACTTATTTTATTGCCAGTCGTACCTATTTGTTTCTTGTCAACGTGTCGATGGCAACACTTAGGCACACATATAGGTTTAGCCGATTGTTCAGCGGCATCCTTGGCATTCGTCTTCGATTGGTATAAGTCGCCAAGCGTGCTGTGCTAGCTGGACATATCAGGAGATGACCAATTATCTGCGGAGATACACCACCCTTTCGTTTATTTTAATGTTCCGGGTAAGCCTGCGAGCCTATGAATTTGCTATGAATAAAAAATATTGCTATTATATAGTATTTAAAACACAACACTTCAAGTATATCAATAAATATTGTGTTTTAGTTTAAGCATTCATAAAATCAAGTAAGTATATAAGGTTGTAAGTAGGTATTAAGTTGTGGTTGTAATTAATCCAATTGAACAGAGTAAAAATAGAATGTCAGTAAACTTTTTTTATTACTAACCACACATGTCACTTTATGCCAATGTTTAAGACGGTATTGCTCGGCATTCGAAATTCAAACAGCAGCTGAAGATGGAAATAAATAAGGCGGCAGCGACACGCGCGCTCCCTCCCTTTTATAATTATTACATTTTATTTTTAAATTGTTTTTTCTATTCCACAAGGATTCCCCTCCGTGTTCACAGTACCAAAACAATGTCCCCTCGCACCTAATGGCTCCATTCGGCCGTGCGTTGTTTTAAATTGGATACGGGTCCATAATAATAAATTGTCGGCCTCAACTCGGCTTTAGAGTGTGTGAGTAATGATAATTAAATTGATCCTTGTTTCTATCTCTTTTTGTTTCGGAATTATGTTTCGCAGCATTACAGCTAGATTATTTCTTAACAATCAATGAACGAAGGCGTAACTTATGAATTTGGGTAAGCTATCTAAGGAAAGATTCTCTACCGGTAATGTAATTAATTAAATAGGCAAACAAATAAACTGGAAATTTGGTCACATATGAATGGTTAACTAATTTTAATTGGCTTTTTAATGTTGTAGAGTTTTACAAAATGCATTTAGTTATCGTAGGTACTTGAGAACGGCAGCGGAAGCTGGTAACTTGAGCTTATATCAGGTAAACAATATCTAGAAACACGATACATCGTTCGGGGCGAGGACACGCGACCGACCTAAAATAGCACCCACAAAATGCCGCATTGACAAATCTTACGGCCTCAGTGAACCAACACACGCAGTGTGTTATTAAAATCCCCCGTAACTCCGGCAATATATCAACCGCGTTCACTCCCCTAAGTCGGAAGGGAGAAACCTCTATTTTTAAAATAGGTAGGTACTTCCCTATCGTTCATTTTATATTTTTTCCCCGTGCGCGCTTATTTTTACGCCAACCAACCATTTTATACTGGCCTGCCGTCTAACACATTGCTCACCCTCATGTTTCGAGTACTATTTCATGCGCAAGGGACGAGGGAGTTCGTTTTAAAATTGGCGAAATTTTAATAATAAGTTGCAGCCGCTACCGTTCGTTACATACGGCGCGCGTGCGTTCCTTATTTGAATTTGAATGGAGGAACGCGTGCGTGCATAGCACGCGTCCTTAACTTTTTTATTGGAGAACACAGCCAATCAGAGGGCTTTTATTTCTAAAAAAGTTAGGGGCGTTTTTTTATCTCTGATCGCACATAGAGCATATGTACAAGTTTTTTATCGGGAGGCGGTGTACTGCGGGCAGCCTTTATGTACATTTTATGTTACTATGTATTAAGTTAATACCAAAAGTTTATTTTGCATAGGATTACTTAGTTTCCTACTAAAGCATTTACACAATTGAAAAAACATTTATAACGTTATGTTACTGTACAAGAATAAAGTATGATAGATACCTCATTCATATATTTCTTCGTTTAAAGAAAACAAGAGGAAAAATGTAATAAGTCGTATTATTTAACCTTTAGTTATTCACCTGCAGATATGTAGACTTACCTACTTCGTGGATTCACTTTATGAAAAAAAAAGCAATGGAAATCGATTCGTAAATGGCGAAAACACCGCGTAACATATGTCCATATTACCTACACAACAAAAAAAAATTTAATCCTCCTCCTTTTTGGAAAGATTAATGTAACATCTGTTTAGTGTGTACCTATATTTTAAAAAATCATATCGAATGATTTTCCTATTACGCTTTTCAATAAAATAAGTTGTTTAGTGCTTTCCTTTCTACTAGCTTTAGGTATAAGCTAGTATCATATAATAAAACTGATAACATAATGAAAATAACACACTACATACATACGAACCACCAAAAAGTAATATTTTGAAATAAGAAACTATTAATTAGACATCTGTTAAGTATGTACATTTTAAAAAGTTATCAATATTGCTTTTTGCATTCTATGTTTAAACTAAATAGTTTTGTATTGTGACTGGTGCTCTCCCTTTGTACCAGCTTATACCTAGACGTATGATTATTAATATAATAAAAACTATTTCATTTTCTTTGTTTTAAAGTATTGTTTTCCATAACTTTGATATAATCATGATTTGTGGAACAAATGTGCTCACGATAGGTAAGTATTATTAGGCTTTAGTCATAGGCCACCTTTCAGCCAAAACAAACTTGATTAGACATTTTTTTTATTAGTCCACCACCAGAGTAACTATACTCTGTCTGATGAGAAGTATAAGCAGCATCCAAGAGTGGTGATCACCACTCATTGCGAATACAGACAATGCATATAAGGTATTTATTATGTTATTGCCATATACATAAACATACGTGAGTTATGGTAAAAATGACAAAAAGGCAATACCATAAATTGTTAGCGGACCTATCCTCCATTAAGTGAATATCATAGATCGCAAATACACAACGTTATTTATTATTCGTTTAATCCCGTTATTCCGGGAACAACAAATACTTTCTTATGGATAATTGATTTCCAAATATTAAGTTACTGTGAGTATGTTTGTTTGCGCGCATAGTTCGTGGAAAGAAAATGATATATTTTTGTGTTTGCGATAGATACCATTTTATTTATTCGGTAAGTTAACTAGATAAATTAGGAAGTGTATTGACTTATTGTCCTAATAGACGGTCTTAAGTTTTTCATGAAACGCAAGAATAATGGCGCTCATAACTTTTTTAGGTTCTAGAAAACATGTAACAGAAAACATGGACTAATAAAATAAAGAAGAAACATACTAAAACTCCATATTTATGCGAAAAGAATAATAAAACATCCAAAACAACGCAACTATGTTCACTCATAACTCCACAGGATAGATTTAAATTTAGAATTTCACTTATTCGAAGCACTAATGTCACTTAGATTTTACGTTGCTCTAATATGAACCTTAAGCTAATCACATTAGACTTTTATTTCTAAATTATCAAATGATTAAAAGAAAAATATTGAATTCCTGACGTTCCTCAAAAAAGCTTTCTAAATCAAAAGCAAGTAAAACCTTCAGTTGCCATAAAAATATTGATGCAGCATTTAGAGGGAGGCGGTAGGTGAGGGCCGAGCCGTTGCTATGGCAACTCGACCCTCCGAGGGGAAAAAACGGGTAAAAATTGTGGGAGCGGACGGACGGTGATTTTTTATGGCATCGTACATTTTTTCTTAGAGCGCGACGCCAACCTCGGGGAATGGCCGTGTGGGCGTGAGACTATACAGAGTGTTGTCCCTATTAAAACTGTGTTTGAGCACTTGGTAATATATAAATTTAACATTTGTGTTGTGGGTGTCTGAGGGAACAAATTTCTTACCAAAATTGCTTTGCATAAAAAAGGAAAACTTGAGATAAATCCTATCCCGATCCGCCTAACCCGGCCAAAGCTCCCTTCTAAGGAGACCTAAGTCTAGCAGTGGACTGAATGAAAGTTGTTGATGTGTTTTAGCAAACGTAATGTAGGACGTCCACGGACCAGGTGGAGTGATGATCTGCCCAAGATGACAGGCAGGAGCTGGTTACGAGAAGCCGTGAATTGACGCCGAACTAAGTGACGTACAATTGGAGAGACCTATGTCCAGCAGTGGACTGCGACAGGCTGATTTTTTAATGTTTAATCTTTAAGGTGCTTAAAGGGACTGGCTCTGTGGACTGTGGACGGTTCGATTCCAGAGTCGGACCAAATGTTTGTATGATCTGCAAATATTTATTTCGGAGTTTGGGTGTTTTCTATGAATAATATGTATGTATTTACAAAAAAGGTATATAAGTATTAATATCAGTTATCCAGTACTCATAGTACAAGCTTTGCTTTGTTTGGGACTAGATAGCGTTGTGTGTTAAAATGTCAAAAAAAACAAAGATTAAACATTAAAAATCAGCATATCGTACGAGTTAAACGTTGACGATAAAAGTTATTCATGTAAACTAAAACATTGACCTTTACATTCTAATTACACATTGCCTAGCATAGTAATCGAATTCTAATCACAACGCATTAATATTCAATTGTTATGTTCTTAAACCAGTAGTATGAAATATTTTTGTAGGCTTAAGTTTTTGGGTCATATAACCAAAACATGTGTCATATTAGCTTCTTCCGAAAACGGCTTCGCATAAAGTTCCAAAATGTATATAGATATCTAAGTTCTTAAAATTATCTAAATATTAAATATTTTAGATAAACGTTTCAGTTTTAATTTCTATTTTCTCGTATTCAACTCTCAATGACGACATAGTTATCAAATACTGAAGACATCTAGCAACATTATTACTCTTAGAATAGACCATCGATAGATTAACTAACAATATAATTCCTTTAATACAATTAATGCTTGAAAATGGCCATCTTGATTTATATCACAGACTATATAACTTAAATCGAACAAACTTTTAACAGGTTAAAATAAATACGAGACGCATTTTTCGTAAACTTTTATCTTATCCCTTTTCTAATTCTAAATATAAACCTTAACTATTTAAAATTACTGTCTGTACGCATTGTCAGATTAAGAACTCTCCTCAGAAATTAACATACAGATATTTTTACTTTTTTATTCCGTCTGATCGAAAGCAGATAGCCTTTAACAACGTAAGTGTTGTTTTAATTTAAAAAACTGAACACATCATACTAAAAAAACATAATTATAAACTCAGGTTTAAATTATAATCTGAAATTAAGTTAAGACCGTTTCGCTACAACCTGTACGCTGTCCGAAACTCTCCATGGAGTGCTAAATCGTGTTTTGTGTGTGTGAGTCTTGAGAGTGGAGGCTGCAAATATTATAAGTATGGATTTTATCTCTATCTCATTCGCGCATTACCGTCTCTTTCATTCCCACGCCGAAGGAAAAAATATTCTCGGAGGGAATCTAAAATTATGAGCGCTAAGGAAAGTTTCATACGCCTTATATGAAAAGGGAAGCGAGGACATGGCTTCATAAATCGTTTGATGTATACTGCTGATATGAAGATTTTCTTTCTACAACGTTATCGTGCTTGGCGATATTTTCTTTTCGGCCAAGTTTATAGACGAAATAAAAAAATGAGACAATATGAGACAATAGTTTCGATATAGTCCGATAATAAGTAAGAAATATTTCATTATGCGTTTTAATTTTTACGCTAAATCATTATACTTAAATGTTGTTGTTTTTAGTAAAATTGTTGTAATTAAATATCATAATTTAGTTAGTTTCTATCGTGAAATGAACTTAATCTACAAAGATCAGGCGGTTTTTCTCCATTTTGAGGTCTTTCAGTTGAAAGTCGAAATTTACGTAAAATATGGGTGTTTGGCACGGCTTTGGCAATATAAGTATAATAAAGCTAAAAAATCAAATGGGCCTCCGGTATCCTCACTCACTCGGTGAAACACAGCACAGGCGCTGTTTCACACCGGTTTTTTGTGAGGCCGTGGTATCACGCCCGTCGAGCCACCCCATTCATGCCGAAGCGTGGCTCTCCCACGGCATCTCTCCTGATCTTATTTACAGCTTTGCCCTTTCAACATCTCATTAGTTTTTCCACGGAGCGATTGACATCAAACCTTAAAGAAAGCTCTATATCTACCTTGAAACTAACCTAAACAGCCTTAAAGGCGAACTGAATTCGAGGGTTGAAATAGTACTCAGTAAATTTAAGGGCACTGAGGACTTCGCAATAACCATTGCCATTGATGTTCATAGCAAACCGGGACTGATGGCTTAACATACTCTCAGAGGCACGGGCGAGAAACACCACCAACTTCCTTACTACGGGCTGTTATTGTAATTTTTAGTTAGAAAAAGCCACAAACAGGATTTGAATTGAACTTGAGACCTTTTGATGGGTAGTCGCATGCGCTAACCGCTAGATCAATCATCCTTTTACCTCTAAATCTAGTACCTTGGTATAATCTGAATCTCGGAAAAGGCTCGAACGATTTTCAATTATAGTATGCAGAATAGCGATTTTAGTATGCAGTAGGTTTCAGAGGCGATAACTTGATCTACCTAGGACTATTTTTAGAAAATTTACCGTAAAAAATCTCAGTCATCAACGTACTCATACTAAAACTCGACTACACGGTTGGCCTAGTTGTTTCAGTGGTCGCCACACCACTTCCTACTACGCCAAGTGTTGTGGGTTCAAATCCTACATGGGACAACACTTTGTGTGATCCATAAATTGTTATTCTAAGTCTGGGTATACTTTGTGTCCGTTTCATGTATGTTTGTAAAGATCCCCGCGACACAGGAATGTATATTACTAATGCGGGAGTGGTCTTTTTAGGAAAAAAAAAGAAGAAAACTGAAATCCAACCAAGATGAGCAAAGAAACTTCTTCGTGCCAAACAGATACCCCTATAAGTTGGTATATAAGCACTATATGCACGAATAGTTCACACGATACTTGGAGTTATTCTCTGTCTATCAATAAAAGGGTGCAATCCTATGTGATAACTCTTTTGTGCTCACCCCTTTAGCTACGTCACGTGTGGTGAAAAAATCACCCCTATGTATATTATTAACGCTTTATGTACCTTTGTGACTGTAGATCAATTCTTCTCTATAAATTGATATTCGCTACTTTATACTGCATATTTTTTACTTATAGGCGTTGTCTCTCTTTAGGAAGGAGGTTTTGGTAGACTAATCTCCGTTGGCCTGACGTTTTCTTGAACTTGTTACTCAACTCGAACATGTTCTGGGCCGCATATCTTAATGGGGCTGTGAGAATCCGGTCTAGTTCAGCGCTAAAGAAACACAGGTTGCGTGTTCTCTGCCAAAAAGTCTCCATTCCTTCCTCTTATCACTTTTCAGAACACTCAAATGCCATTACAAGGTAGACTCGATATCCTGGGCATGGACATCTACCGAGATCTCAACCCGCGCAAATACGTTGAGAGTGTTACTAAAGCGGCCTCGCGAAAGCTAGGTGTTTTAAAAAAGATGAGACGTTCTCGTGTCTTCTTTACAAAACCTTGGATTGCTCATGAGTCGAGTGTTGTTCTCATCTTTGCGATGGTGCCACACTGTATTTGTTTAGCGTTCTCGACTGGTTGCAGCGTCGAGCAGTCCATATTGTCGACAGTCCCTAAGCCGCCGAGTTCCTTGAGCCTCTGCAGTTCGTAGAGATGTAACCTCCATGGCAGTCCTTAATCGCCTTTAAGAGAAAAGAGAGTGTACTGAAGAGCTCATCAAACTGGTCCCCCCTCACTCCTACTCTACAGGTCCACACGTGCCGACCTTTGAAGTCATCGCTTTGGAGTGGTAGACATATATTCTCGTACTTATCACTTCGGTTCTTCCTTCCTGTGCTGATCAAAACCTGGAATTCACTACCTGCACACGTGTTGTCTTCCCAAAAGAAAAGGCGTCTCACCAGACCGTCATAGTATGGGTCGCCATGCTGCATTATCCTTATTCGCATTGAGGATGGTGACAACCATTATTGGTTTCTGCTCATGCTTCCCATCAGGCAGGCAGGGCAGTCATTTTAGTAGCTAACACATGAAAAAAAACACCAATTAAAAGACGCCGCTAATAATCGCGAATGATACCGCCTGGTGACCTTCAAACTTCATTTTAAAGATGGCACCCCTTCATGATGATGATAGTAGTCCTTTCTCTACTATTCTATAACTATGTTTGGAGCCTATGTCCTCAAGAATCAAAGCATCTTCATGCCAAATGACCTTAAAATCGATAGCGATTTAGAAGCACCGGCCTTATAGACAAAGTAACTTTCGAATTTTATGTTTACAAAAACCTTAACCGTTTTCTATGTTTACAATGTAAATTGGTTAGCCATCCATTTTCTAATAAAATCAATACTTCTACCCCTTTGCTAGTGAACTATCACAAAAAAAACCGAAGGGAGAGCGCAGCACATAACAGTGTACATTTAATAAATTGGGAGAAAGGGTTGCACCCCCGCTGCTGTCAAAATGCTATCTTTTATTCATGCCGCGTACAAACCGAATCAGGGCTCTGCGGAGAACTGATTGAGATGAAATCTTTTTGCTATTTACTCATTGCTGTGTGCCTAGTATTCTTGAATTGAGTATATCACACAAAGATTTATAGCTTAGAAGTTGATGTTACAAGATAAAATGATTATCAATCTATTGTTAGATTTTATTCATATTTTTTTAATGTGTTGTTTCCGGAATACTCCTACGTATCATGTTATTTCTGACAGTAGGTTTTATAATACTAGAGTAATAAATGGTTTAGTATTAACTAAAAAACTGTCCTGTAATATTTGTCGGTTTGACTGGCTCTGTTGAGCAATGGTAGTATACGTAACTGGTATGCTTGAGGTCTGGGGTACGATTCACGGGTTAGACCAAATGTTTGAATGATCCGCAAATATTTATACCATTTTATCCGAATTTGGCTGGTTTTTTATGTATAAATATATATTTATACATATTATATATAATATGTGTATCATAAAAAACACTCAAAATCGGATAAAATGGTATAAATATAATCAGTTGTGTAGTAGCCATAACACGAGCTCTGCTTAACTTGGGACTAGATGGCGTTGTGTGTTCGATGTCTGAAAATATTCATTTATTGCTCTCAAACATTTATGTTAAGCATATCACATAGATAGATAAATAGATAGAAAACTCTTTATTTGCACACTATAATATTACAGTTAGAAGAGAGTACATAAAATGTTAGACAGAGTGTACAAAGGGCGGCCTTATTGCCAAAAGCAATCTCTTCCAGGCAACCTTAAGTGAGGATATGTAATTAGCTCACTGTTATATACACTACTATCCATATTTGTTGATGAAAAATGTTATATTGTTAGCTGTAAGTCCTTTTTAACATAGCAGGTGACTGATTGAATAATATACTCGGAGATCAACGCGCAGCCCATACATCTGAACTTAGAATCCTGAATTTTTGCAAGTAGGTACATATTTTATGTGACGTAAGTTAACACTAAGAAAGAAATTTCGGAAATGCCACCATAAGGGGGGTACAATAAAGGATGAAATTATCTACTTCTGCGCGAGCTAAATAAACATCAGAATATTTAAGAGGCCTAGGATCGAACGATGACCATGTACCCTGCAACTGAAGTATCAAGATCGCGCTAAATTTGATGTCACAATTGTCCATAAATACCGCACGCCACAATTTATTCCATAATAGTTGGAAAAGCACAATGTGGTAGTGTACGGCCAAAGAGAGTGGAATAAAAATATCATCGTCTGGAATGATAGCTGGTGTAACGAAAACCGTGTGGTTTTAAAAAACCATATTAAATTAACTGATATATAATTCTTATCAATTTTTTTGTGGGCAATCTGGAAATCAATAAAGTCGATGGCAAGTTGTGTTTTAGTTTTGAAGCTAAAATTAATAGTGCGGTTGGTCAATAATAGTCATTTTTAGGTGACTTCTTTGTTGTAAGCATACCTACAGTATAATTCATGTTATGTAGACACGCAAAAACATTAGATTTAAAAATTGTATCATCAACAACCCATAATGTCCCACTGCTGGGCTCGGGTCTCCTCTCAGGAGAGGGTTAAGGCCATACGTCCCCACGCTGGCCAAATGCGGGTTAGGGACTGGCAAGAATACGTTGTGACTACGTAAATCTTGTCGTTGGATGTTTTTAAGCCGCCCGAAGGCCTCCAACTAAGCTTCACGACGGTTATCGTATGACAACAACCGGGACGGCTGCTTAACGTGACCTCCGAATCACGGAGACGATCGGTGCAGCTGTTGTTAAGACGTGAAAGTAGATGAGCTACGCGGTGTTACCCGCGTTTGTTGTTATAACCGCGGGCAACGCCGCGGTTCGAAGCTAGTTCGAAAAAGTAGTTCCTTCTTATAACATCAGCAATCCGCCAGTGAAAGTCCCGTCGAAATCGATCCAGCCGGTTGATAATTACAATTTTTGTTTTTTGTGAAAAATTGTAAAAAATGTTATTTTATTATATCTACCTATATTTATTATGTATATAAGGATTTAATAAAAAGCGGTTGTTTAAATATTACAAATAGACACTACAATTTTATTTATTTGTATAGACAAAGATTGTAGGTATGCTTGTAACAAAATAGTAAATGTGTGTATTTAAAAAAAAAGAAATATGTAATTCAAATTGCACGTTCGAGACTACTAAGTGTTGCCCTAATGATAAGCAAGCAGTTATTGTTTAACAGGTCAAATATTCATCACATAATTCTTTGTCCTTGTGAGAAGCCAACCTATGGCGTAATTCAACAGTTAAAATTTCTTACTACTTTTTAAACCTGCAGGCGCTCATAGCCCAGTTGCACTCGATGATTAGAAACAATCACCGAGGGTAAGCAACGATGGCGCGGTCAGTACCTGGATGGGTGACCGCTAGTGGCATGTTACCATGAGCGTCTCCGTGATTCGGAGGTCACGTTAAGCAGCCGTCCCGGTTGTTATCATACGATAACCGTCGTGAAGCTTAGTTGGAGGCCTTCGGGCGGCTTAAAAACATCCAACGACAAGATTTACGTAGTCACAACGTATTCTTGCCAGTCCCCAACCAGCATTTGGCCTGCGTGGGGACGTATGGCCTTAACCCTCTCCTGAGAGGAGACCCGAGCCCAGCAGTGGGACATTATGGGTTGTTGATTGATTGATTTTAAACCTAAAGGGCCAAAATGACCCACGCCACTGAACAGTGGTTTCACAAGCGATCGTAGACCACTTTAGATTTTTAACTATTACTTAAGTAATGATTGATTCTAATATATTTTGACTGTCTCGATGGCGCAGTGGTAGCGTATGCGACTGCTGTGCTAGAGGTCTCGGGTTCGATTTCTGGGTCGGACCAAATGTTGGTATGATCTGAAAATATTTGGTTTCGGAGTTTGGGCGTTTTCTATGTATGATATGTATGTATTTACAAAAAAAAGTATATATGTATTTATATCAGTTGTCTAGTACCCATAGTACAAGCTCCGGTTAGTTTGGGACTAGATGGCGTTGTGTGATAAAATGTCCGAAAATATTTATTTATTGCCGAAAATTTTAATAGTAATCATTGATATTTAATTATGAAGACACGAACCTATAGATGGATCGTATTCTTTTTCTTTTAAAAAAAAGACAACTCCCGCACTAGTAATATACATTCCTGTGTCGCGGGGATCTTTACAAACATACATGAAACGGACACAAAGTACACCCAGACTTAGAACAACAATTTACAGATCACACAAAGTGTTGTCCCATGTAGGATTTGAACCCACAACACTTGGCGCAGTAGGAAGCGGTGTGGCGACTACTGAAACCACCAGGCCAGCCGTGTAGTCGTTGATACCGAATTTGCGTAAACCAATATATATTAGACGCTATTATATTAATGTTTTCTCGTGTTTGGTTGATGAGAGTCTTCCTATAGTTCGTTCTTGTTCAAATTTTGTTCGATCATGCCCACTTATTAGAAATCCTTTCCAGTCCAGATAAACACACACACACACACACATACACACGCAGTAGTCCAGGTAAACACATATACATATTATGGTGGTATATGTATTGTATAACTTACCTATTTATTTCTAATCTAATCTATTTTTTATTTTTTTTTATTCGACTGCGTCGGTGGCCCAGCGGTAGCGTTTGCGACTGCTGTTCCTGAGGTCTCGGGTTCGACTCCCGGGTCGCATCAAATGTTTGTATGATCTGCAAACATTTGTTTTGGAGTTTAGGTGTTTTCTATGTATGATATGTATGTATTGACAAAAAAAAGTATATAAGTATTATATCAGTTGTCTAGTACCCATAACACAAGCTCTGCTTAGTTTGGGACTAGATGGCGTTGTGTGTTAGATGTCGGAAATATTTATTATTTATTTATTTTATTTATTACGAATGTAGAACGCTTATGTGTGTACTTTGCTGGAGGTGGGCGATAATAGCCACGACACAGTTTATAACTAATATGGTTATTTTCGTACACTAATGAATTTGTATACTGATTTTCTGTTCTAATAAAGCGTATTATTATTATTATTATTATTTGTGCATTTATTTTTCTCGAAATCTGAATTTCGGTATTTTAATGAATATTTATTGCCATGTAGATAAGTATATTTGACTGCCTCGGTGGGGCAGCGATAGCGTACGCGACTGCTGTTCTTGAGGTTTCGGGTTCAATTCCCAGTTCGTACCAACTGTTTGTAAGATCTGCAAATATTTGTTTCGGAGATCGGGTGTTTTCTATGTATCATATGTGTGTGTGTAATCCGTGGCTCTCCCACGGTTTACACACACACTCCCACCTGCATGTGCCGGCTCGACCGCAGGGATACCGCGGCCTCACAGAAAATCGGTGTGAGACAGCGCTTGCGTTGTACTTCACCGAGTGAGTGAGGATGCCCGAGGCCCTAACCTCTGACCCCAGTGAAGTGGAACGCGAACAGTTAAACAGCACAGTTACTAACTAGTACGTATTGGGTTTTTAAAAAATAATATCAAAAAAATTGGATTCCCGAGTCGGATCCAATGTTTGTATGATCTACAAATGTTTGTTTCGGATTTCGGGTATTTTCTATTTATGATATGTATGTATTAACAAAAGAAAAGTATATATATGTATTTATATTAGTTGTCTTATCATAATACAAGCTCTGCTTAGTTTGGGACTAGATGGCGATGTTAGATTTCCGAAATATTTATTATTATTATTTTTTATATTTATCGACCGAAATGAAAACAGTAAACAGTAGATACGTGCCTCAATATATATGGAAGAGGTAAGTGATGTCGATTTTTCTATTTTGCACAGGTAGCTCATTATACAAAATCATTGCAATTTTGTAACAAACTACTGTTACTTATTTATTGTATACATCTTTAATTTTCCGTAACGTGATTGTATACCGAGTAAACAAATTCGTGTTTCGTATAGTGAGCCAATCTGAAAAGATATTTTTTTTTTTTTATTTCGGCCATCTAACACACAACGCCATCTAGACAACTGATATGAATATTATATATATTTTTTTGTAAATACATACATATTATACATAGAAAACACCCAAATTCCGAAACAAATATTTGCAGATCATACAAACATTTGGTCCGACCTAGGATTCGAACCCGAGACCTCGAGGACAGCAGTCGCGTACGCTACCACTGCGCCACCGAGGCAGTCAAATCATCAAAGACATATTATTATGCTGTAGTGGACTGTGTTTTACAACTTTTCAAGGGCAACAATTCTTTTCTACATCTTACAATATATCAATGTTTAACCGTACGAAGCGCAGGCAACGGAAACACAAAAAAAAATTGATAGTTGCTTTTATTGATAGTTGCTTAGTGTGATATTATATACCCTAAATCCTTCCTTGTTAAATGGATAATAGTAATGTTGGACGAATTTTTCAAAATGTACCCAACAAACAACCACTTCAGCTTTATAATATCAGTATAGTACTATAGATAGAAACGTCATCAGTACACATTTAAAATTGTAATTCAAATTCTTGTCCTCTATTTGAATAAAAATATACATAATTTATTAGCTTCCTTGATTAGTCTGGCAAAATTGAGTTTTTAACTAAAATGATAATACCTGGTTAAATCACAAATTCAGTTGTGTAAATTTGTAAGTCTTTTAAAGTAGTTATCGTACATCCTTACACTGAATGCATAATCATGTTCTAAAATCAAATTATATGTCCTAAACATGAACTTGTCAATGAATGAAGAAAACTGTATTGCCAACAACAAAAAAAAACAAACTAACTAACTACTAACCAAACAGCTTTGTCAAATCAATCTTAAAAAGTCTTCCTATTTTTAAAGTACAGTATCTACCTGTACCACTAAACAACAATAGTATAAAATATTATTACCAGTAAAAACTCAAAAAGTGCAGGTGCGAATCGGGTAATCGATCAATTGTGGCATTTACCGATGTAAGTCGATGTCTTTGCCGACTATAAAACGATACAAAATGGACAGTCCTAATATACTTTGTGCTTTAAAAAATAACAATGACTTACTTGTAAAAAGGTTGGTTCTTAGGATTGACAATATAACAATACTTCCGCAAAAACTAAGGATGGTTCTTATTCCGAATGTTTAGAGCTCAAATTCATTTGGCAATTAATTTCGCTCTCGAAACAAATTTAAAAAAAATGCTTAATGTAAAAAATCACATTGATCTTGCGTTTGACTGTAAAATAATTCTTACTTGTCATACGTGCTTTGCTGGGGTATTTATAGATTTATAGATTTTTCTTAAAAGCCGCCATTAAAACAAACATTTACTTCCTATGTAGTCCTCAGTAGGATGATCTTGAACTGTTGGTCGTATCATAGATCATTGCATTTTACTAGGTCTTTGAACAATGAAACTGACTGAAGGAACAATGAAACAAAATTCAAATTCCATTTATATTCAAAATGATATATTCAATTAAGACACCAAAAATCTTAGCTCGACACAAACAGACACCAGATGTACTGTATTTTCAAGGTGAATTAGGTGAAGACACCAAAATTCACTACCTGCCTGTGTCGATCCATAACTTCCAGTTTCCTAAATGCGTAGAGCTTTATAAGAGGAATACTGGCAAAGAAACTCATGGCCACTCTTTTTAAAAGTCAGATTTTTAGGTACAATAGTATTAGTATTACATGAATGGTTAACTGTGTGCAAGCTGTTACCATTCATGTATTCTGAATTTCGTTTTATTAAAATCCTTCAAAAGCTAGCGTACTAACAAAATAAAACAAAAAACACTCAGTACACATCTTTCTCTAAGAAAACTCTGTATTTGCATCTTTCAACATCTTATTTCTACATCAACCGCGGAGAGAAAGCCTCGTGTCATTAAGTCTGCCTTTTGTACAATAAGTGCAACAAGTTTCAATAAATCATGAGTTTTAGTAGTTTCCGTATGTTTTTAGAAATATATAAATACCTAGATCCATGTTTATCAGTAGTCTGGACCATTGTAAAGTGATTATTTTTATTATTTTATGTGAAAAATATTTATATAGAAAACTTCGAACCTGATATCCGATACAACAGCGATTGAGTTTCGCACATTACCCCGCCTCAAACGTCGGAAACTGAAACACATATTGTGTAATAAATCGTGTGGACGTCAAGGGGTATTTTTGAGCCATTTTTAATTTATCTGCCCTCGGTCATTATTTCACTGCGAGGGGTCAAGCACAATGACTGGCTATTTGTGTTTAATTCTCTGAGTGCATTTTATTGCCGTGTCTGTATTTTCTGTACACATATTTACTATATACTTATTTCAATAATAATATTTCGGACATCTGACATTCAATGCCATATACTCATACCGACAACTGATATAAATATATATTTAAATAATACTCAAACTCCGAAACAAATATTTGCAGAACATACAAACATTTGGTTCTACCTGGGAATGGAGCCCATGATCTCAACTGCAGCAGACCTGTAACACCAGAGGCGCCGCCGAGGTAAGTACCCACGTATATATAAATTTGACAATGTGCTGACAAATGTCCTATAAATAGAATTCATTAATTAGAAAATATGCAAACATTTTGAATATTGTTGGAATGAACGTTTAAACTGCATAACAATATGAAATGTGACCTCTAGACATATGTCCTAACTTTTTATGAAAAGTGTTTTGTATATGTAGGTACTGCATGATGGAAATTGCTTGTCTACGAAAAAATGTATTTACATTAAGTAGTAGACGACATCTAATTATGTAAAAAAAAAGTATTTATGTATTCATATCAGTTGTCTAGTACCCATAATACAAGCTCCGCTTATTTTTGGGACTAGATGGCGTTGTGTGTTAGATGTCCGAAATATTTATTTATTTATTTTATTTATGTATATTTTTAAATTATTCATTTACCTACACTATAGTATCTACAAAGACCCTTTTTCATTTTGTGGAAAATGTATTTTTTTATCTGGAAGAGAAATTTTTTATCTGTTGCCTCATAACGTATAATTGTTTTAAAACGCCTGGTCGTATTCAGAATTTAAAAAACCGATGTCCTGAAAATTATTCATTACCCAAATAAGCTAAAATACAAATATATATATATTTGTATTTCAGCTTATTTGTGTAATGTATATGTTATATATATATGTACAAAATAACATTTGTAACTAGATAAATTGACGCATCTTCGTCTGTTTGAAGTTCACCTCCATGTAATATAAACTTTCAATTGTCATCGATTTTACAAATATATCAAATGCAATAGGAAAAAAACTTAAGCTCTCGTTACAATTGTAATAAAATGGAATTGTAAATTTTTCACAATCCTCGCAGGACTGAGTCTATCACGAATGAACCGGAGCGGTCGCAAATTGGCGCTAAGTCCTGCTAGGGTCACGGACAATAGCACGGTCACACATATTGACACCCGGACAATACCTAGGGGTCACTTTTATTTGTTGCAGAAACTTAATTTATAATCTTTTCACACACGCCATTAAGAAGATTACCAACTACCCTTTTTCCTTGATAACAATTGTACATTGTTACATTTTACGAAATAAAATAAATGCATTTTATTTTGGCATATATGGTGGCCATTGTCCGATGGACGTTTGCGTTCGATTTTTGAAATATTTTCGAACGAATTTCTTATATTCGAACCTTTGATTTATGGTAGAAATTGATTTTTTTTAAATTATTTCGTTTGGATATGGAAGAGTGTTCAGTTTATGTATACGGGTCAATGGTGTCAATTGTATACAGATATTAATAGTATAACGGTCAGTAGGTCGTGGTCGCACACTTCTTAGGTTAACGGTCTCACTTAACTACGATCTTCTTGGGATTTTTTCTTTTTCTATCGATGGCCATATTTATATTTATTATCTTCTGTAACTCGAAGAAGATTTACTTTGGGTCATATGTATTTTAGGTATCCAGGTTTTAATATAATTGTGTCAATTATTTGCAGGTTTTAAAACCCATATTACTGTTAGGTAATAATTGTTTTTTTATTAAAGTCCTGACTAATGAAACCAATATATTACTCGAGAGTATTTACATAAAATTATAAAATAGTTTAATAAAATCGTTTATTACGATAATCTACTTAAAAGCCGGTTAATTTAATAAAACAAATTTTTATTAAACTTAACTGGTTCTTCGTTTTAAAATTGCAATGAAATGTGAAATTTAATTTTTATTTTTAGCTTAATTACGGTATAAATGGTTCTTTAAACTATAAAATTGCCTTGTAGGTATTTTTTTCAAAGTGCTTCATATCGAATAGTCATTAACTCAAAATGAAATACAAAAGAGACAACATCTTGGTTTTACGCTTTAATTTCACAATTTGACAACAATGTTCAGCGTGTTATATTTCTGCAAAAACTCAATAAACTATTTGACCCTCGAGCATTTTGACCCCAATGTGTTATGGACAATAGCCAACGACGTCTTGGGGCGACTGATCCGTTATAATAACTCCAATTTCAATGGTTATTGAGATAACATAAATTATAAATTACCCGAATTTCACAAAAGTATGTGGATAAAGGTTAAAATAAATCGTTAATGGGGCCAAAGGACAGGGGCCGATTAGTGTGACATTTCTGCGTTACATGTAAGCGTATGTTACTGTTTAGTATGTCCTGTGACCCTACAGATACACAATAAAAGCGCAAGTCTAGTTAAGCTAGAAAAAGCGTCTCAATAAGCTACCATATTATGCTACAGTACTGGGCAAGATATAATGCACATTAACCTAGACGCTAATGTGCATTATGAGAGAAAACCGAAATTACCCAAATATCTTTTTCTAGAGAAAGAGACATTTGGCTAATTTCGGTTTTCTGAAGCGTTTGTAAACACACCGCATTTGCAAAACGACTGACAAAACGTAATACATGTAGTGTGCGAAAGGGTCAATGCTCTATAAAGCCGAGATTAGCCGAATGTCTCTTTCTAGAGGTCGATGTGCTTTATTACTTGCCCGTTACTGTTGCATTGTTTAGTTGCCTGCAGTATGGTAATTACTAACTCTTTGATTTTGCTCAAGTTGACCGTCAGGCAGAGTAGACTCACTGTGGCTGGGTCATATATAAAAAATACTATGGTCCATTTCTATACAACACCTGTGCATATACAGATTTTGTCAATTAGCTTGCATTACATCATTTATCACTTTAAATTACATAACTTCTTAATGCATTTGAATAAGTATAATCTACCCT
Organism: Hyphantria cunea; assembly: GCA_003709505.1. Classification (NCBI taxonomy): domain Eukaryota; kingdom Metazoa; phylum Arthropoda; class Insecta; order Lepidoptera; family Erebidae; genus Hyphantria; species Hyphantria cunea. The sequence goes on from PKRV01000342.1 coordinate 1,399,262, forward strand.
AATAATGAAACTCATAGAAACAAGTGCATAAAAAATGACTATATATACCCCAATAAAAAAGAAAAGTGTAAATGTATCCCCTAATCAATTGGTATTAACTGTGTAATCGTAAAAACCTTTTAAAAAACGTGAGAGAGATCAGTATCTCGGCAAAAAGCCACCCTCCTAACACTATTGTGGTAAAAAATACCCCTACTGTATTCGTTTTTATAATAAAAAACCTGTCACGTATTTTTTACAAACCTGATTTAACATACCACCCCTGTATGGAGCGTGAATCGACTTTTTTCATTCAAGAAATGAACATTATGTGACTATATAATGACAGTAAGTTCTTTCGCGTTCTCGATTCTTGACAAAAAAACAGGTAAACTTTTACCTTAGTATGCTGCTTTTTTAACTATTATTTAAATTTGTAAATCGTGCATCGTACAAGATGTATCCAGTATTTTTAGCATTTATTTCCACTTAAAACAACCATCATTAAAGGCAAAGCCCAATGCGACAGTGTTATACAATCTAATTATTTATCTTACAATTACAATTATTACTTATTATGGTAACAAATGATTTTTAATGCCGTCGTTGTGAATTGGGCAATGCAAAAAGCAATATGATGTATATGAAAATTCAAATAGATACTTCATTATCTATGTGTTATTTAAATACCTATGATGTAACCATAATAATCTCATTACTAAGAAACAAACATTAATTAAACTTAGTATAGTATTGTATCTTTTCAATCTTGATAAGCTGAATAATTAACGAAGTTATGTTAGGTACGAAGCACTTTGAGAGGGGGCTTTGAGACGGTGACCCATGTCGTGCGGGATTCCGCAGGGGTCTGTCCTAGGACCACTCCTGTGGAACGTGGGGTACGACAGGGTCCTTAGAGAGCGTATCCCCCTGCATCGAGACGCTGGGCTTGCGGGTGGCCTTGAACAAGACGGAGGCCCTGCTGGTCCAAGGGCCACGTCGTGGGCTGCCCCCTGGCGCCACCATAGTGGTCAACTCGGTACTCGTGCCGTTTTGGGCTCAGATGAAGTATCTGGGCCTGATCCTCGACGGTAGTTGGCTCTTCGACGAGCACTTCCGGCAGCTTGCCCCCAAGCTGGCCAACAATGCCTAGAACTAACTAGAACTAAAATAAAAAAGAGAAGAGAATTGTTAATTACAGAAAAGAGAATCGTAAATGCGACAAATTATATCGGTAAAGGACTTATCTAACAAAGAAGTAGACAGAAGAATAAATAATAGTTGGCAAAGTTATTGGTCTCTTAAAGGGGTTGTGAAAAATAGAACTATACCTGTCTGCGAAAAAACAAAATTGTATAATAATTGCATCCTTCCATGTCTCACGTACGGTTGCCAGACCTGGCCATCCACACGAAAGATTGAGAAAAAATTAATGTGTGTCAAAGAGGCGTGGAAAAGCAGTATGCTGGATCTACGACTAAAGGGTAAATGGAAAGCTACAAAAATTAGAGAAATAACCAAGGTGGATGATATAGGAATAAAAACAAGGTCATTGAAATGGAAATGGACAGGGCACATGTGGAGATCGCAAGCAGAGAAATGGACTAGAAAAGTTACGGAATGGGATCTCAGGTATGGGAAGAGACATAGAGGAAGACCGGTAAAAAGATGGGAAGACGATCTGCGAAATGAACTGCGTTAGACCGAAACAAGTGGAGTGAATTAGAGGAGGCCTATGTCAGAAGACAACCTGACCTGTTTGCCGATAATGCTACTTGATCAGATATCATTTAATTAATATTTTAAAAAAAGAAAAATAAAGTTCAAAGCAGGTTACAGGAAATAAACGCTATTTTTATTTTTATTTATTTACTTTAAGCCAGTAGTAAACAAAAAAAATTCTTCAAACAGCTAACTTTTCTGCTTCGACAATTGTGTAACAAACAAAACCGTACTATAAATTGCAACTTTCCGTTTCGTCCGTTAATTAACAAGAAAAGGTATTCGGCAATCGGTTACTCTTTGTTGTCCGTCAAAAACAAAAAACAACAAAAAATAACAAACTTTTTGCTAAAATAATCAATAACAATTGTCCCTAGTAAAAACCTTTACAACTTTCACTTTTATAGTACGCAGAAAGGCACACATTGTTTTTTTAATATCTATTAATAGTAATAAAGCTATCCGGGTTTTTAAAATTAAATTGTTAAATTGTTAGCTACGTTTCGTTTTAATCTTGCAACGTTTTACGCGCTTACCTAAAATATAAAAATATCATATTTCAAAAAGGTTGGAACTAAGTTGATTTCTTCGGTGACAGCTTTCAAGAACCAATACTAGTGCGTTTTTTTTCTACATTCGGAAGAGGAAGCACGGCAGCTGCGCCTCGTGCCGGCTAGGACTTACCGCCTGTAGCCTGTGCCTGTTTTTGCAAGCTCAACCGACAACACACGTGATTCTTTGCTTTTTTTCATGACAAACGTTACTAGCGTTTTGTATTTTTTCTACTTTTGAAAAAAGGAGATACATGTATTGAAATATAATAAAGTAATTCACTTCAATACAACTTTATTTTTTAGTAAACATATAATTATGTACCTGTCATACTTAAATATTTCAATTTAAATATAGTTTTTTTATTCTTGCCAGTTAAAAATACGTTGTGGAAATGTGTGATGGTGTATACCTACCAAAAAAGTGCAAATGACGCCACAATGCTGCGCCAATTCTGGCTACTGAATGGGCAAGCACTTGATTTATGGTGGCCGGCAGCTGAGTTCACAAATGGCATTCGCAACTTCTGTAGAAAAATGTGCAATAAAACGTTCCCTTTCACAGGTCACTTTGTTTCCACGTGGACGGACGGACAACACTCACTTCTAAAAAATGATTTATTTTACTCTATACTCAGAATGGCCAGCGCTTGTTAAAAGAATATCAAAACTTTCCAAAAAGTAGGTGTCAAAACCTTGACAAATGGTTTTTTTATAATTTTCCAATAAAACTACATCAAACAAATTAATATATTATACAATTCACCATTGGAATTACCTATTTTATTTTAATTATAAAATAAAATATACTTAAAAATCAATAGGTGTGTTTGAATATTGAACGTTTGTTTTTACTTCTATTAACTCAACTTTTTTTAAACAAAGTTCCTAAACGCTCTTAAACCTAGTTTAAAAAAAGAAGCCAATGTTCAGCAGCGGGCTATTGAAGGCTGTAATATCTACAATAGTTTTGAACAAAAAAATTAACATCAGCATAAATTACTAGATAGAGAAAAAATCTAAAAAAGCCCGAAAGTGAGGCGAGATAAATCGGAAACAATTGCGTTGATTTCAAGGTTGCCAGTTGCAATAAATTATATTATTTTAGCACAAAATGCTTTTATTAGCACTCTCCCTTTTTGCTCCTAGTTAATTTTTTGCCTCCGCATGAGTCATGGCAAGTTAAAAATCGACATGTGACTATCGTTAAGTTTTGAATAAGTTTGAATATTGCCGTGACCAACACGATGAATGTTTTACGTTAAATTCGACGCACAAATGGTTTTAATGACTTATAAATAGAAATAAGTAATAGTGGCGTGAAATTGGAAAGGCTTATGTCCAGCAGTAGACTGCGATGGGCTGATGATGATGATAAATATATATTAAATATAATATCAAAGCGATTGATTAAGCGGCGACGTCTTTTTCATAACAAATCGTTCGTTAGAAACTTACCCTGGTCAAACATAAAATAGCATCAGTAAAATAATTAAAAGGAATGATGATATTTCCTGTTTAATTTTATCGTAATAGCATAACAATCTATCGACGAATCCGATTCGGTTAGTTTGTGAACTTAAATATCGATAAATACATTTTAAGGACCACTGACTCCTAATTGGATCCTTTCAAACAATTTAATAAAAGACAAAACTTGTTAGGTTCTTAGTCAAATGTAACATTATCTCCTTATGAACAAATTTCTATACAGTCTAATGTAACCTATTTTTTTATTTGTCTATTAAATAACAAAAATAATAATGTTTGCCTTCGATAATGATGGCGTCAGACCAAATCAATATGTTTAAATAAATACAATTAACAATTCCTAGAATATCGTTTTGTTATAGTTTTAATAACCTTGTAAACTTCTTTTCTGGATGTATTTATTTAGAAACCATTTATGTGCGAGTTTTAGAAAAGAAGTAAAAATTATTATTATCATGTTTGTTGTTTGTATTAGTATCACCATTGATAAAAATGGCTGCGTGAACCGGACTAAAGTTTTACTCCACAATTTTTTACCGTGTTGTAACAGTGAGCTGGATGTCGCCTAGGCGGAGGCTTAGGACGTCATTTCGCTGATGGAAGCAGCAAAAAAGCTCGAGAGGAGAGCCTATTTCACCGCCGATGATTCGGATGGCAGAGGTGCTCTTACCAGCACCTCATACCCCCTTAAGTGTAGCCACAGGTAGACGGGATTTCCCTTCCATCCGGTACAATGACCAATTGTGACACTTAAGAGTAGTTTCACCGAGTGAGTGAGTGACCTCCTCCCATCCCCCTCTCCATCCCCGAAAGGCCATGTTGCGGATGTCCATGGGCGGCGGTATTCGCTTACCATCGGCTCACCGTATTCTTCTCTCACTCCGTATTCCTTAATTTAGTTTAAATAGCTATCTGCCATATAACACTATTTGACAGATAAGTTGCTGATAAATATATCTAAAATATACCTGACATATATATACACATATATATCCACGACTGGTGAAACCCAAATTTGTAGATAAGTTGTCATTAGTCTAGCAGACACTTTATCAATAAGATGTGATGATGGCCGTAATCTATCAGGTAATTATATTCATACAAGGTTACTGTCGTAAAAGTATCTGCCGTTTCAAACCCTTTACTCAGACACTACATTAACTTTAATTAGCAATGATTTAAAGATACCCATTAACCACGGCTTCAACGACATGTAAAAACACACATGTACTACTTAAACTTAGATTTATCTTAAGTACCAATTTTGGAAATGTTAATGAGGTAAATTACTAATGTGGTTTATGTACGAAGTCTGTATAATTTCATCCCTGTGACTTTAAATTCCCCGGTAGTCCTAAGAAGTATATTTTTTAAGTTTATTATGCAACTCGGTTTGGTTTCGCGTGTGTTTCAACTACAAAGCTGTATTTTCTGCAAAAGTTCCTTTACAATTCAACGAAACAGAGAAAAAAATTATGGTATCCCTCACTGCTCTTAAAGTATAGAGGATTTTTCCTATTTGTTTAGGTGTGACGTAGGATATACTAGATACTTACATAGGGTATTTATAATCTAAACATTTTGATTTGAAATATTGTAAGATAATAAAAACTTAATGTGAAATCTAAAACTTCATCGTTTGAGAGCCACGCTTCAGAAAACCGGTGTAATACAACGCTTGCGCTGTGTTTCAGCGAGTGAGTGAGGATAAGCAGACTCATAATCCAACCCATCCTCCTCCCCATCCCCCAAAGGCCGGCAACATATTTGTGACGCCTCTGGTGTTGCGGGTGTACTTGGGCGGCAGTAATCGCTTGCCATCAGGATACGTCTACTCGTTTGCCCCATATTTCATAAAAAAACACTCAATTAAAAAAACTTCCTTCCTACAAAACACAAATTCCTCAAAAGAAAATCTTGCTTAATTTCTTGCTTGACAATATTTGCTCTGTTAAGCACTTAAGCTCTCTGTAGATTCATCTTAAGTTAGTTCTTGCTTTCTAAAACTACAGTCTGTACGCTTAAACACTCTGACACATAAAATTAGATTATATATATAGTATTATACATTAAAAGGTAAAACTATGAAAAGCAGCAAAATATATTGAGCGAAGGAATGGAGCATCGAATCGAATATTTAGGCTATAACCACCCCTGTATGTTCGAAAAATCCCATTTTCCGGTCAGGAGCCTTTCATTCGCGGAATTATGGGTTAGAAGGAGATAGGTACAAGAAAATACGGCAATATTAAAAATCTATTAAATACCAGACTTACTATGTACCTAACTTTGGAACCATATTATTCTATTGTAGCCATAATATTTAAATTACCTTAAATTCAATGCTAAATGATATAATTTTTCTGTTAAGACCTTATTTCATCGGTTACAGAAGATTTTCATGTGGCTTATCTAACACATAATTTAAAATATCTTCCGTATTAATTATGTCAAATTATTTGACAGATAAGCTATCTGAACTTATTTGTAACCGGAGAGATATGGTCTTAATACTATTTTTTAATAATAAGTAATGAATTATAAAACAAGTAAAGAATTATTTAAAATAAAAAAAAACCCAAATGCTTCAATATCTGCCATCTACCTAATGCCATCCTAATTGATCTAGGTTTAAGATATTTAAATGAGACCATTTCGACAATCAACATCATTACACATATGTAAAATAATGCATATCTAGATTAGACCCTGCCTAAATTGTGGTTAAGTTATGATTTTTATACTATAATTTAAAATTTTGTAAGATCAATGTTAGGATTTCAGTTGCTAAAACCTACTACTTAGGTACTTGTAGCACAAAGGTTTTGCCATTTAATACTCTGTGGAACTACATATATAGCAATTACATACATCGCATCGTATCACATAGTCGTACTAAAGGTTCGTATGTTGGAGTCCGAAAGCGTTCTTATCGCGGCGTGTAAAAAGTAATGCGTCCAGCCTTTATGGCAGTTTCGAGACACGCTCTTTATTACGAAGGGCCGGGCTTTGCTAAGAGTTTGGTACACACCGGGAGGTATTAGACAACCACGAGATTTATTGTACTAACTTGTGAAAAAAATTCGACAGACATCCCATCAAGATTTAATAACGATATCATTGAAAGATTTGAAGTTGTCAGAGATCTTAGTTTTTTTTTTTTAAATTTCTTTTAACTCAAATTACACATGTTACAGTCTTAAGTCAAACTGTCCTACAATTTGGCAGACTTAAGATGCTGGATTTCAAACTGCTGTTCTCTAATCTCATTGATAGTATAATCAATAAGGTACCTCGAAGTCTTGGGTTTTTGATGCCTACCTGTAAGCCCCAAAATGCATTGCTTCTCTCTCAGTTCCGAAATGCAGGTGAACTGTCCCCGCAATGTTAAAATATGTTAGTTATAGGGCAGTACTGAGTGTGTTTTGTTTAATTGTTGTTTTTTGTGTGTGTAATTATTGTTTTTGGTTATTGTTTATATTATGGCACGGATATGTGAAATATATTATGCACGGCGTCACCTGGGCCCGATTGGAAACTAGTGTCAGACACTTTGTCTGACATTAATGCTGAATTGAGTCCATTTTTGGCATTTTGCAAAACTATTGTAAATTACCTTTTGAATTACTTTTTGTTGCCAAAACTAATATTTTTCTTTCTTTCTTTCTTTCCTTCCCTTCAAGAATTGTTACTGTTTGAAAATAGTGTATTATGCCTACGTCCATAGCGTTCTGGAGTATTGTTGTCCTATTTGGACACTACAGTAGCCTGTTTACGTTGCAAGAATTGAGAGTTTATAGAAGAGGTTCATAAAATTCCTGAACTTTAAATGTCAGAAGCGATATATTTCCTACTCCATTCACAGTAAGTACTATTATCTGCTTTCCCTCGAGGATAGCCGTATCTTGTTGGTATGTTATTATTATTGTTCGACGCTTCAAGCGGTGGACGGGACAGTTCCGACCTTTTTGCAACTATACAATTTTGCACACAAAAATACGGACCAGATATACACACCTTAATGTGCCGTTTCATCACAAAAATTATGGCAAAAATGCTTGTGCAACGATGCGACTGCTTCATACCTACAATAATAAGTACGAAAGTATTGACATATTTCACTTGCCCAAGAAGTACTTTCACTATGAAACCGTAAGAGTTCTCGCCATTAATTAATTACTTAATTATTTTTGTTAAATATTCTTTATATGTTTTTTTAAAATTTTAACTTGCCCCAAAGTCTAAAATTAATGTTGTCTGGTTGCTGTACAAATGTTGTGAAGCTCTATAATTGGCTTAAGAATCTTAATACATTACATGTTTTTTATGGCATAAGAACATGTAGTATAATAATGTTCCTTAAAAAAAGCTGTTGGTTTCTTATTAATAAATAAATAATTTTAACGAGTAGGTACTGACGAAACAGGCTTTAAGGGCTAGTTTCACTTACCCATAAAGTTCGTGATAGTCTAATGTCAGTTAATCTTTAAGTAATAAAAAAAATATTTAAAATCTTCAATACGAAATTCTCGTAGGGATCGTTTTTTGTTTTTGCGAAAGACGGTCCCTATTTCATGTCATCCACATTATTTATATTTTTTATCATTAATCCCATCACGACGAAGACTTGAAGACTCGAAGAATTAGAATTGAAGATTTGAAATACTTGACGTTGGCTGAAATAGCTGATCCGGCTGATTGCCATATCATCAAAAGAAGAAGAAGAAGAAATTCTAGTAATCATTTTCACTTATTGTGTTAAAGACCACGTTAATACGTGATTAGAATCGCATTCATTATACCTATTAGTGTTATCTAACAGCTAACGATTGTAGATGTCCTAGAAATTGTTTGTATTTGTTTAAACAAATATGAAACGACTAATAAACAATGATTCATTCAAAGTAACTTTATTATGGAACTTTTAAAGTCATACTGTTCTAATATTCGTGTTTATACTTGGGTACCATTTTATCTGTCTGTTTTTCTGTGAGCTGGTAAGCGATGTCTCCGAAACAACTGAACAGAAATTTTAGGTTAAATGTCGAAACATTGAGAGGTGCTGTAAGTGTCGTGAAAATCAGATTTTAGAAAAAATAATAACGTAAATTTTAGAAAATAACTAGCTGACCCCGGAAAAAAATATATAGTGTGGGTCACCCTTATCATTTAGGGGTATGAAAAATAGATATTGGCCGATTCTCAGACCTACCCGATAGGCACACAAAATTTCACAAAACCGTTCCCGTCGTTTCTGGGGTGTTTAGTAACATACACCGCAGCACGAGAATTTTATATCACTATTAAATATTTGCAATCGTCTTCAGAACTTTCATTTAAAAAATGCTATTTATTACCAAATAATACTTGAACAATATTCGTAAATGAATGATTAAATTTGTATGAAAATCACGAAACATACTACTGAAATAAAGCAACTACTGAAGTATTATAGGAAGATGATGAAAATGTTTTCGTCATAGTATAATTCCTCCCTGTGTGTCCCTGCCACTGCCAGCATTATTTCCCCTCGCATAAAAAATGATTGTACCTTCAAATCTATCCCGGGTGAGGGCCGCACCCTCCGATGGCCGCCACTCCCCCTCCCACTAATGTCCTTCCTACACAACATATATGAATAGCTTCAAGTTATACACCTATTTCCGAATTATACTTTAAGAGAGCTTGATTTTGGATATTATTTGTAGATTTTGTGTGTGCATGTGTCAATTTATTATTGCCATTACTTCAACCATTTGGTCAGCATGATATAATTAGCCAATGTCTTATTTCTTAGTTGAGGTCAATGACCAGCATGGACTGTTACAGGTTGTTAATGATGGTGTTTATATATATTCAATACATAATGAATCCAGGATTTTCGATTCATTCTTCGAGATATCTCTCGTAAGATTAACTAAGTATACGAAGTGGTAAGTTCGCACCTCATCTCTCGTCTCGTTAGATCTTGCTAGAGACGAGCTTCGAAGTGCCCAACCACAATTTGAAGCGTGGGTATAACAAAGTAGCGTGAAGTATATTTTTATTTATTACACAATTACAGCGAAGTAATACTTCGAGGGTGTATGTATTTTCTACCGTGGCGCCTACCGTACTGAACGAATTATAATGACCTAGATGAATCCCGCGGTGTTACCCGCGGTACAACAACAACTGTGTGTAACGCCTCGGGGCGAAGTCTTAAAAAGTAGCCTAAGTTACTCCTTATATCATCAGCTTTCTGACAGTGAAAGTCCCGTCAAAATCGGCTCAGCAGGAAAATAAACACAACATATAAAAAAAATTCAAAAATTGCTTGTTAACTTTCATATACATTTAGTAGAAAGCTGTTAATTTGAAATTACAAACAGATGCTTCAATTTCATTTATTTGTATAAATGAGGTGTCAATACAATCGCAATAATAGCCTGGGGAATATTTTTAGGTAGTCGGGTTATAGGCTTTTTAAACTTTTTCTGACACTTTTCACTAAAATCGGTTCAGTAGTTTGAGTGCAATTTATGCAAATTAAGGAATATACAAACATACACAAATTACCAAATATATTATCCTTCTTTTATCTTCTTGTAAAAATAAGTGGTAGTGTAAAAACTAGTGATTGAACGCATACATCAAGAACGAATGATAAGGGTATTAGTTAAATATTATAAAAACCAATAATAACTATATCTTATAACGCGTACTGGTTTACTCATTATAATAATCAACTAAATTTGTGTAATAATTAAACAGTTCTGAATATAACACACATTGTTTAGGAAGGTACCTACATTCCATCATACGATAGGAACGGCTTTCGTAGTTTTTTTTGTGTTAGCTGCCGAAATTACTCTGCCCTGCTGATGGAAAACATGAACAGAATCCAAGAGTGGTAAGTGGTTAGTTAGAGGATAGCGAAGTAAGCTCGCTCTCTTCATACGAACACCTGAGGATGCACCCCCATGAGCCGTCACACTACCGACTAAAACCACATGGTGGGCTACTCTGCGCTTGAAGACCTCTCTCAGCACCTACCCGCATTGAAGCGTGTACAGCGGATGCATGCCTATTACAATCATATTTTTCATGTATTGTTAAAAATGTAATATTTATAAATCTTTTTTGTATACATCAGATTTTTTCTGTGGGAGAGCCTGGAATGAGCCAGCTTGATCGGTATGATGCCAAGTCCTCACAGAAAAACGGGGTGAACAGTGCCTCTGCTATGTATCGCTGAATGATACCGGACCCAAACACCAACCCCTCCATCACCCCTCCACCCCAACCGCCATAGGCCAGCAAGGCACTTGTGCCGCCTCTGGTGTTGTGGTTGTCCATGGGCGGAGGTAATCGCTTACCATCACGTGATATGTCTGCGCGTTTGCCCCTCTTACTAGGAAAACTTATACTAGGGAAGTACAAATGGCGGCCTTCTCGCTTGGAGGCAATCTCTTACAGGCAAGACTCATATAATAACTCCAAATAGGTATGAATGCTGCTGTGATATGATGATTCTTAGCGTATTAGGAATATATATTCTTTGTCACGGGGGACTTTACAAAGATATATGAAACAGGAATGTGAGGGGGCGAATGCCAACTTTTTCCCAAGTCAAACTCACCTGCACGCGAAACATCCTGCTAAACGACAAACGAGGCTCTGGCAACCGACCGGTGGCGGTATACCCATCCCAACAGGCTTAGCTAAATGAAATAGGCCGGTGACAGGCAGTAGCGTCACTGGTGCAAATAACTACGCCCTGCGATCACCAACCCGCCTACCCAGCGTGGTGGTTAGGGACAACAAACCTCCATGCATCTGCAACATAAGCCACGGCTCCAGGTTCCCGGCAGTCTCGCTATTCCTGATCTTGGTAGCGATCATAATTACGGTAAGGCGGAGGGTGCTAAGAATCTCCGAGATACGGCAGGCCACCACAACAGACTGTGTGTTGCACAAAAATGTAAATAATATGTAAATATGATTTGAATAAAGAGAATAATATTAATAGCCCATATTATTTCCCATCACTTAAGACTAACGTGTGTTATTTTAACTTATAGCTAATTTTACTGATACTAATTATTCTACTAAACTACACTATTTTATTTTGATCCTCCTTCGCACCAATCTCCTTTGATGGGAACCCCTACTTGTGTATAGGGCTCCTTCAGGTTTTTCCAGACTACGTTTCTCTGAAGGATCGCATCAGGAATGAGGGGATCCGGCAGAGAACCAAGGTCATTGACATATCCCAAAGGGTTAGTAAGCTGAAGTGGCAGTGGGCTGGCCAAGTTAGCCGCAGAACTGATTACCGTTGGGGTAAACGTGTTCTTGAGTGAAGACCGCGTCTCGGCAAACGTAGTGTGGGACGTTCACAGGCCTGAGGAAAACGGCTGGCAGGAGCTGGATGCGAGAAGCCAAAAACTAAACCAAGTGGCGTGAAATTGGAGAGGCATATGTCCAGCAGTGGACTGCGATAGGCTGATGATGATGATTAAGATGATGAAATGGCCACAAAGAACAACCAGTCTCAGAACAACATTTTTTTGGATAATACAAAATGTTGTCATATGTGGAATTTAAACCTCGGCGTATCAACTGCTTAAAACGGTAGGCCAAATGTGCAGTTAAAATGCCTGACCGCCTATAGAAATATGTAAAACAAGATTCATAAGGGAAAAAGGGTTCCCTTAAAAACGGATTGCTTAGGTCTTTAATATTGAGAATATACTTACCCTACTTACCCCATTAAAAACGTTACGTATTTTAAATAGTTTTTATATTTTAAGGTTTAACCTTTGAATTCATGAAACGACTTAAGAAAAAACCCATCAACACGAATACAACATACATATTTATGTGTTTGCTTGAAAATCGTTTGCCACTTAATATGCAAATTCACACTTTACAATATTGAATAAAGTAGATATGTTTTTTCAGTCCATTACGTCTGTAACTGAATAATAATGTTTCTTATATTATTGTTAAATGTTTACGATGTTCTCTTATAAGGAATACGTCATGTGTCACGGGAAATTTCACAAATATTCACGAAACGGACACAGAAAACATCGTAGATTGCACAAACTGATGTTCCAAATGGTTTACCAACCCACAACATTTCACACAGTAAGAGGCGGCGAGGGACAACAGCCCTTAGTAGTAAATAAATAGGCCTTACTATTTACTTCAGATTGGACCTAATGGACGGTCCAGACCGGAGGCCCAATGAAGAAGAAGCATCTCAAAGCTTCTATGAAGACCACTACTCTTGGTTGGTTGCTACTACTGCTCATATGAGTATTCAAAAACAGTGACGTTATAATTATGTATTTATTATATTTCTTCTTCTTTTGATCAGATCAGATCAGCTGGTTCAGCTCATATCTGCCAATATCAAGTATTTAGTCTTTATTCTAAGTATTCGAGTCTTCGTCGTGATGAAATTAATAATCAAAATATATAAAAATGTGGATGATATGAAATGGGGGATCTCCCCTTCATTATACTTTTCATACAAAGTTTTCGTTTTGACCTCCGATATCCTTATTCAATCGGTGAAACACAACGCAAGCGCTATTTCGTACCGGTTTTCTGTGATAAGTATGTAGGTATTTAGAAATACTCGTATGTCAATATGTTTATCCGCAGTAGGTTATGGTCTGTCTGGTTTGGGACCTGGCAGTGGGGTGTGAATTGTGTGAGATAATTTTAGCATAAAATTTCATAACTAAGCGCGCTATGATTTTAACTATTGAACAAATTCGCACCCACAACAACAGTCGCAATATTATTCGTGTTCATTAATTTAAAGCGCTCATGTCGCATACAAATGACAAATTTGACAATAACATGACCTGTTAAAATAATATATACACTCAATGACCTTCAACAACGTCAACATTATCGTTTATATTAAATCAAAATTCATTTATTCCAAAACTATTTTTCGGTCAGTTACGAACGTCAGTAAAGACTTGAGCCTTCGTTTTTAAATTGTTTAATATTCATTATTTGTGGTTTACATAATTAAATAGTTTGATTATTTAATAATAAGTACAGTTTGTAAAAATAAAATTTGCAGTTATTTTTACTAAGCTGAGGTCGGAAAATGACCAAATTTTGTTTAAAGCGGCGTGCAATGAAGCAGGCTCACGTCAAACTTCAAAGGGCTACTGTAGGTAACTAGGTAAGGTACTCAGTACGTGACCTCCGAATCACGGAGACGCTCATGGTAACATGCCACCAGCGGTCACCCATCCAGGTACTGACCGCGCCGTCGTTGCTTGCCCTCGCTGATTGTTTCTAATCACCGAGTGCAACTTTGCTATGAGCGCCTTCAGATTGATTGAGGTTAAATACCTATTTTTAACAACAACAATCAAAAATAACAATTATCCGCTGAAATATTTTGCTATAAACCTCAAAAGTGTTTTTGTATAACTTGTTTAATTTTGTTTTAAATAATTTAATTATTTAGGTACATGTTTGCCTAATAAATGTTGCTCAAATAATTGAATGTGTGACAACAGTAGGTCATTATTGTTATGGTAGAAATTAGAAACGTACCCCGAAACAGCAAGGAGAATTTGAATGAGCTTGTTGTTGCTTATATAATACTCTGGACATGGAGCCTACTGAAGTGGCCGCAAATATATACCGTAGAGGTAAAAATAATAGTCCAATCGTCATTGAGTTTAAAGAAACTAAACAGAAAGAAAGACTATTAAAAGCTGTTAAAAAGTTTAACTCTGATCATCAGGAGCGACAAATAAATACAGAATATCTTGGGTTTAGTGGCCCTGTCTCATGTGTATACATATCCGATTCGCTTACCCCGATATCGAAGAAGATATTGGCAGCTGCTAGAGAACTAGTCAGATCAGGTAAATACAAATATTGCTGGACGTCACGTGGTAATATTTTAATACGCAAAGAAGAGGGTCTACCGACTATTGTTCTCAACTCATTAACCCAAGTCAAGGATCTATATAGGGAATGACTACATGCTGGTAAACATTTTCCGTCATTAAAAAATTAATTCTTGTCATTTGAAACTATATTGAATAAGTATAACGGGAACAATTACTGTTCCTTTACTGATTTTCTTATATTTATGTTGATGTATAAACTTTATTATTGTGTTTTAAGGTATGTGTGTGGGTGTTATGTATATTTTTACATTTATTTAGTTCGTTTTATATGCGTAAAATCCAATCAATCTTTTACTGATCGCAATAACATCACGATCAGTATAAACTCGGAAACTCTTATTTCCTGCCAGGGATATACACTATACTTTTGTTACGACAGCTATGGGTAGCAATCTAGATGGTGTCATCGCCGAGGTTGATAACATCAACGTTGGTGATTCTTTTTTGGTGGGAAATCCAGAAGCGTTTACAGAATATAGGCTTGACACTACTCTATCGCTTAAAATTATTGTTCAAAACATAAGAAGTATAAATAAAAATTTTGATGAA
>PKRV01000343.1:0-41863 GCA_003709505.1 Hyphantria cunea
AATGTTCACATACTCGTGTACTTCGTCATTCCTCGTAAGCCATGGAGCGTTTACAATACTTCTTAGAATACTGTTTTGCACTCTTTGCAAACACATTATGCTACTCTTGCTGGACACCCACAGTTGAATCCCGTAGGTCCATATGGGTTTCAGAACGGAGTTGTAAATTACAATCTTGTTGTCCAGAGTAAGAGTTGAGTTGCTGCCCATTATCCAACATAGACTTCTGAACTTGTAGTTGATAAAGCCCTTTTTTGGTTTATGTGATTTTTCCTTGTCAAACGTCTGTCCAGAAGAAAACCAAGATATTTCACACAGTCGGTTTCAGGGAGGGTGTTATTAATCAAGAGAACCGGGGTACAAATTCTTTTCTTAGGGTAAATGTTGTGTGCTTAGATTTCTGGACGCTGACATTAATCCGCTATCTTTCCAGTCAGCCAGAGGTGGTATCGAAAATCTGTTGTAGTTTTTCACTTGCTGTTATAGGGCTTTCATCCACAGCCAGTAGAGCAATATCATCGGCATAGGTGGCAACTGTAATATCACCTGTGGTTGGCAAGTCTGACGTGTAGATGTTATATCGCACTGGACCAAGTATCGAGCCCTGGGGCACTCCACTTGGGATGAAACATTTGATTTATGTGATCCACAAACTGGTGTTCTACGGCTGTATGCTCCCTTACCTAATTTTAAAAATATATCCACTCATCGACTTCAGTATTATCGTCAGCAACCAGTTTAAGCTTTTGCGCATAAATATTTGAAACAACATTTTATTTTAATAAGGAAAAATAACATCATGAACGTAATCTTTGAAATAAAGTTTGATTTCTATGAGACAGCTTTTTTCTACAATGGATTGGAGTCAGCTTTATGGCAACTATGATGCCATCAAAATTCGGAATCCACTGCAAGGATAGCGGAGTAGATTCAGCGTGTCTACCGTTTGTACCGCGCTGAGTGTAGTGGGTTGAATTTCATTTGGGTGATACACTACTGGCCTTTCTGAGGCTTGCTATTCTTTGTGCTTCTTATATGTTCGTAAAGTTCTTAGCGATACTGCATAAATTTCTGACTAGCTTTTGCCTGTGTCTTCACCTGCGTGAAGGTCGGTTATCACGGTGATTCTTTATACTGACATGAATTTATGTACCGATTGAAATGAAACAAACACTAAACGTTTTGTACAGTTTTTCTCTTTTAATCTTCCGTTTGTCAATAGTGAAGTTATCACTATTTTAGTATATGTGGTTATGTTTTCTGAAATTTAAAAAAAAATGAAAATTAATGTTCATTGAGGTTCCAATAAGAAAGTTGAAAAATTATGGGATCTAATTCTCATCCAATGCAAACATGGAAGTGTTATGCTTTGGCCATGGACCGGCTCACCTGGAGAAATGAGTGAAGTAGAGTGCCGGAGTGACACTACGACCTCAGAGATCACTGGTGGTAGGTATTCCAAGACCACTGGGAGGAATGAAACTCATGGCACATCAACTCTGGATGACTCTTGCATTGCAGGTGTACATGGGCGGTAGTATTCACTTGCCATCTGGTGAAACTTTTGCGACCGTGATCCAATATAAATAGTAAAAAGTGTATGTGACAGGTTAAACGTAAGCCTGAAGTTTTCGTGACGCGAGAAGCTTCTTCGCCTTACCCAAACAAAAACAAAACGTGTAAGTGCCATAACATTTAAGCGGTTATATCAATTTGGTTGCGATTCAAATAGCTCTAATAATCTAGCCTTTGATTTAATAGCTCGTGAGGCGACAAACTAATGACAAAGTGTCGCAGCGTAATGCCTCAGTTTTAGTTACCGCTAGATTGCTGTTACGCTTAGAATTTCAAATCTCGAGAATATTTTTTCTTTATGTTTGGCCCTTCCAGAACCACTCTAGTCAGTCTGATGGTAAGTATAACCAGAATCCAAGAGTAGTGATCACCATACTTAGTGCGAATAAAAAGAAATCAATAATTCAGAATGGCAACCCACACAATGATAGCGTTGTGATGCTTCTGCATCATTGCGCATGACAAATATGAAAGTTGTTTCTTGAAGAGTAAAGTTCAAAAATTAAAACGCAGTGTTTATGTGACGTAACGTAACACGTGGCTCGTCTAGCCCGAGATTACGATTAAAAGTGAGATTTAATATCTTATCACAATCATCTTGTTAAACTTTATCACTTACAAGATTATTGGCCGTCGGCTACTACTACTATTCTTATCACAGTTTGTTTTTAAATTACTATTTTTTCCTGTAAGCTAAAGCCGCTGGAATGCCACATATCATGGTGTTTATTTTTCGGGCTAATACCATTGTGGAGAGACGTGTGTCATGTCTCTCCAATACAGAGGGAGCAACCAAGCGAGGTGACTATGCCTTGTGGGCCACTGCCCAACAGTTTATGTTGGGGTGTTGCGTGTATGTTAATCGGCGCGGCAATTTCTATTACACGCTGTAGGATTAGTAGTTTGTTCGTATATACATTACTCCGTGGTTCAGTGTATCTGCGGCAGATGGCGCTATATGATATTTCTGTTGCGCTGCATGTTTAAGTCACCACACTTCATACACAAACGTTATTTCAGTGTAATTTTAAGTATCTGCATGATCGTATATTATTTCAGTAAATTTTCCAAAAACATATTCTGTGTGGATCAATTTATGATGCGTACTTAATTTTATGAGAAATTTCGAAAAGGTTTTCGAGATTTAGATTAAATATATACAATAATTGCTCTTTCATAGGTATTAGACTGGTTTTATAAAGTGGTAAAGTTTATGTTTTATAAAGTGGGCTGGCCACATTTGCCTAAGAACCGATAGCCGTCGGGGTAAACGAGTTCTTGAGTGGAAATCGCGTCTCGGCAAACGCAGTGTAGGACGTCCACAGGGCAGGTGGAGTGATGATTTGCGCAAGGTAGCTGGCAGGATCTAAGTAAGTGGCGTGCACTTAGAGAGGCTTATGTGCAGCAGATTGATTTTATAAAATCGTAAAGTTGTGAGGTTGTAAGGGAAAATTTATTTATTTATTTAACACATCATGCACTTTAGGTGCATTGGCGGACTTAATGCCTAAGGCATTCTCTACCAGTCAACCATCGGGTGATGCAGAGAAGACAAGATGTAGGTGCATTTTGTAAGAAAAAATGTATCAAAATATACAGATCTGGCAATATATCAAAAACAAGTAATATATAAAAGCTAATCTACATACATACAAGAACTAATACATCATATACATACAACTAGATATTTATTCTATTTATCTATTTATTTATTTCTTAATAATATAACTTATATAAATATATACATACAAACATGAAAAGATATACTAGGATTAATAGATGACAATTATGTAGATGTTGATGCTGCAAGTTGTTTTATAAGGTACTGCTTTACTTTTATCTTAAAAGAAAAAGTGTTGGTGGCCATTCTGATTTAGAGAGGGAGCCTATTCCAGAGTAGAACGGACTGAACAACGAAAGATGAGCCAACAAACTCTGACGTATGTGAGGGACATCGAAGAAGGAGGTTATTAGTGGAGTGGAAAATCTCTGGATGTACTGAAACAGATTTATTTCACTTAAAGAACGTCACATTATTTTTGAACAGCTTAGTCTATTTATTAACCTAAACTGATTACCGCTATATCCGCCCTTCAACGACGTACACGCGGGCGAAGCTACGTGCGCGTGTGAGTATAGTATACTATCTGTAGTGTCCAGGTTACCTTTCTGAGGAGAGAGAGAGCTTTGAGTCGAACTATCCATACAGATGACAGCCGAGCCCCTGCCATTTTAAAGCCATAGGCGCTAGTGTTTGTGACGGGAGATCGTTTTTTGTTTAAGCGAAAGACGGTTTCCATTTCATGTCATCCACATTTTTTATATTTTTTATCATTAATTCCATCACGATGAAGACTTGAAGACTCGAAGACTTAGAATTGAAGACTTGAAATACTTGACATTGGCAGAAATAGCTGATCCGGCTGATTGCCATTTCATCAAAAGAAGAAGAAGTGTTTGTGACGTTAAGCCATATACTAGAATTTGGAGTGTTCTCAAATTTAACTTATCATCATGATGTATTAATTATATAATTACTGGTTTTTTTTTATAACATCATCTTCATCATCAACAACCCATGATGTTCCAATCAAGGCCATATGTCCCCACGATAGCCAAGCGCGGATTGGGGAACGGCAGGAATACTTTGTGGCTACGTATCTTGCCGTCTGATGTCTTTAAGCCGCCCGAAGGCCTCTAACTAAGCTTTATGACTGTTATCGTATGATAACAACCGGGTCCGACTGCTTAACGAGACCTTCGAATCACGCCTCTCCATGAGACCGCCCGCGTATATGTCAGATATCGTGGTACAGAACATACTATGTCCTTTTTAAAGAATCAAAGTATCTCGAAGCCAAACTTAATTGAAAGCGTTGTATAATTTAACTGTCAATGTGCAACAATTACTTCCTAATATAAATGCTGGTATGGTTTAAACATTAGCTGACCCCTGCAACTACGTCTTTGCTTCTCAAACAGAATCATATTTCTCGGTTTTTGAGACATATTTCACTAATATTCGGCTCCTAAAGTGCTTCGGATGTTACATAGCTTAAAAGTCTTTCTTGATATATGGGATCCTTAACACCTAAAATAATTTATAACCAAGCTCTGAAAATATGCATGTATATAAATATGTATAGATTTCAGGTACATTTGAAAAAGTATTAATTAATAATAACTCTACCGATGGCGTAGTGGTGCTAGCTATCACCTAGCTGCTCCTTACTCCATTGGGAGTTGAGTCCTCGATCTACGCATGGTACAGCGCTTTGTATGATTCACAAATGATTGAACTTAGTCTAAGTAAGCTTTGTCTCAGTTTCATGAATGTTTGTTTGCAGAGTTCCTATTGATAGAGTATATAGAGCCGGTATGAAAGTTATATTATCTGAATAAGGAAAAAAAAATGGCAGAAGAAAACATATTACACTTGTGATATTCATCTTTTGCTTTAAACAATAAAACAAGATGTTATCGATGTAAAACATTATCTCTTAAATGAGCTGACGTCTCAATACTGCAGTTTAAATATAATATTGAAATATCAAGATACAGCTGTGATTCATATGATTTAATTGATTATGAATGATAGAGTATCAAGTCTATTAGTATAAAAAGCTTGGCTACCAACCAGTAGGCATAGTACAGTCAACATGTTAGGAGTAACTGGTGCCTTCTTGATCTTCCAAGCCGTTTTTACGGCAGGTATGTTAAGCTTTTCATTATCCTATATGGAAAATTATAAATAATTGTTTTGCTAACGGGCAGTCCCATCAATGTAAAAGCATGATTGGATAATGTCTAGAACTAATCTTACTCAATCAATGCATTAAAAATAAAAACATTATTTACATTAATGTATCGACAAATTCCTCGGGACAAAATTCCCCATCAGCGTTCCCAGAAGACTGTCAGCATTATCATGCGACGTGTCAATCAGTTGCTAAGCTATTTGTTTGTATACATCAATCATGAGGACTTAGCCTTAGTATCTCGACTCGAAATGGATAACTTTTACTTCAAAATTTTTTTTGAATATTCCAAAAATTTCCATATAAGATTATTTCTTCTCTAACCTCTTTTTATATTACTTGGCTTTTTATAGTTTTAGAGAATAAAATAACTCTGTCACTTGTCTAACTATATATTACATTTGTCTATATATTTTTAGCTGCTCCCGCCGATCCGGTGCTGGGCAAGTTTTCAGAAGGGCTCCGTTACGATTACTTGGAGACTGACGCTGGAGACTTGGAGTTAGTGGACAACTGGTTGAAGCTCAGTGACTACAATAACCTCGCCAGATTTAACCCTGATCAAGATAATGTATACCTTCTGTTTACCAGGTGAGAGGAACTCCGTCGATTTCAATAATGATATGAATATTATTCATAATTAATAGAAAGTATTATGTGATATTTTGAATCGCCACCCCCTCCACTGCAATAAAACAGGTTGAAGGGTTTGCCCAGTGCATTTGAGCATAAACGTGACTCTCCATAGCCTAAGTAGAAGCAAGCCATGATCACATACCTATAAATCTAGTTCCTTCTTTACCTTTAATCACATATTATATTCTATGAAATAATGATTGTGTATTTATTCAGGTTAAACCCCACAGCGGGGCAAGTTTTGCAAATCAACAACGCAGCCTCCGTACAATCATCAAATTACAGCCCAAACAGGCGAACAGTCGTCTTGATACACGGTTTTGCTGGATCTGCAACATCCAGATTTAACAATGCATTGATTCCAGGTAACTATCTATATATGTAAACATGAAGAGATTTATTTTCCTCTCTTTTACACCAATATGGCGAACGGTTAAATACCATATTAGAAATACTTGTACTACACTTTTGTATTACGTTAATGCGCATGTCGACACATAACACACCCTTCCACTTCAGTGTACTGATTCTCTGTACTTGAGGTCAGTAAGAAATAGGAGTATGGTATTCATATTTCGAATCATACCTAACATACACAGAAGACCACTCTAGGTCTAGATAAACACTTTGAGTCTAGCCTATACCTAAAAGAGCATCAAAAATATACCTGGAAAAAAAGACTGGTCTCACTAAGTTCTCTAATCTCTAATACAATGAGTTTGGTAAATAAATAATCTCCATGTATCAACAGCTTTCTTGGCTGGAGACGACTGCAACGTGATAGTCCTAGATTGGAGTGCTGGATCTATGTGGGGTCCTCGCGCTAAGGCTGCATGTAAGTTATTACAATATTACTCACAATCCATATCATATAATTGGAAATATAAGTGTTCGTTTTCAACGTTTTAGTCTTCTTCCTTCTCTTTGAAAAAGGCTTTGGACTTTCTTTCCCCTTGCAAAGAGTATAATATAAGTCTGCACATTTTACAGATTAATAAATGATATTTGTGGAATATATATTTGTATAGTCCCACTCAGGTAAAAAATTATTCTGCAATTGAAACTGATTGCTATATCTCAAATTATTTACTCTTGAGATTGAGATCTGAGAGTTCAAGTATTCGAAATAAGTCGAATATTTAGTACTTAGTATTGAATAGTAAGTAATTTATACCGGCACTTGATGGAACTTGTTGGTTTCACCACTAATAATGCCAAAAGAGTGAAATCGGTTAGGTGTAAATTTAAATAATATGGTGGAATAAGTACAAGTGAATTTGATTTTAGCATACATTCTAAATTTTGACATGTCAAATAACATTTAACATTTATTACAGCTCTAGCTGGAGCTCGTTTCGTCAACTGGCTCATGGCTCAGACGGGTTCTACCCCTAATCAATTCACCATCGTCGGCTACAGTGTTGGAGGTAATGCAGCAAAACTTACTACATCTTCATCGCCATCTTATATTTGCACAAAGCATTATTTGTGATCGGTCCAAATGTTTTTATGTGTCGAAATTTATTTTAATTCGTCCTTTTCTTACTTGCTCCGTTTAAATTCATTTTTTTCTGTAATGTCAAACTGAAACACTGATAGCAAATCTAAGGGCTCCTGCAGACATTTTATTTGTATTGTTATTTAAGTGCATTTGCAACCGAATTTGACTGCCGTCTAATGTCAAATACAGTGCATCAATATCTGATACGTTTATTGGTTTTATCTACGCAAAGGTTATCGGACGCGTGTAAATATTAGGACTAGACAAGCAAACTTTTTAATTGTTTAGATAACGACACACTCACGCACGCGTGAATAGAAATATACAAGTGTTAGGAGATGTAGATAAATGTCAAGTCAAACATATGATAATAAATCGATTTGATTAAGATCTAAATTGGATTAGTTAATAATCTAATATTACACATATTATATCAAGAAATTAAGGAAACGAAGGCAGTAATTGTTTATTAGAGGGCAGTAGTGACTTTTGGATGATTTGAAAAAAAAGAAAATGTAAGATTGAACCTTTATTATGGCTTTCGTAAAAGAAATGGTAAATCTACTGGCCTATTAGAAGAACCCCAAGTTTTCGATAAAGCTCATGCATTTGTCGGTTTGTTTTGTCGAATTTCTGTAATAGTTGAAACGATTTCGACGGGACTTTGACTAACAGATAGCTGATGACATCAGGAATAACTTAAGACACTTTTGTTACAAAACTAACTATGTCTCACGGTGTGTCACCGCGGTCAACATCACCGAGCTCAGCTTGTCTTTGATAAATTTTGGCAATTTAAGCATAATTTTAAAAGAAAAAATCTCGTTATCTTAGTTTCATGAATCTATCTATCTTATGGTAATCTTTTGTAACTATTTCTTTCCCTTTAAAGACGGAAAGAGATAGAAAAAATATCAATGTTAACATAGAATAGTAATCTTATATCTGAATTAATGTTTCTAATGATATTTTCCTATGTTCCAGGTCATGGTGCTGGTATCCTCGGTAGAAATATGAACGGGTCCCCCAGTTACATCATTGGTAAGTGCTTCTCTGCTCACTGTCTCTTGACTCTTTCCCTTTTTCTTCTTTAACTTGCAGATATTCAAAGAGTTATTAAAGCATGTTTAGATTTTGAATTGTCTTGTCGGTGTAGTGGTCAGTAGTCATGACTGCTAAAAAAAGGTATAAGGGTCTGATAAATAATAGTGCATTGGGGACGATCATTTTGTTTTTTATGTGTCTTATAAAACCTTTTAGTAATATATTAATAGGTTTCATATCCTTGATAATGCGTTAAGTCACTACTTCGCCACGTCTTCTGAGTCTTTTATTGCCATTTGCAGCTTGCGATCCTGCTGACCGCTGGAACGATGCTGATGTCTTCCAGCCGAATGATGGTTTATACACAGAAGTGATCCACACTGATATAACAAGCATCGGTACGAACTTATCCTCTTTGTATATCTTCATTAATATGATAATAGATAAGAATGTGAATAGCCAGATAGATAAATGATTGAATGGGATCATTCGTTTCTGAAAATACCCCATAAATAGGTGTAACAACTACTTAATATAGACCATCAAAACCTTTCGCGCCATCTATTGCCAATATTGAACCGTTAACCTGTACAGATAATATAAGTATGAAGGATTGGATTTGAATTGGATTGGCCATAGAAAGGAATTGTATGAAATGATAAGAAATCACTAAGAAATAAAATACATACTACCACCTTTAATAAATGTTCTAAAGTACCTCCTTCTTATTCGGCTTAGCTGTTTCAATATTATAATCTAACGATCACACCGACTAAATGCTAACAGAATGTCCCGTATTCCAGGTATGACGAGAGTCCTTGGGCACGTTGACTTTTACCCTAACCAGGGAACAATGATGCCTGGGTGTATTACCAACTTCTGCAACCATGAGATGTAAGTACATACATAGTTTATTTTTATGATATAGTCAGCCAATTAGTGTCAGTGCCTTTGCCATCATGAGTTGGCAAGAAGGGTGAGTTATATCTTTGATAACCTCGCTCTCTTTATTGAAATCTAAACAAAAGATTTGATCAACACCAGTTTCCTGATTTTAAAACGAGTAAATTTAACTTTTGGAAACAATATTTAGGTTTCTCATAAAGTGTATACTATTTCCAGAAACATTTACGTAGCAGACATCAGTCCTCAATGAATTTCTGTTCTTTCAGGTCTTTCCGATACATCGCTGAATCCATGAGGTCTGGTGGTTTCCTGGGCAGAAGGTGTCCAACCATTCATTCTGCTATTGCTGGCAATTGCCAACTTGCGGAAACGCTAAACATGGGTGGCATTTTACCAAAAACCGGGTATGGGCCTTTATAATATTCAAAAATGTGGTCGGTTTAGATATTTTTTAAACTTTCTTGTTTTAATTTATTAATACCATTGAGATCATGGACTATTACAACCAATTTAAGAATTTAAAATTGTACAATAAGGAGTATATTCAAAGGGAAAGAAGACAAGTGTATTTAGAAGATAGATGGTAGTACAAACAATGGCTTTTTTTGTGGATTAGGGGGCAAACGAGCAGACTTATCGCCTGATGATAAGCGGTTACCGCTTACCATGGACAACCGTAACACCAGAGAAGTTACATTTGTGTTTCCAGTGCTTGAAAAATGAGGAGAGGGGCTCTAGGAGTCTGGGCCATACTTGTAATTAGAACTGGTAATAAGGAAGTTCAAAGTCTCTAACAAATGACTTTCTTCTTTCAGACGTTCCGGTATCTTCTTCTTACGCACTAGAGCATTATCTCCATTCTCTCAAGGTTAACTCGGTACTGACTATTAATAAGAAAATAAATTTAGTAATATACTACCTTTGTGTCATTTCTTCAGAAGTACCTTTCCAAATTGTTAGGAAAAATTTAATTCATTTAATCAAAATCTCTTTTCTAAGGAGATGCTTTTGTTTATGGTATAGTGGGCACACGAGCAGACGCCACCCATTTACACCCGTAACACCAGAGGTGTCACAAGTGCGTTGTCGGCGTTTGGGGGATGGAAAGGGAGATAGGCGAGGGGTTGGGTTGAGATTGGGATGGGGTTGGGGTATGCCTGCGAGGGGGCGACGTTACGCGTGTGTCGTACGTCGCCTAAATTGAGAGGATATACCATCTAGAGACGGTGCCCGCTTCAGTGTGGGAAAGCGCTGGGAGGGGTCCGGATGGCGTAAGAAAGCGGTTCCCGGATCTCCCCCGTGTCAGGCGCAGAGTGGCATACCGTGTGGTTTTAGTCGGTTCGATTCCGACACACCGCCCCGCCGCAAACCCCGGTAGGGTGAAAGCCCGAGGGGGTTTCCACACGTAAAAAAAAAAGGGTTGGGGTATGGGCCTAGTATCCTCACTCACTGTTTTACACCGGTTTATTGTGTCATTTCGGTCGAGCCAGCCTATTCATGCCGAAGAGTGGCTCTCCCACGATAAAGCGGGGCTCTCCAGAGGAGTGCACTGTTAAAAGTGACAAGAAAATGATGCTGATGATGAAATATTTGCACATGACTGACAAGGTCTGTATGTCTGTGTCTGTTCAGCCTTCGCGGCTAAATCGCTGTACCAATTTAGATGAATTTCTGCATATAAATAGATTGGATATTGAAGAAAGATATAGTCTACATTTTGTTGCAACAACAGACAAATGGTAGTACAAAAAGACTGTTATGTACTTCCCATTTTTTTTTTATTGGGAAATGAATTGAAATATATATATATTTTATTAGCTTTCATATACATATATAGATATATATTTTTTTTGTACGACCAACGCATAACCTTTTATACATTTTGAAGATTATTTTTTTGTTATCCACTATCACATCGTGTATTATACTATGTGTCAATCAATATTAATTAATTTGTTACTGTATCACAACCTGGGCTGGTGCCGCTAAAACGCTTTTTAAACCACTGGAGGTAGCTCAAAGAGCCGTACTTAACGTTGCTATTTTTCGCCCATTACGATATCCCACTTCCGAATTATACCAAAATTGCAACGTTCTTACGGTTCGGCAACTATTCATACTAAGCGCCATACTTCATCATCACACGCAAGCTCCACACGCACATGACCAGACTATGCCTAAACGAAGAATCAAAATCTACACTACACCTCACACTTACTATACATTCACAAAACGATTTTTATACTATCTGGGACCACTTCTATATAGAGTCTCTATCTATAGAGTTAGTCATATCTTTCCGATACACAAATCCTCATATGCTTCAATAAAATCTCAAATTATTCAATATATTTCGAAGAAAAACTATATGGAAACTGAGAACTTCATGTCATCAAAAAGCCATAAGTTCATAATTTCATAGATTTACACACACAAACACACTTCCACACATGCACACGTTCACACAAGCAAATAAAACAGTAACAAGACTACACGGTTGGCCTAGTGGTTTCAGTGGTCGCCACACCGCTTCCCACTGCGCCAAATGTTGTGGGTTCAAATCCTACATGGGACAACACTTTGTGTGGTCCATAAATTGTTGTTCTAAGTCTGGGTGTATTTTGTATCCGTTTCATGTATGTTTGTAAAGATCCCCGCCACACAGGAATTTATATTCCTAAAGCGGGAGTTGTCTGTTTACAAAAAAGAAAAAGTTAATGTAATCTAGTATTTAAATTTTAATAATAATTTGCAATTTTTTATGTATACCTATGTATCTTTTGTTAATTTTATGGAACACAAAAGCAGATTGTTCTTAATACAGGCTATTTAAGTAGCCTAGCTAGAACATCTGTGACTATTATGTAAAGGTTATGTTTTTAAGAAATAAATTATTATTATCGGAACGGCTGTACCCCGAAGTTGGTCACACGGTCTTACTCTCGGAGGAACTCACTACCAGTCCACGTGTTTCCCTCTCATTATAGTCCCAGGTCTATCAAGAGGGGCGTGAAAAATTATCACGGCATGGTGACCACGAGTCTTGGATTCTTGCCTCGGTCGCGCAGTGGTACCGTACGCGACTGCTGTCCATGAGGTCTTGGGTCCGAACCCAGGGTCGGACCAAATGTTTATATGACCTGCAAATATTTGTTGCGGAGTTTAAGAATTTTCTGTGTATGATATGTATGTATTTATATATACAAAAAAAAGTATATATGTATATACATCAGTTGTTTAGTACCCATAATACAAGCTCTTCTTAGTCTGGGCTAAGTGGCGTTGTGTGTTAGATGTCCGAAATATTTATTTATTTATTTTATTTTATTGATTAATACTGGTATAATATATTATAAACTAAATTATAGCTAGGTATAGTAACTAGACTGAATTGTTTCATTGTCTACATTCGCAATGAGATGAATGAGACCACCACCCTTGGATACTGTTCATGCTTACAATTAGGCCGAGTAGACTCACATTGGCGTGCCTATACATCAAGAGCGTACTCCTTCTTAAAAGGCTGGCAACGCACTTGTGACGTTTCTGGTGTTGCAGGTGTCCATATGCGGCGGTAATCGCTTACCACTAAGCGATACGTCTGCTCGTTTGCCTCCTATACCATAAAAAAACGTTAGTTCAGTAAATAATAATAATAAATCGCTTTATTGTACACCAGATAATTAAGTACATAACTTAAAGCTAGGTATGTCGGTAGTACAATTGGCGGCCTTATTGCTCAACGGCAATCTCTTCCAGGCAACCGTGGGATGGAAATAAATAAATGTATTGGGCAGACGTATGGTGTAGTGTCTGGTGCCTTATAGTAATACGTTATACGTAAGATCAAAAAAAATTAAAATGTTAATAATAATAAACATATATTAATAACAATATTATATTAAGTACTGGTAAACAGCCCCACAAATAATATTATAACTGCGGTGGCAGTTTATAACACAATAATTCAACCTCCTTACATTCTTTGCACGTAATTTAAGTGCCGTATAAAGAGCGTGGATCATACACCTTGTGTACAGAGGGTGTTCACTTTTCGACAACATTATTTTTTCATCGCAGAAATGTTTATTTTTTTGTTATCATATCAATAACCCATAATGTCCCACTACTTTCTTTTTTTTTGGGTTATGGGTTGTTGATGATGTAACAATATACAATATCTAAACAGATAATAATGGATTGGTTAGTCTTGTGGGTGGCGATACTGAATAATAAGCTGGAGGTAGTGAGTTGTGTTCCTATTCTTTCGAATTGATAGTGTAATGAGCTACATCATTCGTTCTTACATCTGGGTGTAATTTATCTATAACTAGCATTGGTACGCAGCTTCGCTCGGGTAGAACTAAAAATTTTCATCCCCTATTTTACCCCCTTAGGGGTGGCATTTTCAATTTTTTTTTCTTTAAAAGTCAACTCCCGCATTAAGAATATACATTCCTGTGTCACGGCGATCTTTACATACATACATGAAACGGACACAAAGTGCACCCAGGCTTAGAACAACAATTTATGGATCACACAAAGTGTTGTCACATGTAGGATTTGAAGCAAGAACACTTGGTGCAGTAGAATGCGGTGTGGCGAACACTGAAACCACTAGGCCAACTGTGTAGTCAACTGCTGGGCTCGGGTCTCCTCTCAGGAGCTTTAAGGCCATACGTCCCCACGCTGGCCAAGTG
The DNA here is from genome assembly GCA_003709505.1 of Hyphantria cunea. Classification (NCBI taxonomy): domain Eukaryota; kingdom Metazoa; phylum Arthropoda; class Insecta; order Lepidoptera; family Erebidae; genus Hyphantria; species Hyphantria cunea. The sequence goes on from PKRV01000343.1 coordinate 14,121, forward strand.
CGGGTTGGGTTTTTTGTTAGACATGACGGATTGGTTGTATGTTTTTATAGTATACTAGCTATTGCTAAAACATAGCTACAAAATTAAAAAATGATAGCGTTCGTGCGGGCTTGTTTTGTTCGTGAGTGACCGGAGGCCCAATGATGCAGAAGCATCACTCGGCCGCCACAGTGAGGGTCACCATACTGCATTGTTGCATTGTCTGCAGGAGCAATGAGTGTGGTAACCAGTACTCTTGTATTTTGCTTATGCTTCCTGTCAGGCAGAGTAGAGCTATTTTGGCAAGGCCATATTTTTATTCCTACTATAACCGTTTTTTATTTTTCTTTTATACTGTGTACAAGATGAACTAATAACATTATAGAGGTGTAAGGCTTGATTGTTTGTTTCGTTGAACGCGCTAACTTCAATAACTGAAGAGATAAGGTTTTAATTAATATTTCAAATGTTAATAAGCCCATTTATCATCCATTCATCGCGTTATAAGCAAATTTTTCAACAAAAGGTAATGCATCAAGTAATGAATTATCAAAAGAAAACCGACTGCGTGTATTTTTTTTTTTTTATTTTGATATACCCAATATCACTCTCACGACAAGCCGCTTAGGCTCTAGGGCGTGCCAAAAAAATGTACACAAATACATACACTGAAAAAACATAAATCTTTCTTTCGTAGTCGGTTAAACGAGGGAAAATGAATCCTTTCGAAAGATTCCGTTGCATAAACAGTAAGTTTTGTAAAAATTATTAAAAATTTAAACAAAAATTAAAGAACTGGACCGAATTGAAATGGGACCACGGGAGGCACCAGTTTTTAAATTAAAGGAGTATCATCAAGTCGAAAGTTCTGAGGTAAATAAAAATTTTAAAAAATACAGTTGTATTGTTAACATTTACCTTTTTTGAAGTCGGTTAATAATTGTTCCCCTATGAAAGTTGTAAAAGAAATCTCGCAACAGCTTATGTGGACATTGAAAGGTTGACTTAATATGATATTTTATGTTAAATAAATATATTTATACTGTTCAACATTCCGCTACGAGCACTAAAACACGCAGTCGAGGTTATAGGGGGATAGCTAGTAATAACATGAATTGAAAAGAAATAGGTATAAGTTAAAATAAACAGTGTAAAAAGGATACCGAAAATCGATACCCCAACCACTCCCCCTCCCCTAAATCTCCAAAGGCCGACAACGCACTTGTGACGCCCCTGGTGTTGCGGGTGTCGACACGTCTGCTCGTCGACCCCTATATTCCATAAAAAAATATAAAAAACCAGAAAGGACCACATATTTTTTAGTGAACAGCCTGTATTTTAAGAAGTATGTTAAGTCATTTTATTGCTCAAACGTGATACTGGAGTGAGTTTATAGCACTGCGTTACCAGGATCAGCTTAGCGATGAACTTCGAAGGGAGAGTTGCAAAGGAATAACTTGTTTTTTTTTTTGGAATAGGAGTCAAACAAAAAGACGTATCGCCTGGTGGTGAGCGATTGCTGGCGCAAACACCCGCAACACCAGAACTATCATAACTGTGTTGCTAGGCTTTAGGGGTTGGGGTATGGGCTTCTTTTATCCTCACTCACTCGGAGAAAAACATCGCAAGCGCTGCTTCACACCGGTTTTCTGTGAGGCCTTGGTATCACACTCCAGTTGAGCCGGCCCATGCTTGCCGAAGCCTGTCTCTCCCACGCTATTTATTTTGTTGGCAGAACTATCATTTTTTCATTCCTTCCCCCTCCTCCCAATAGTTAAGGAGGTAAGGTCTCTGATAACTCCTAAAAACCATTTTAAAAAGTATTATGTTGGGCCAACCGTATCGCAAAAAAATTCAACAAAAAATCCGACTACAAGAACTGGACCAATTCGAAAGAATCACAAACAAACAAAAATACAGATGAATTAAGAATCTATTCCAGTTTTGAAGTCGGTTAAAACGCAAACTGAAACCATCTATATTCATCCACATACTCAAAGCCTGAGTCCCAAACCAATGATGCGTTGTATTTGATTACTGCCTGTCCCGTAAAGCGTATAGCGTGAATGTTATACTGAATATGTGTCTGTTAACATTGAGTGAAGTGAACCCGTCAAGTTTTTTACTGTAATGTTTTAAAGTGACCCGGAAATATTGTCTTTGAGAATTTAGACCCCCGACTTATGGCTTAGTTGGTTGACAAATAGGGTACAATAGATCATAATAAATTTTAATTTATGTAAATAACTTGACTGTTCAAAGGACGACGTCAAAAATATATATAGAATAAAAATGTTGTATTTTCACAACGAAAAAAGAATGTTTTATTTTTTTTTTTATTTTTATTTATTTGTCTTTATTGTATACACATAGTTAGAAACGATACAATAGGAACAGTCACATAGTATGTATAACAAATGGCGGTCTTATCGCTCTCGGCGATTTCTTCCAGACAACCATAACACGGATATGAGTGTTTCAAAATTTTGAAATTTAGGGTACTTTAAATACAGGGAACACATAAAATATACAAAAAAAAACAAAAAGAAATAGTAGCGATCCATATAAAAATGTTAAACACTATTCCCATTACACAAACGTACTTATACCTACATAAATAAATACACACAGAGTATGCATACACATACGGACCAATATACATAAAACATGAAATTTATTCAAAAATTATTTTATTTTAAAGCTTTTTTGTAATTTATCTACAGCACCTGGAAAACCAAACTTTTCTCGATATTTTAAATGGTAAATTTTCTAAAGATCCATATCGGTATGTCGGCCCCGAAACACCCTGCACACTAAATTTCATGAAAATCATTGGAGCCTTTCCAGAGATTCAGATCGAACATGTATACACGAATTACTTATATAAAGGTATTAGATATGATACTCAGAAATCATGTGACTTTCTATTGTTCAAATAATTTTCAAACTGTTCATTAGACTCATAGCTTGTCCCCTTTTTTTTCCCGTGCGGAAATCCCCTCGGATACCACCTCCTGGTGGCATGTCGGACTCGAACCGACTAAAACCGCATGCCCTCGCGGGTACTAGGAGCCGGGGAACCAGGTACACCCTAGGAAGGAAAACCCTGGAACCCCGACGTACTTCGGGCCACCTACGGTTTCTAGATGGCCCCCTCCTGTGTGGAAACCCCGATCTTTCCGTTGCTGCCCCAAAAGGTAAGGCGCAAGAGCTGCGAAACACGCGCACCCCGCACCCGAGCCTTTACCGTGGGAGAGCCACGCTTCGGCATGAATGGGCCGGCTCGACCGGAGTGATACCACGGCCTCACAGAAAACCGGTGTGAAACAGCGCTTACGCTGTGTTTCATCGAGTGAGTGAGGATACCGGAGGCCCATACCCCAATCCAACGCCCCCTATCCCCCTCATCATCCCCTTTCCCCCCAGGCCGCCATAGTGTGGGTCACCATACTGCATTGTTCTTTTTCGCATTGAGGATGGTGACCACCACTCTTGGATTCTGCTCATGCTTTCCATCAGGCAGGGCAGAGTCATTTTGGCAGCTTAAATATAAAAAAAAAAAGCCTGCTTCTGCTGGGGACATAGTTTGTCCCCTACAATATTTATAATATTATATGCGTAGTACATATAAATATTTTTTTTTCTTAATTCACATGCAACTCAGAAAGCTAAAAATAATTGCTATTCAATTTTTGTATGGCGCTAATTTTTATCCAGGTAGAATATAATATAATTATATTTGTATGCTGTAATTTCTTTTTCTATCTGTTATGTGGGTACAATAAAGATAAATAAATAAAAATAAATAAAAAAATAGACCGGCTGGATCGGAAAAGATTACAAATGTATATAATTTTCAAGCGATCTGGCCGGCTTAGATACCGTACACCCACACTCATAGGGGTGGGCATTTCAGCGTAAAAAGTCTATGAATAAAATTAAGGTTTCCCAATAATTTATAGCGCATATATACGAATGTGCTTAGAAATACGGTAAAAATTAGCATATTTTTTTCTTTAACTTACTGTTCTTAGTATAGAGTTTAAATATAAAATACATACGTTAGCCATTACCTTTTGTGCCTTGTTATAGCGCATAGGGGCTGGAATTCTGTACAAATAAATATAGTTAAAATGTTTGCTTATAATTTCAAATTAACAACATTCCAATAAATAATTATGAAAGTATATTCGGTACTTACATCAAATACTCTATTCTTAAAATTTTTGTCTTTATCTTTCTTCCGGCTAATCTCCTGAACGGCTGGACGGATTTTCATGAGACTTTTACTGAGAGATGATACAAGGAGCAACTAAGGCGCCACTTTTTAGACTTGCTTCGCCATAGGAGTCACCCGCGTGTAAAATAAAACTAAAGCGAATCTATATGAAATAAAAATGAATTACAAAAATGTATGTACGCGCATAACTTTCGATCGACCGCACCTAATTGGATAATTCTTTTTTCAATGTGTTTGTTTTTGTCAGGACACTGTAATAGAGAAAGAAAACCGGAGGTGTTATATTTTCTTAGTCTGCTTAATCGTATACACTGCGGCTCTGCGGGAAGTTAACACGGGCTTGCTAAAATAAGTTTTTCGGTAATTCAGAAAATTTTCAAGTAAATTATGGCGGTACTAAGTTCTCCATATTTTTTTACCGGATCTTAGTGTAGAAGAGCCATGCTTTGGCATGAATGGGCCGGCATGACCGGAGCGATACCTCGGCCTCACAGAAAACCTATACACATAGGTTTTCTGTGAGGTGAACAACAGCACTCGCGCTGTAGTTCACCGAGCGAGTGAGGATACCGAGACCCATACACCAACCCCTCCCCGCAATGCAAACGCCTCTGGTGTTGCAGGTATCCATGGGCGGCGGTAATCGCTACCATCAGGCGATATATCTGCTCGTTTAAACACTATACCATGAAACAAAAATCTTAGATTACGATAGCTCTGAAACAGTTTCTTGCCAACTTTCGGAATGTATAAAACAAAGGGGCTCCGCACATAAATCTATCAAGTCAGAAACGTACACCATTCAACACATAAGTTGAAAACCCTTTGAAATCCAAATTTATTACAGAACTACTATTAGACTAATGTTTCTTAAATGCGAGCGATCGTCGCTTTTGCACTGAGTGTTGTGGGTTCGATCCCCATATGTGACAACACATTTTTTAAAGTTTTTTTTTAAAATTAATATCCAATTACTTTGATTTTCTACTAGCAATGCTAGAAGGCTTTGCACGGGTTCTTTCCGGCAAATCTATAGAAATACAGAAAACTAGTTTATTTTCGCGGCTCCGCCCTCGTATATGTCGGTTATCGCGGCAAATAGTAGCCTATGTGTTATTCTAATGTATCAGCTATATTATTGTAAAGTTTCATCCAAATCAGTTGAGTAGTTTAAAGTAAAAGTGTAACAAACATCCATCCATACTAACTTTCGCTATTATAATATTAGTTATTAAGCCACACATTTTCTCAGAGTATATTATATTATACTAGCTGAGCCCCCCAGTACTACAACACCACGAGTACCGGTGCGAGGTAAAGCTAGTCAAAGGTACTCCTTATATACTCACCTATCTGTGAGTGAAAGTCTATTGAAAATCTGTATAGCCGTTCCAGAAAAAATAGAAAAAAATATGTTATTATGGTATTTGTACCGTGTTATTTTTAGGTTATTTTAATATAACAAACAGACACTCCAATTTAATTTATTTGTACAGATTTATTCATTATATCTTTTCAAATAGTTCTCATAACACAAAATTTGTCACAGGTAAGAATTCGAACAAAAGTCCTGTGTCTGTCTATCCACACGGATAGCCCCATCTAAACCCCTCTCGAAATAAATCTAGTTGTTTTACTAAACACCCTTTCAACCTTCCGGATGTATGTAAGCGTGCCTCAAAAAGCCGGATATCCGGCAACACATAAATCGATCACTCTGTCACTATATCGGTAGTGTTGGGCTTTATCTGGAAGATTTATTGTCAAACTATTTTTGCATAGGGCAATCTGTAATAGGCTTTTGACTACTGTAGTACAGCTTGCTTAATTGTTAAGAGGTTAGTGACCATAACAGTTACGATAGGGGTCATCATTATTCGGAGCGGGACTGGGAGAGATTTAGAACTCTCCCTGTCCACCAGGCCCGGGAACAGGCCAGGTACCGCAGGCGTCCTCCATAGTGCAAGCCTGGGGGTGAGAGGCCATCTGTCGGCCTAGAAGAAGCAGGCTCGGGTGGCTTTGCAGCGTTCGCGCCCCATCTTTTGGGGCAGCAACGGAAACACCGGATCTTCCGCACAGGAGGGGACCATTTAGAAACAGTAGGTGGCCGGAGGTACGTGAGGGTTCCAGGGTTTTTCCTTTCTAAGGTGCACCTGGTTCCCCGGCTCCTTGAACCCGCGACGGCGTGCTGTTTTAGCCGGTTCGAGTCCAACATGCCGCCAGGTAGTGGTATCTGAGGGGACATCCGTACGACAAAAAGGGGTCATCAATTATTAAGATCCTTTAACATCCCGCTGTTGGACATAGGTCTTTCCTTATAAAGAAGATTTTGAAGTACCACAACAAGACAACTAGAAGAAGTAACAAAAGCTTGCATATAAAAAAAACTTTTTACATTAATCACTTGTTACCAGAGTCGTCATAAGTGCGTTGACGGCCTTTGGGAATGGGGATGGGGAAAGTAGCAGTGTGCAGCAAAGTGCAGTAAGGGTCTTCATTATCCTCAGCCACTCGGTAAAACACAGTGCAAGTGCTATTGCACACCGGTTTGTGAGGCCATGGTATCACTTCGGTCGAGCAAGCCCATTTGTGTAGAAGCGTGGCTCTCTCACGGTAAACGTACGTTAGCACCTTACCTTAGAAAGTATGTGTCGGCCTACTGTGCCACGCTGGCTAGACGGATTAGTGAAGGGTTTGTGTTGTTCTTCTTCCTCTGCGAAGATCTTCTGCGAATACGTCACCTCGTAAGAGCAGCTCCGCTTTAGTAGCTAACCACGATGAGGCAAAGTTTTGCGTTTGCCGTACGTTGCCTAAATTAAAATTTTACTGTCAGAAGGTGCCCACTTCAGTGTGGGCAGGTATTAGAAGGGGTCCGGATGAGTTTATAACAGCAGTTCCCAAATCCCTTCCGTCTCAGGCGCAGATTAGCACACTATGTGGTTTTAGTCGGTTCGATTCCGACACATCGTCCTGCCGCAAACCCCGGTGGGGTGAAGGCCCGTTAGAGATTCCACAAATGAAAAAAAGAGTTATTGTTGTTCTCTCTTACGACACCGACCAGTCCATATTTTTCCGACACTACACAAGCAAAAAAATAATGGACTTTTATTGTGACGTTTAGCAATATACTTATAGAGTGACGCGTTATTACTCGCGGAAGGTAATGCCAAAGGGCAAAGCTATTCAAAAAAGGTATCCCTTGTAACTTCTTATATCGTCAGCTATCTGTCAGTGAGAATCGGTGCAGTCATTCCAGAGATCAGCCAGAACAAATAGAGAGTACCGTATATACTTTCAAATATATTTATTGAAAATTTGCTAATTTGAAATTAGGATCAGACACTACAATTTCATTTATTCGTATTGATCACTTATATTTTAATTATTTATATGCCAGGTTTATAAAGTTGTGATGCAATACATTATAAAAAAAACACACCTCAAATGTGCCTCGTAACCTCTAAAATAACACTAATGACAGCTGTCACAGAGAGCAAGCTATACAGAGTGTGTCTAAAGGAAAAACAATCAGGCAAACCATTAGTTCAGCATATATTATGCATATAACTTTCCCAAAGAAACCGCATTTCCACATGAACTTTACATACTAACGACACTGGTCGGATTAGATAATACTTTTGTATTTTCGTTTTTTGTAAAACGGCCTGGAACGATGGTCAAAAGCTATGGTTTTGACCATTGCCTTTATTGGAGATGATTGACACAGGAGATAAAGTGCAAATGTATGTGCACAAGCACAAGTGCATTCTCTGTTCCCTTACTTTCATAATCCGATGGAACGGTTATTCAATACAACCGTTGAGAAGTCGACCCCGAGAGAAGCTCGACGGCTAAGTCCCCAACTGCCAAACTCCAAACTGTTATTAAGCATTTCTATTGCTACGAAAAAAGATACCTATCACCATACCATACCCAGTTTTAAAGCCATTTTATAATCTTCTGCTATAAAAATATTTTTATTATTAAAGATTATTCCAGAGCAACGCTCAATACCTCCAAACATCGGAAAGTTCTTGAGGATCTTGTGGATTTTTGAGGCACAGAATAATAAACCTTACGTCGTTATAAATAGTGTCGAATATAGATTAATTGTTGTGAGGTAATTTCCCTTGACCTTGTCCATACGAGTATAACTAGAATGTTTTACTAATAATTATATGTGGTATAAAAGGACGTGTCGCGGTCAGTTCAGTTCAGTTTGAGCTACAGCGCGATAAATATTGGAGTGACTACAGTGATTAACCTAGGGACCTACTGACCTCACGACAATTAAAGACCGTTATTTTAAGTGATATTGTGATTTTATGAGTGTTTTAATAAAGTTTCTTTTACACGTCAGAAGGTTAATTTCTCAAATCCACCAATAGCACATTACACTATAATTAGGAGAATTCGATAACAGTTTTCGGCCGACCCGGAATTCGATGCCGAGTAACGAGGAGAAACACCTTGTATAAACACCATAATTAGAAATTTAGGACACAAATTGTTCTGTTAAAGATTGAAGATCAGACTTAGACACTAAACTTACCTTTTCCACGTTGCTCTTCAAGATGTAAGGTATACCAGGAACACCACCATAAATTGAAGGTATCATAGCTGGGGCAATAATCACTTTCACTTCACTATCGTCTTTAGAACACTTACAACAACAATGACATTTAGATTTGACAGATTCCGTTTGACAATCTTTGACAGCTGTCATTTCATTGTCTTTTTTTTCTGCGACAAACAGTTTTGGCTTTTTATAAGATGCTGGCAGTTCTAGCAGAGGTGTGCGCCTTTTTAAATCTTTTGGCGTTTCAAGCAGGTATGTTTTTGGTTTTTCTTTTTGATTTGAATCTCTTGTAAATGGGTGGACTAGGAGAGTTGTTTTTTTATTTGGATTTGAGGCCCTGGGTAGGGCCTCAATTGGCCTTTTTGGATCCAATTTGAATGATTTTAATATCTCCACTTATTATATTGTTAATATCTGAAATTGTAATAAAGCATTTTACTTATCTTTGTCCCAACATTTATGGCGTTTGAGGTTTCGTTAGACGTCTTAATTGTAAAAACAAGTAACTTATTTAAAAAAGTGTTTTTAAAGCAGGCTTTTATTACTTGTTTTTAAAAAAAATAAGCTATAAGCCCTTTCATTTGATACCTATATTGGGTGGGTTGTTAAAAAATATGTAACGTACATAACGCCATTTTGTTACGGCGTCCATTTTAGTTTAGTAATAATACCGATTATAAATAATTACATTGTCATCAGAACTAAAAGCATATTTCAAATTTCATCTGAAATCAAATCGAGTTGGTCAATTTTAACTTGCAATATTTGGTTAAATACAAACATCGGGACAGGTGAAACTAAATCAAAGCTTCTAATACACAGGGCAGGTATACTGCAGCTGGTAAAATTAAAATCGTCGGTTTGTAAAAAACAAACTTTTAATTTGATGTCATATCTGCTGCTCATTCTAAAAGGATGTGTGTTTTTAAGAGTTTTAATTAATAATAATAATAATGTAACAATATTTATTATCCATACAAAGTGTTACAAATTGACAAGTTTTATAAGATCGTAAAAATGTGTGATTACAATGTACTAATTGTATCTTATTAGCCTCCGCTATTAATTTCTAAAACTGTTTTGTAGATTTATATGATTCTTTTTGTATTTGGTAGGTCATTCTTCGAAAAAGGTTTGGCTATATATGTATAGTGGACGGAGAGAGAGACACACGGAGCGACTGGCATCGGGACTCCGCCACCCTGAGGGTGAACTGAATTCGAAAGTTGAACTATTTATCAGTATATTTGAGGGCACTAACTTCCCAATAACGATTGCCAGAGATGTTCATGACAACCGGGACCGACGGCTTAACGTGCTCTCCGAGGCACGGGCGAGGAACACCGTCATCTTCCAAACTCCGGGCTGCTATTAAGAATTGTAAGAAAAACCCAACACCAGACTGACCCAGGAATCGAACCTAAGACCTTTTGATTTGCAGTCGCGTACGTTAATCACTAGCCCATAGAGGCAGTTTGGTAGGTAGGTAATCCTAATGATAATTTATTATTTTATCTAAAGTTTAAGTGCCTAAGAAAGCCTAAAACACCATTTATTCTTTAATATTTAGAGCCCTTGGTCTATTACAGGACAAACTTATTATAGATTTTAACACTTTTTTATTGTGCAATAATCTAGTGTATAAAGGATTTTTTAAAGTTAATAAACCTTTGCGAACAACTTTATCCTTGGTTTTAATAGTTCACTTCTTTTAAAACACTGCAATTATAATTTTATGTAACTGTAAAACACTATATCGAGTTAAAAACACTATTTTAAATAAAAATATTTCAGTTAAATGAAATGTAAAAATGTAATTTCACTGTTTCATTGTTTATTTAAACTTTACCTAAACACAACACTGTTTACAGTTCAACAACCTGACCTTGAACAACACGTGTTAACTGTTTGTAAACAACTTTAGTAAACAAACAAAAAAACAACCATTAAAACAATTAAAAACTAAATCAAAACACTCAAGTTTTCTTTACACTGTCTTACTTAACGATATTTCATAAACATTTTTTTAGGAAAAATAACATGTATATTTTTTTGATAAATGAAGAATATTCTCGATACGTGCGTTTCTCGCGACGGCAGACGAATAACTAAAGATTTAGGGTGTGTTTAGGGCGGGAAGGGCGGATCGTTTGGGCGGGATTTCAGACCACGCCTATTATACTTCTAAATTTAAAATATATCTTAGTCTAGACCTGGTAATATGGCGGAGTCGAAGGGCAATTTAAATATGGCTTGGTTCTTCATAATTTAACTTTATTACGTGTGGTTCGCTGGAGTTTTTGTGAATGTTATCGTACTACTGTCTAAAACAGAACTTTTTAAGAAAAAGATTATTTTAATTGCATTTTTAAATATTTCCTCGGCTCGTCTTCGCACGGAAGTCTTTGAAATATCTGATTCCCGCTACTATAACAACACTTATTAAACATAGAAACGTTCGTCTGGAATTATTCTATCTATTGTTGAAAGCCGCATTAAAATCCGTTGAATGGTTCAAAGATCTAAGCGAACAGACAATGAAAGCGACTTTATTTTATGCTAAGTATACATAAGTATTAAGAAATATACCAGCTGACCCACGCAGCACTACGAAGTTAGCCTATAAAATATTTCAAAATTTTAACAAAAAAATCCAACTGGACCAAATTAAAATGGGTCCAAACGGGAAGCATCAGTCGAAAGTGCTGATGTAACAGACATTAAAAAATTAAGTCAAATTAAGAACGTCCCCCTTTTTCAAAGTTGGTTAAAAACTAGCGTAAATTATTCCTTATGTCATCAACTGTCTGCCAGTGAAAGTTCTGTCAAAATCGGTCCAACCGTTTCACAGATTAGCCGGATCAAACACACAGACAAACATTTTTAAAATTACTTTCTTTATGTTTTAGTACTTTCATGCATTTTATGAATAGCTGAATTTCAGATCATAAAAAACAGACACTTTTATTAACTTGTATACCTATACTAATATTATAAATGTGAAAGTTTATGAGAATGTTTGTTACTCTTTCACGCAAAAACAACTGGATGGATTTGGATGAAATTTTACAGTAATATAGCTGATACATCAGAACAACACATAGGCTACTATTTGCCGCGATAACCGACGTATACGCGGGCGGAGCCGCGGATATAAACTAGTGTAGATATATTTATCAGCAGTGGTTACCATTGTACAGGCTCTATTTGGGATCAAAGGACCGCATTTGATAGAAGTCCATTTGTGATTATCACGAACTACCCAAAACAATTTAACGAAGGGTCTCGGAGAGCATCGGCCGGTGCTCATCTTTTCACACAGACCAGCGAGTTATAAGCTTAGAATTGGCCTGAACCGACAACCATTTCAACAGACAGGTTGTCTATTGAAATGATGAAACTAAACAGAACTTGTGTTATGGTTTCTAGACAAGTGATGTAAATACATATATACTTTTTTTAGTGGATAAATACATACCAAACATAGAAGATGCTCATAGCCCAGTTGCACTCCGTGATTTGAAACAATCATCGAGAGTAACCAACGTCGGTCAGTACCTGGCTGGGTGAACGGTGGTGGCATGTTACAATGAGCGTCTCCGTGATTCGGAGGTCACGTTAAGCAGTCGGACCCGGCTGTTATCATAGGATAACAGTCGTGAAGCTTAATTGGAGGCCTTTGGATGACTTAAAAACATCCAACGGCAAGATTACGTAGTAGTCTTGCCAGTCTCCAACCCACACTCGACCAGCGTGGGAACGAATGGCCTTAACCCTCTCCTGAGAGGAGACCCGAACCCAGCAGTGGGACATTATGGGTTGTTGATTGATTGATTGAATCATAGAAAACACCCAAACTCATATTTGTATATCGTACAATCGTTTGGTTCGACCTGGAAATCGAGACCTCTAGCACAGCAGTCGCATTCCCTACCACTGCCCACGAGGCAGTCCTTATATTCTCTTCTCCAAGCCGGTCTGTGTGAAAGGGTCCCAAGAACGATGTGTTGTGTAGTTCACTCCCTTAATCAACTCTTACGACCCCCACGGGGTGAATAGGGGTGGTGTTCTAGATCTGTAAGATCTTAACTGCCTCGTTGGTCTAGCGGTTGAAGTATGCGGGTTCAAATCCCGGGTCGGGCCAAAGGTGTTATTGTGTTTTTCTGATTATATAAATACTTAATAACAGCTTGGAGCGCCTCAGAGAGTACATAAAGCTATATGTGCTGCGCCTGATCTCTCCCCGATCGTGTCGGTTAACCGTCCCATCGGATTATGAGAGAACGGAACAGAGAGTGCACCTGTGCTTGCGCACACACTTGTGCACTATAATATCTGATCTCCGTTCAGACTGGCCGCCGTGGTCATAATCGGTTTGGAGAACATCATCATCTAGAACTGCCAACACACGAAGACCGTACTTAATAAACCAGAGTTCAAACTACCCCAAAACTGATATTGGGAACGACCACATATTGTCATTACCAACCCTGTACCTTTAAAATGACCAGAACTAGATCTAAATTAACCCGACTGTGGTGTCGTTGTCCAGCCGTAGGGTATTATAGGGTTGCTACCTCTACAGAGTACTACATGATCCCCGTGGTGTTCCTCATGTTTATTGTTGTTACTTGCAGTAAAGCCGCGAGGCGAGGCTAGTCTTAAAGAAGCCTAAGTTACTCCTTACAACGTCAGCTATCCGCCATAGAAAGCCCCGTCAAAATCGGTCCACCTGTTGCAGACATAAGCCGAAGCGAACAGACAGACAGAACATTGCATTTAATAAAAAACTGTTATTTTAATATTGCTAATAGATACTCCAATTTTATATATTGATATAGATAATCTAATATATAAAATTTTTGTGTCAAAGGTTTAGTGTTTATACGCCTTCGAAACGGCTCGACCGATTTTGATGAAATTTTATAAGTATATTCAGTCGGTATGAGAATAAGTTTGTAACAATTTTTTTACCTCTAAGTGTCCAGGGGGTATAACCCAAAAAAAAATATTAATACAAATTTTTCTTTCTTTATTTTTTTATGGTGTGGAATTAAAAAATGCATTTAGTCCAAAATTTTTACCTACCACCGACCCCTGTGTTTTTATTAGTCCGCTTAGTCCAATACACTGCGGCTCTGCGGGAAGTTGAGGCCGGCTTAAATACTATAACAATATATATTATAAATGTATATTACGTGTATGCTGTATTATATGTATGGGTACCTATACATAATATGCATGAATGTGTATTTCCAGTTATACATATTCATTAGAATTTTAATTTTTTTAAACTCATTGCACCGTCGACTGCAACTGTCTCTCCAATACATTTTGATCCATCCAAAGGTTGCCTGGAAGAGATTGCTTTCGGCAATAAGGCCGCTCTTTGTACAATATATATTAATCAGTTTTTGTACTCTCTTGTAAAACTGTAATACGGTGTACAAATAAAGAGTTATCTATCTATCTATCTATAGCCATTTTTTCAGTAATTTAATTTATTTAATTTTATTTCGATAACCGACAAGAATATACACCTTAAAAGCTAAGAGGCTCATAACAGTAATATACAACCATTAGTGCTGCTTAATAACAGTGAGGCGCTCATAGCCCAGTTGAAACAATCACTGAGGTTAAGCAACGACGGCGCGGTCAGTACCTGGATGAGTGACCGCTAGCGGCATGTTATCATGAGCGTCTCCGTGATTCGGAGGTCACGTTATGCAGTCGGTCCCGGTTGTTATAATACGTTAACTGTCGTGAAGCCTAGTTGGAGGCCTTCGGTGGCTTTAAAACATCCAACGGCAGGATAACGTAGCCACAACGTTGTCTTGTCAGTCCCCAACCCGCACTTGGCAACGTGGGGACGTATGGCCTTAACCCTCTCCTGATAGGAGACCCGAGCCCAGCAGTGGGCCGTTATGGGTTGTTGTTATTATTTGTTATTCTTAATAATAGTTTGCCACGGAAAGCAATAATATGAGAAAAATTTAGAAAACATTAAAGGAAATAAATATGGCGGTACGTAGTTCCCCGGGTCAATCGGTATATTTATAAAGATATTGTTTAATTTGGGATCAGATAGTCTGTGATATATTTGACATAATAATTTATTTATTTATTTAAAAGAATAGACAACTCTCGCATTACTAACATACATCGTGTATCGAGGGAACTTTACAAATATACAAGAAACGGATACAAGGAAAAAAGACTTGGAAAGATAATTTGTGGATCCCATAAAGTGTTGTCTCGTGTAGGATTTGAACCCATAACACTTGGCCGTGAAGAAAGCGGCGTGGTGACTACTTATACCAACTTTTTTTTTTACATGAGGAGGCCCCCTCGGGCCTTCACCCCACCGGGATTTACGGCTAAACCATACGGAGTGCCACTCTGCGCCTGAGATGGGAGAGATCCGCTTTCTTACGCCACCCGGAGCCCAGGCTACTTATACCAATTTTTTTTTTTTTTTTTTTGACCTTGTGGTATGCCTTTATGCACTTCACTCCCCCCCCTGCGGGTACAGGGGGTTCGCTTCGTGTGGGACTCCTGGCTGACACCAGCCAGATTACCCACCAAACCACCACGGTGTGCCACTCTGTGCCTGAAACGGGAGGGGTCCGGGAACCACTTTCTTACGCCATCCGGACCAAGGCTACTTATACCAATAGGCCAACCATGCAGTCCCTTATTTTTTTATTTCTATTATTGAACTAGTTGACCTCGCGCACTTCGTACCGTACCGCCATATTTATTTCCGAGAATATTTTCTAAATTACCGAAAGGTAGGTAGAAAAGGGAAGGTGAAAATTTAGGGCTAAATGCATTTTTAAATTTCCGTAAAAACACCAAAAAAAAATTATCCAAAAAATGAAATTTTGGGGTGAACCACCCTTAACACTTAGGGGTGTAAAAATTAGTATTACACATATTCTCATACCTACTGAATATGTATATAAAATTTCATCAAAATCGGTCTTCGAATTGAATTGAAAAGTGCAGTCTTATAATTCAAGGCAATATCTTTCTAAGCTGGCAGGGTATTTAAAGCCGGAAAAAAAATATCTTTATGTGAATAACAAAAATATTACAGACTTAATAAATAATGATACGAAATACGTTACGGGTTCCAACCCTACATCTAAGGGATGTCCCTAATTAAGTTTAATTGAGTGAACTTCAATTAAAATTGTGGTTTAACCCTTGAGGAAATGTTACTCATAATAGGTACTCGATGAAACTGTGGTGTGGTCCCGGGTTGTATTACTGATCAGTTCAAAAATGTGTATACACCAATTTTCGTTTACAATAATAAATAAAATTGGAGTGTCTGTTTGTAATAATCAAATAAACGCTTTTTACTAAATGCTTAGAGGTGTGTTCAAAAAGTATCACGAATTTTGAATTTTCGCGAGTTACGTATATTCGAATTTAGATTTTTTTGTGGCGCTATGCTGGTACATATGTCTCTCACTGATGCTGACAAGTTTGGCCATTTTGAATGTTCAGTTAATTGCTGACATCTGCTTTGCTTGCTCGTGTTTTGGTTCGTCTTCGATTTTTACCTATTCAAAAAATGGAACAAAGAATTTTGTATCAAATTTTGTGTGAAAAACGAAATTAAGTGCGCGGATGCATTCAGAATGTTGACTGTGGCATACGGAGAAGCTACTTTGGACAAAAGCAACTTTTCTCGGTGGTACAAAATGTTTTCAGAAGGCCGAGAAGATGTGAAGATGAAGAGCGTGCCGGACGCCCGAGCACTTCAACAAGAGACGAAAAAATTGATGAAGTGAAGAAAATGACCTTGGCCCATCGTCGAATTATCGTTAGAGAAATTGCCGAGGACCTAGGCATATCGATTGGCTCGTGCCATTCGATTTTAATCGATAATTTGGGCATGAGACGGGTCGCCGCAAAATTCGTACCAAAATTGCTCAATTTCGATCAAAAACAGCATCGCATGAACGTTGCTAATGAGATGTTGGAATCTGTCCGCGACTTTTTCTTGTTCCTGTGACTCTTTCTTGTTCCCAAAACTGAAGAGGCGCATGAAAGGACGACGCTACGCCACGATTGACGAGATAAAGACGGCATCGAAGGAGGAGCTGAACAAGATACAAAAAAAGTTTTTTTGAAGTGCTCCGAAGATTGCAAAAAACGTTGGTACAAGTATATAATATCCCAGGGGGATTACTTTGAAGGGGACAAAATAGATATTTTTTTTTTTTTTTTTTTATATTTAAGCTGCCAAAATGACTCTGCTCTGCCTGATGGAAAGCATGAGCAGAATCCAAGAGTGGTGGTCACCATCCTCAATGCGAAAAAGAATAATGCAGCATGGTGACCCACACTATGGCGGCCTGGGGGGGCAGGGGATGGTAAGGGGGATAGAGGGCGTTGGATTGGGGTATGGGCCTCCGGTATCCTCACTCACTCGATGAAACACAGCGTAAGCGCTGTTTCACACCGGTTTTCTGTGAGGCCGTAGTATCACTCCGGTCGAGCCGGCCCATTCATGCCGAAGCGTGGCTCTCCCACGGTCTATTGACGAATAAATAAATAATTTTTGAAAATACACAAAATTCGTGATACTTTTTGAACACACTACGTATGTATATAATACACGGTATAAAAACCAAAATAATATTTTTTTCAATTTTGGTCTGTCTGTCTGTTTGTTCGGGCTAATCTCAGGAACGGCTGGACCTTTGCTGCTGTCTTTGGCTGGATATTGACAGGATTTTCACTGAAAAATAGCTGATGTAATAAGGAGTAAATTAAGCATCTTTTTTTGACTACCTTTGCCCCGCTGTGTTAACATCGGTTATTGTTCTACCGCGGATTGCACCGCGGGGCTCAGTTAATAGCATTTAAAGCCTATTACAATATGCAAACAGCACTCATAGCCCAGTTGCATTCGGTGATTAGAAACAATCACCGAGGGTGAGCAACGACGGCGTGGTCAGTTCCTGGATGGGTGACCGCTGGTGGCATGTCACCATGTGCTTCTCCGTGATTCGGAGGTCACGTTAAGCAGTCGATCCCGGTTGTTATCATAGGATAACATTCGTGAAGTTTAGTTGGAGGCCTTTGGGCGGGTTAAAAACATCCAACGGCAAGATGACGTAGCCACAACGTTGTCTTGCCAGTCCCCAACCCGCGCTTGGCCAGTGTGGGCACGGATGGCCTTAACCCTTTTCTGATGGGAGACCCGAGCCCAGCAGTGGGACATTATGGGTTGTTGATGATGTAACAATATACAATATCTAAACAGATAATAATGGGTTGGTTAGTCTTGTGGGTGGCGATACTGACTAATAATATAGGTAGTACGTTGAGTTCCTATTCTTTCGAACTGATAGTGTGATGAGCTTCATCATTCGTTCTTACATCTGGGTGTAATTTATCTATAACTAGCTTTGGTACGCGGCTTCGCTCGGGTAGAACTAAAAATTATCATCCCCTATTTTACCCCCTTAGGGGAGGCATTTTCAAACTTTTTTTTCTTTAAAACAACTCCCGCATTAGGAATAAACTTTCCAGTGTCCCGGGGATCTTTACAAACATACATACACATGCGAAAGACGGTCCCCATTTCATGTCATCCACATTTTTTATATTTTTTATCATTAATTCTATCTCGACGAAGACTTGAAGACTCGAAGACTTAGAATTGAAGACTTGAAATAATTGACATTGGCAGAAATAGCTGATCCGGCTGATTGCCATATCATTAAAAGAAGAAGAACTTTATAACAGACTGTCAACGTCATACAATGAGGGTAGTATTACAATTCAAATTAAATAAGTAATCGTTCATTCTCCGACATATAGATATGTACGTATTCAGAAATATCCTCCAGTTGTTATAATACAAGCTCTGTCTATGTACATCACTATTTCTTGCACTACATATCCCAAAACAAAATCCTCCTCCGCGTCTGTCTGATTCGCTTTACCGGATGAGACTATTCAAATCGACGCCAGCTATCCTGAGGGAAACTTCGGTCGGAACCAGGTACTAGATGGTTCGATTAGTCTTTCGTCCCTGTACCCAGTTCTGACGATCGATTTGCACGTCAGAATCGCTACGGTCCTCCATCAGGGTTTCCCCTGACTTCGACCTGACCAGACCACCATTTCACCATCTTTCGGGTCCCAGTCACCATTTTTGCTCAGAGCGCGCCTACATTCACGGATTGGAAACGAGACGCCTCGGGAGTGCGAGAGGTCGACCTAGATCGACGTTCCATCCTCCCTGAGCGCGCGGCAAGCGCGCGCCTTCACTTTCGTTGCGCCTTTCAGTTTTATTATCTCAATGACTCGCGTACATGCTAGATTCCTTGGTCAGTGTTTCAAGACGGGTCTTGCGAGTGGCCGAAACTGAATCATCGCAGACAGAGACGCGCACAGTCCGAGACTGCACGGCAGCAACAGCAGACGTGCCGCNTTCCTTGGTCAGTGTTTCAAGACGGGTCTTGCGAGTGGCCGAAACTGAATCATCGCAGACAGAGACGCGCACAGTCCGAGACTGCACGGCAGCAACAGCAGACGTGCCGCACCTACGTCCGCACTGAGGCTGTACGCAGGATACGACGTTGACTTGCGTCGGGCCGGATGCGTTGTAAACGCCTGCGCCTTTCGTCAGAACTACCGTTCGACGGCCGGTTGGCCACCGTCGCTGTCCCACAGACCCCGTTAAGGGACCGTGGGGCACCCGAACGGCGCTCAGATCGACATCGAACGGGTCGCAATGTATTTACTAAGAGAGAAGTGCACGCCTCCGCGGACGTCGACAGACGCGCGTCGTGTCTGACGGCCGAGGCCGATGACATCGAAGTGCGCAGCCTGTACGCCGCGGAATGACGATGAATCTCTCCGTTCGCTCATTCGAGTTTCGCAGGTTTACCCCTGAACGGTTTCACGTACTCTTGAACTCTCTCTTCAAAGTTCTTTTCAACTTTCCCTTACGGTACTTATTCGCTATCGGTCTCGCGGTAATATTTAGCCTTAGATAGATTTTACCACCCACTAAGGGCTGCACTCTCAAGCAACCCGACTCTAAGGAGAGTCCCTCTCGCCACAGTCCTCCATCGCTACGGGCCTGGCACCCTTTGTGGGAAAACTGCCCCGTTCAAGATGAACTTAATATTGTAAATATAGTGGCTGGAATATAACGATATTTCTTGAGCACGTCGGTGAAAATTAAGCCACACATCTTCTCAGAGTAACATATGCCATTATAGTCTAGGATAGGATAGGATAGGGCAGGATAAGACAGGACAGAACAGGCCAAGAAAGGGCTGGACAAGATTGGGCCGGACCGGTCAGGACAGGTCAGGACACGACAGTACAGGACTAGACAGGATCGGACAGGACGGGATAGGTCAAGACAGTACAGGAAAGTGCAGGTCAGGACAGGACAGGACAGGACAGGACAGGAAACGGCAGAACAGGACAGGACATGACAGTACAGAACAGGTCAGGACAAAACAATACAATACATAATAGGACAGGACAGGATAGTACAGGATAGGATATTACAGGTCGAGACAGTACAGGACTAGACAGATTATACATAGAAAACACCCTAACTCTGAAACAAATATTTGCGGATTATATAAACATTTGGTCCGACGCAGGATTCGAACCCGAGACCTCATGGACAGCAGTCACGTACACTACCACTACGCCACCGAGGCAACAAGTACACATACACTTTTTTTATTGTATGTATGTGTCTGCCAAAGTGACTCGGCTTGAAGGAAAATATGAACATACCCAACAGTATCAATCACCATACCTATTGGCAATGCAGACAATGCAGCATGGTGAACCACACTGTGGCCATTTGAGATCCTTCTATATCATTATCATAATGATGACGAAAAATGATGACTGAATCATTAAAAAAAACTATTTATATCATGCTCATTTATTTAAAATATGTTGAAGAAATCCATAAACGCGCTTTTGTCGTATTAAAATTATTTATACTCAATACTTTTCTCAATATGATTTGAATTCTGAGCTTCTCAAGCTGAAGTTAGAAGAAGAACTTGAAGCCTGATTGCTAGATGACTGTTCATAAGTAGACCCATCTCCATTCCTTGTGCTCTTCTCTTCCTTTTGGAAAAATTCTTTATCAGAGGCCTGTTTTTTCAAACTTTTCTTGTTATACTTTTTTATTCCGTCATCATTCCAGGTACCACTTTCAAAACTATCGATTCGGCTATAAATATTCTGTCTATGACCTATGCTACCAGACACATATTCTTGAGAATTAATGTTGTTGCTTGATTCACTGTAAGACACTTTATCTAGCGAAGCTGCATTTACTTGTAATTGCTGACTTTGTTTCAAAGAGGATTGTGAACTGCTAGTGTCTGACTTTTTAGTGCTGATGTAAGATGATGATGCTTTATTAGTCTGTGATATATCGTCCTCAAAATAACTTGTACTCTTCACACGACCAGCTGTGGTTCTATAATTTCCTTGATCAGATTTAGAACTCTTGTATTCTTGTTCTTCAATGTTTTTGCTACTCTGATCAATCTCCCAGCGGCTATTTTTGTTAATAGAACTGGCAATTTGTTTTTGTTTTTCGTTACCTTTTTCGTCTTTTTTGCTTTCTTTATTATCATTGTCATTGTTACTATTATTATATTTATCTAAATCTTTGTTATTAGGGTTGTCTTCTTTTGTCTTTGGTTTGTCTTTGGTAACCTCACCAGTTTTATTATCATCAGAAATAAAGATAATCACATCATTCCAACTATAAGACTGGCAGGTCGCAATGGTCTTCTTTATCTTCTGCCGCACATCTATCAATACTGTAAAGTAAAATAATGATTTAGTATAAAACCAAGTACAGTGACTACATTTTTTAGATAAGCGGGCAAGTCAACAATAACCATTCTATAGCCATATGTAAGATGATTGGTTTACATAATATACTACTTCAATGGTTTTGTGTGTCATTTTCACACGATTTTCAACTTTTTTCTTGTTCTGATCTTTTGAATGTTTTTTTATATAATAGCGTGTAAACGAGTAGACATATCGCCTGATAGGAAGCGATTACTGCCACCAATGGACAATAACCAACACCAGAGGCGTTGCAAGTGCGTTGCCGGCCTTTGGCGGGTGAGGAGGCCGATAGGGGGTGAGGCTGTGGTATGGGAATTCGGTATCCTCACTCACTCGGTTAAACGCAGTACAGGCGCTGTTTCATACAGGTTTTGTGTGAGGCCGTGGTATCACTCCAGTTAAGCCGGACGATACATGGTTCTCCCACGATACAGTGATTTAGCCACGAAACTTTCACAAACAGACGGAGTTACTTCCGAACATATAATACTGTAGTAAACATTGGTATAGATACTCACCTAAGCCATTGGAGTCATCTCCTGCCTGGTTGCTGTAGTCCAAGAGCTCATCGACCACAGAGGGTCCAACTGTACAATAAAAATTTCATTACTGAACGACCAAAAAGTATTTGGAATTATATTGTGGAGAAACGGGTGACATATGCCACCAACAAAAAGGGAGGATCCTTCGACCAGGCGTATTGATCATGCCTGGCTGGCCACCGCCCAACGGTTGATGTTGGGTTGTTGTATATATGCTAATCAGCGCGAGAACTTTTATTGCGCGATTCAGGATTGGTAGTTTCTTCGCTCACTATGTAACTCCATAGTTCAGTGTTCACTTGAGCGTTGAGCATAACGAAACTGATAGTTAATAATAAAATATAAGTTTTTTATCACGCCTAATAAAACGAACTGTTACACAGTAAACAGAAAGACGTATTTGATTATCATCTACGCCAATAAACGATAAACCGATCTATTTAAATGATATTGATTGATAATTTGCCAAGGAAATGATAACTACTTACATTCAGGGCTGTAGCTACTGCCCAAAGCTCCCAAAACGGTGATCACTGAAAATTCAAAATTAAATTTAGCACAAAGTTAATAACAATAGAAATGTCTCTTTCTTAAATAGGGTTTACAAAGATGACACTAATATTACGATAAAAACTCTTATTGTGACTAATGAAAAGTATTACAGCCCTATTCATCTCATCCCAAACTACCAGGACAACAGTATTGGAAAGACAAAGTTTGAAACAAACCGTATACCGTATTACTCTAGCCAGACGGCAAGCATGAGGCTAAAACCCCCTCTCTATTGAAAGGCTAGTTTTGCTGTGGAATGCTATAGGCCGTTAATGTTAGGTGAATGAAACAAAAAAGAATACATATATATGTATAATTTATTTATTTATTTATTCAATTTCTACAGAAACAAGTTACAGGTTTGAAGTTATGGATGGTTTCCGTACTAAGCTCGAGGCTTGTGTCGCGGCAGTCAAGACCAGATTTCACAATATTCATTGGTGCTAATTCTGCTGTTCTGAAATCTCTCGTAACAATGACGATAAACGATGTTCAAAAGATTGGCAAAATAATAATAGTAATAGTTAGTGAGGCAACAACAGAAATTAGCACCCTAGCATCATTTTGAGAAAGAAAGCGGTTCTAGTTTATAGATTTCTTTAATATTTATTCTAGATGCTTCTTGAATTGCGTGTGGTAACTATGTTCATACATGTATGGTTGAGAGTGTTTTTCGTGTGTAAATGTGTTGGATGCAATATATATATGTATATTTATATATATATCATTCTCAGCCTATTGCAGTCCACTGCTAGACATAGGCCTCTCCAATTTCACGCCACTTAGTTCGATCTATGGCTTCTCGCATCCAGCCCCTGCCAGCCGTCCTGCGCAAATCATCGCTCCACCTGGCCTGTGGACGTCCTACACTACGTTTGCCGAGACGCGGTCTCCACTCAAGAACTAGTTTACCCCAACGGTTATCGGTTCTTCGGCAAATGTGGCCAGCCCACTGCCACTTCAGCTTGCTAATCCTTGGATTCAATATATATCTTTCCCAATTAATATCCTGAGATCTATTTACCAAGTTATTCTTTAAAAGACGCGGTCGCGGGGCAGATTACAGACGTACGTGAAACGGACACAAAGAACACTCAGACTCAGAACAACGATTATTGGATCACAAAAAGGATTGTTTCATAAGGGATTGAAACACTCAGTGCAGTAGAAATGCGTCAAGTGACTGCTGAAATTAATTCGATATCCGTGCACTTAAAGCCACTTTCTGTTGCTATTGATGAATTTTGTCCACGTTATATTTTATTTTTTAAATTTTATTTTCGATCAGGTCGCGTCAATACACACCTGTCCTTGTCCTGTCCATGACCTGATCGAAAATTCGTAAGACAGACGGAGAGTAGACCACAAATTGTCATGTTAGTATTGCGATAGCGTAATAAATGAATATGGCATTTTATCACATAAATACTGTATATAGTACTTTTATACTGATAATTAAAGTAATATTCAAGCCAAATGATTCCTTAATCATTCTTAAATATCAAAAATACACAACGTTAATATTCAAGTTTTCACTTTAACCGGCGCTCCCAGAGTGCACCCCATTATTAATGGGATTGGGGGCAAACGAAATAATGTTCACGTGAATTGTTTAAATAGATAAAAAAATTTGCAGTTACTATTTCTTAGAATCTTACCTTTGGAGAAGACAAAAGATACATCCTTCTTGGTCCAAGAGTAATCAGCTGAAACAAGAATCATTTACTTTAAATACACATTTAATGACACATTATGCTTATAAAAGTTGACATACTGTTATATCATTATAATTGAATTTGGCAGTTCAAATATATGATATATCGCATGTGGAGAGCACAGGGCTTATTGTGGAGTAGCCTTATGTTCGAAGTGGATTTCTTTTCTCTGAGATGGTAATGATGACGGTGTTTATCCGTGTGGTGATATACTAAGAGGTGTTAACGTTCCTGTTCATCCTTTGGGTTTAGCAAAAGGTGCCTAGAATAGCTACTACCAGGACAACTGTATTGCACAGAGAAGTAAACCTTGAAATCAATTTTAAACCAATTCGTCAGGCTAGAGTGGTATTTAGGCCGGAATCTTCTTTCTAGGAGAGAGAGGTCTTTATTCAGTAGTGGATTGTTAAAGGTCGTTTATAATGATTAGCACAAGGGTCTACTTTATCATGCAGAGACACTTGGAAGTCATTTGTAGATATACAATGTCTCTCGTCGTAGTCTTCAGTAGCTTTATGAAAGTTCATTAAATTGGATTGAAAATTTTCGCAACCACCAATCTAGGTGAAAAAGGTATACTTACCACTGAACCTGTCATCTTCAAAGAGGTCACGTATGGCTTGAGCAACGACCTTCTGGGAGCCTGTAAAAGGTACACTTTTATTAGACTAAGGTTTGTCGGATCTCAACTATTGTTCCCAATTTTGAACAGTTACAAGACAGCCTCAATGACTCCTCAAAGAACAGTTTCTTCTCAGTGGCATGACTTGATTATAATCTATAAGTCATACATAATCTATCCAATACCTTTAAACGAGCGATTCTGGTAAATATATTACCTGAACTTTAAACCGTGGGAGAGCCACGCTTCGGCATACATGGGCCGGCTTGACCGGAGTGATTCCACGGTCTCACAGAAAACCGGTGTGAAACAGCGCTTGCGCTGAGTTTCACCGAGTTAATGAGGATAACGGAGGCCCATACCCCAACTCCGCCCCTTATATCCCCCCCGCCATCCCCAAAAGGCCGGCAACGCACCCTTGACGACTCTGGTGTTGCGGGTATTCATACGTCTGCTCGTTTGCCCCCTATTCCATAAAAAAAGAATCTCGGAAACAGCTCCAACTATTTCCATGACATTTAGTATGCTGGGGATTTCGGGAGCAATAAATCGATCTAGCTAGGATTTATTTTCAGAAAATTTACAAAAAAATCAATGCCGACCGAAATTCGGGCATCCAGGTAAATAAATTAATATTTCAAAATAGATATTTCTCGATACTTGCCTACTAGATCTGATAGATCGTCAGACTTAGTGTGGGTCTTCAGGAGTCTCTTGAATGTAACTAAGCCATCACTTAGACCAAAAGCGGTGATATAATCACTGGCATATTCATACGATGAAACTTCATTTTCAACTTTGAATCCCCAGTTGCTGCCGTATTCGTTACTGCAGATGGCACCTGGTGGCACAAAAAATAACGTAGTTTTAGAATATGAAGATGACGATTGATGAAAACCAGTAAGTGTTTTGGTGGCTCTATTCTATCTTAGTAAGATTTTTTTGTAAGTAAGAAAACATAAACTATTTCATTTTATTTTGCTGCCTACTAAAACATTTGGCGACCGGCCATTCCCTGCGCAGTAGGCAATCGCGGGAATTTTTCTAGCAACCTCTAGTTTTCCATTAGTATACGGGGTGTACCAAAATATTTCAGTAACTGGGAAATGAAATGTACAACACCGAGTGACCTTAGAGTGAAAAGAGGATAGTGATGTTGGGGCACTTTTTTTTCTGGAAGGCGGGGATATTAATCCAGTAGACCCATTACATACTTGCGTAAGCATGGCTGTCTCGTGATTGTTAACCATTTTATTAACAGCATCTCAAGAGGAACCGTCCTCAGCCTTAACAATGGTAATCAACATTCCATTCAATGTTGATATTTTCAAATAGCGAAAAGTACGTACCAAGTTTGCTTGTAAGAGTACTGAACGCGCAGTTTTCCAAACAGTAGCTGATTTTGATCGAAGCAAGAACCACTGAAAAATAAATTTATTTTTAATATATACTGTTACTGTGATTCGGAGGTCACGTTAAGCAGTCGGTCCCGGTTGATATCAGAGGATAACAGTCGTGAAGCTTAGTTGGATGCCTTTGGGCGGTTTAAAAACATCCAACGGTAAGATTACGTAATCAAAACGTTGTCTTGCCAGTCCCCAACACGCAATTGGCCAGCGTGGGGACGTATGGCCTTAACCCTCTCCTAAGAGGAGACCCGAGCACAGCAGTGGTACATTAGGGGTTGTTGATGATATACTGTTATGGCAACGAATTTCAATAATGATTTCGATATATATTTTAATTATTTTAACAGAAAAGATTTGTATTTAGATACTCACGTGATGAGAACAATTTGCCCACTGTAAAAAAATAAGAAATCATTAGTATAACAATTCATCTGAGTTAGTTTTTTTTTTAATAAAAGGTAACAAGCGCATTAGGAATACACGTCCTTTGTCGTGGGAGAATTAACGGACATAATACATGAAATGGACACAAAGGTCACTCAAACTCAGAACAATAGTTTGTAGACCACAAAAGGTGTTGTAGGATTTAAACCCATAGCACTTGGGGCAGTAGAAAGCGGTATGGCGAAAACTTAAATCACTAGGCTAACCGTGCAGCTATGAACTGATTGTGTTTAAACTTTGACACGAAATACAACATACATTAAGGATTACTTTAATTTATTTTTAGAGCCATGACGTGCCACAATGAAGGAGATTGTGGTTCTAAAAAACTAAACCTTGAAACAAGTATATACTCACATCCAGGAATCCAAGAATCAATTATGGCTTGCGCTCCAAATGTACCTGTTGAATAAAAAAAAATGCAATAGTCCATATTCTCAGCTTTTTAATATTCCCAAGATTATTTGAGGTCGGCTAAGGCTAAAAGTTCAATCAGGTTAAGGTAGAAATCAGTTTGGCTGTCAATATATTTGAGGGCACTGACTCCCCAATGACAATTGCCATAGATATTCATGACAACTGGGACCAACGGCTTAACGTCCCTTCCGAGGCATGGGTGTGAAACACGGGCTAACTCCATACTCCGGGCTGTTATTAAGATTTTTTTATAAAAATGACTAATAAAACTTTCAGTTCAACCCGGGAATCGAACCCGATACCACTTGATCGGCAGTCGCATACGCTAACCGCTAGATCAACCAGGCAGTTATATATATATTATT
>PKRV01000343.1:41994-116228 GCA_003709505.1 Hyphantria cunea
ATATATATATATATATATATATATATATATATATATGTGTAAATACCCGAAGCAAAAACTTTGGATACCTTTTTACAAATAATGCGCGGACGGAGGAGTATGAAATTTCTCACACTTATAGTCTATACATAGGAGAAGTGCAGAATTCTAATATTTTTCAATAATAATGTTTATAGAGTACATTAAATCAACAAATAAATCAATTCACACTCTACCATGCATTTGACAGACACACACAAATTTATTTATGTCAAAGTCTAACTAAAAAGATTCTTCTTTTGATGATATGGCAATCAGCCGGATCAGCTATTTCTGCCAATGTCAAGTATTTCGAGTCTTCAATTCTAAGTCTTCGAGTCTTCAAGTCTTCGTCGTGATGGAGTTAATGATAAAAATTATAAAAGATGTGGATGACATGAAATGGGGACCGTCTTTCGAAAAAACAAAAAACGATCTCCCCAACTAAAAAGATTATTGTTTGTCTATACTATCATATCGAACGTCAAAAGTAGCCATTATGAAATCTTGGATTAAAGAGGTGTAATAGCCTTTGACAAAAGAAATTCTAAATAGTTCTAACTAAAAATTTAAAATAATCATGGTCGAATTACGACCACTAGTATTAAGAAATGTGTAGTAGTTAAAAATAATATTTGTCATTTTATCACAGGGGCAAATTACCATTCCCCACGAATACTTGCCGCACAAGAGAATATGTTGCGGCAATTTGAATATAAGTATTAGGATCGTTCGACTTCTGGTAGTAGTTTTCAAAATAAAAATAATAAATGTTTCTTACTTGTAAGATATACATCTAAAACGTCTGCGACTTTGGTAGATTTGGCTGTAACAAAAAATGCAATAAAAAAATTTGAATTACAATGCTCTGTTTACTGTCTATCGCAGTTCACTGTTAGCCTAAGGCCTCTAATTGTTGTGCGTTCCTCGTAAAAATATTTCCTCATCTTTAATATGGGAAGATATATTTGCTGAGCTTCTTCTGTCTTTTCAAGTAACAAAGAAGAGTTCTTAGAATTCATTTAGTCGACTTAGCGGTACAAAAACTCCGTTATATTTCTATTTCAGATACTTACGTTTAGTTGCCAGTGTTTTGAATATGAGTGAAGCACGGTGACCTCCTGGGAAAATCCAAATAAAAATTATAAATATATATTCTAAGGGCCAAATGGTTAGCCACTTGACAAGATCCGAAAAATTATTCAGAACGAAAGTGGAAAGAATATAGATAGCAAGAACAACGATTGTACAGCAAATGAGGGTTGAAGTGAGAGTTATGGCCTATCAGAAGCTAAAACAGGTCCCAGAGAGCGATTGAGATAGCACTAAGAGTTGATTCTTCAATCGAAAGAAATAGACTAATCAAATAGGGAGAAATAGAATAGTTCAAATCAAGTTTAACATAAATTTTAAGTAAATAAATAAAGGCTGCTATAAAGCGTATAAACATCAGTCATCAAAATTGAAAGGAATAGAGAAAGAGTTAAAAATGAAAAGAATTAAAGTTACCTTTGATTCTTTGCCAGAAGATACCCAATGAGGCTAAGGCTGGTTGGTTATCCTGAAATAAATAGAATAATTAAGTTACTTGTGTAGGTGTATGTGTAACATTATTAACTAAGCCATGAATTTTTGAAATTCTTTCTTTAGCCTAAAGAAATTCTATTAAATCTATGTACTTCTTTATAATTTTTTCTCTCAATTTTTTGTTTGGGGTCGGCACAGTGTAAGAATTGCAAAGAGCTTTCGATTAATTACTCATATTATTAGCTGCTTGTCTAACAATGTCCATTTTTGCTAATTATTATTTATGTTGTAGTTATATGTTAAACAAATGAGCAGGCCTGGAGCTTAACATGAGGTGATCCACCACAGGTAAAGCTCTAGGCTCTACCTTAAATTACTTCATTACTCTATAATTTACCTTTGTTGTCTTGCTATCCGGTTTTTTTTTACTATCGGGCTTTTTATTGACTTCAGGTTTATCTTTCTTTCCGGTTGTATCGTTGCCTACGGATGAGTTTTTATTTATGTCTTTCTCGTTACCTTTGTTCTGCTTATTAACGTTTTGGTCTTTTGTTACTTCTACACTACGACTATAGTCTACGTTTAGTTTTACTTCTTTTACTTCTTCCTTTTTACTATAGTCTGTCTTAACATCTTTGTCATTATTGCTAGAAATATCTTTCTTGCCATCGTTTTTCTGCTTAGTAGCGCCGCTCTTCTCATTTATTTCAGCTTCATTCTGATTACTGACTACTTTTTTCTCCTTAACAATTTTTATAACTTTATTTTTGTTGATGTTTATCTGGGAATTTTTATTTTCTTTATTTTCTGAAGTATTATCATCATTGGTATCATCATTTTCCTCAGCATTTCCAGAAATGTTTGTCTTGCCATCGTTTTTCTGCTTAGTAGCGCCGTTCTTCTTATTTATTTCAGCTACATTCTGATTACTGACTACTACTTTCTCATTTACAACTTTTATAACTTTATTTTTGTTGATGTTTATCTGGGAATTTATATTTTCTTTATTTTCTGAAGTATTATCATCATTGGTATCATCATTTTCATCAGCATTTCCAGAAATGTTTTTTTTGCCATCGTNTATCTTTATTGCTATCTTTTTTCTGCTTAGTAGCATCGTTCTTTTCATTTTTTTCAACTACATTCTGATTACTGACTTCTTCTTTCTCCTTAACAACTTTTATAACTTTATTTTTATTGATGTTTATCTGGACATTTTTACTTTCTTTATTTTTTGCAGCATTGTTATCATCATTTTCATCAGCATTTCCAGAAATATCTTTCTTGCCATCTTTTTTCTGCTTAATAGCATCGTTCTTGTCATTTTTTTCAACTACATTCTGATTACTGACTTCTTCTTTCTCCTTAACAACTTTTATAACTTTATTTTTGTTGATGTTTATCTGGGAATTTATATTTTCTTTATTTTCTGAAGTATTATCATCATTGGTATCATCATTTTCATCAGCATTTCCAGAAATGTTTTTCTTGCCATCGTTTTTCTGCTTAGTAGCGCCGTTCTTCTTATTTATTTCAGCTACATTCTGATTACTGACTACTACTTTCTCATTTACAACTTTTATAACTTTATTTTTGTTGATGTTTGTCTGGACATTTTTATTTTCTTTATTTTCTGCAGTATTATCATCATTGGTATCATCATTTTCATCAGCATTTCCAGAAACATCTTTATTGCTATCTTTTTTCTGCTTAGTAGCATCGTTCTTTTCAGTTTTTTCAACTACATTCTGATTACTGACTTCTTCTTTCTCCTTAACAACTTTTATAACTTTATTTTTGTTGATGTTTATCTGGACATTTTTACTTTCTTTATTTTCTGAAGTAGTGGCAATACCTGCCTTATCATTATTTTTATTATCTCTAGATGAGTCGTTGCCAGTGTTCACTTTGCCATCTTGGTTCTTCTTATAACTGTCCTTATAGTCTTCTCTATCCTCTTTTTTTATCCTCACATCCTCCTTTACAGTAACTTCTTTAATATTCTTGTCTTTTTTTGTATTGTAATCATCATTTCCCTTGTTATCATCAACATTTGGGCCTTGAGAACCATCGTCGGTATTATCATCATCATCAACGACATCATCATCTTGCTCCTTGACATGCTTATAGTACTGATCATCCGAGCATTCTTTAATCACTTGTTGCCATCTGTGAGAGTTAACGCTGACGATGGCCTTCTTGATTTCGTTGTTCAGAGAGATTAATACTGTAAAAAAAGATTTCCAGACTTACTATAATTTTGTAACTAATAAAAAGAGGAGAATGATTTAGGTCAGCCGAGCTAGGAGAGGTATAAAAATAAAATAACTAATACAGGCATCTTGATGTTGAAAACGAATTCCTTTCTATGTTAGAACAAGATATATAATTTTCGCAATGTTTGACTGATGCTTACCCAAACCATTGGAGTTGTTTCCGATATCGCTGCTGTAGTCCAATAGGTTGTTGACGATGGTTATGCCAACTGTGCAATTAAATAATTTATTAATAGAGGACGAAACATGTTTTGGGAACATACGATTTCATAAGTGTAAATTTTAAACTAGCTGGGCCGCGGTATTACCAACAGTATAATATTGCGTATTATTTAATTTGTTCAAGTTTTGTTTTGGAATAACCTGTTTGCTTCTAAAATAAAAGTAGTTGAAGGTACTTTAAGAACTTTATTGACCAGTGAAAGCCATTCCAGAAGTTAGTCGGAACCAATAGTTATTTTTTTGATGTAAGTATCGCATATACATGCACATACGTGTAAAGCTACTTATTTAAAAGTACAAACAAACATTTCAGTTTTATTTATTTATATCGATATGCTTTCTAGAGCATGTTTGATTTCTACAGCATTTATATTTTTCAGACTTACTTAAAGCAATTTACATCAAAAACATTTGAAAAGTAAGATTATTGATGATGTTATCATTTACACAAGAACCGATGCGATGCATCATCAACAGCCTTGAACAGACCACAGCTGGGAATAGGGGTTTCCTTAAAAATGAGGTATTGGTCTACTATAATATGGTGCTCAGACGGGCTGATATAGGATTACAATTTTACCTACACATACTATGTAAATAATATTACAAAAAATTAAAAACAGTTAAATGTAGCACACGACCAAAAACTTTTTACTTTGAATATATATATTTCAACGATCGAATTATCTGGAATCAGTGTAATGGTGCTCAATGTCTTATACTGGTAAACTTTTCTCTGCGTTGTCAATGCATAGGTACATAATTCATTTTTGTAGTATATATTTATAGACTTCATTACCTTCTCTAAGAATTCAAGGCAGCAACATTTGGAAGAATGTATTAAAATTTTATCACGTAATTTTCTTGTGTCATAAATATTATTTTTTACTTACCATTCTTATGGTAACTGCTACCCAAAGCAGCCAGAACAGTGATCACTGAAAATTTTAAACAAAACATAATTTGAAAATTTTCCATAGGATTCGTGCTATCGTGTTTCGCTGGTGAGTGCAAGACCAGAGGTCCGATTGAATAAAAGCTTCTCAATATATTGCCATAATGTAGCTCACCATACTGCATTGTCTGTATTCGTATAAATATGGTGACTACTCTTGGAGTCTGTTCAAACTTTCCATTAAACAGAGTAGAGCCGCTTTGAAATAAACACTAATATGTATGTACGTGCATAAGTTCCGTTCGACTGCACCAAATAAATAAATAAATATTTCGGACATTTTAACACAGAACGCCATCTAGTCCCAAACTAAGCTGAGCTTGTAGTATGGGTACTAGATAAGTGATATTAATACATAGATACTTTTTTGTAAATACATACATATTATGTGTTTCCGAAACAAATATTTGTAGATCATACAAACATTTGTTCCGGCCCAGGATTCGAACCCGAGACCTCATGCACAGCAGTCCCATACGTCACCACTGCGTCACCGAGGCAATTAAATTGAATAAATCTTTTTTTGATGTGTTTGCTACTGTCAGGACAAGGTTTTCATTAAAGAAAATTATAAAAAAACCGTAATTGTGAAAAACTGAGACGGTCACCAATAATGAAAATTCGGCCAAGTGCGAGTCGATCTGGTGCAGAAAGGGTACCATTGTCTATTCACATCAAGTGGCTACCTGTTGCTGATAACAATATCGAGCAAAAACGAGTAAAAAATCACGTTTGTTGAATGAGAGTTCCCTTAAATATTAGTTTTTTTCTATTTCTTAGTATTTGTTGTTATAGCGACAACGGAAATACATCATCTCTGAAAAATTTCAATGCCTTCATTCATTTCATGAGATACAGGCTGGTGACAGACTGACAGCGAAGTCTAAGTAATAGGGTCCCGTTTCACCCGTTCGATACAGAACCCTAACACAAGCTTTTCAAAAATTTTGAATATAATTACGACA
This sequence comes from Hyphantria cunea, assembly GCA_003709505.1. NCBI lineage: Eukaryota > Metazoa > Arthropoda > Insecta > Lepidoptera > Erebidae > Hyphantria > Hyphantria cunea. Next base: position 47,958 of record PKRV01000343.1, read on the forward strand.
AAAATAGCGGTACGAAGGTCGCCGGGTCAGCTGGTATTTTTTTTGCATTGATTAGGCGGCAAACAAGCAGACTTGTCGCCTGATGGTAAGCGATTACTGCCGCTAATGGACACCAGCAACATCAGAGGCGTCACTTTTGCGCTGCTGGCCTTTTTAAGATGGAGTACGCTCTTTTCTTAAAGGTTTGAAGGTCGTATTGGTCTGAGAATACTTCAGGCGATAGTTAATTCCACAGTTTTGTTGTGCAAGGCAGAAAGTTTATATAAAACCGCACAATTATGGACTACCAGCATCTCATCAAGATGAAACCGTTGTCGCTTAGGACGATGGTGGAAAGAGGCGGCAGGAATCAGTTATTTAATAAAATAGTTTTTACAGCAAGCTTACCTTTCGAGAAAATGAAAGAGACATCGTTCTTAGACCAAGAGTAATCAGCTGAAACAGAAATAATTATCTTAATGTTATAATAGTTACTACATAAATGTCCAGTCAGAACAAACAGATAGATAGTCAATAATCTAAAAATGGTTTGTTTTTATTTAGTTACCATATGTTCTTCCAAAACCATTTAGGGAAACACTATTTGAAATAACAAACTGACACTACGATTTTATTTATTTGCAGAGATTTACTCACGGTTAAACCTGCCATTTTCCAGAATATCGTATATAGCTTGGGCAACTATCTTCTGAGAGTCTGTAAATAAAAAATATTAAGCTATTACTATAATTATAAAAATATTTATTTTAATACGAGCTGAGCTCCATGGCAATACCCGCAGTACAACAACAAGCGCGGATAACGCCACGGCACAAAATTTATCTAAACAAAAGAAGCCATTCAGGAATTCCCCTGAAGAAACAGAGGAACAAAAAAATGTTAAAATAGATTATTTGCTGTGAGTACCTTATATACCTTCATGTGCATTTAGTGAAAGCAGAAAATAAGAAATTACAAACGGCCCCTTAAATTTTATATATTCTTGTACAGAAGTACCGGTTACTTGCGTCTTGTCTAAAGCGTTTGAATTCCTGTTCATTGATATTGTTCTAAATTTGAATTACAAACAAAAACTTTAATTTTATAAAATACATTTGTAGAAAGGTACCGATTACTTGCGTCTTGTCTAAAGCATTTGAATTCCTGTTCATTGATATTGTTCTAAATTTGAATTACGAACAGAAACTGTAATTTTATAAAATACATTTGTACAGAAGTATAGATTACTTGCATCTTGTCAGGGATTTGAAATCCTGTTCATTGATATTGTTTTAAATTTGAATTACAAACTGAAACTTTAATTTTATAAAATACATTTGTAGAAAGGTACCGATTACTTGCGTCTTGTCTAAAGCATTTGAATTCCTGTTCATTGATATTGTTCTAAATTTGAATTACAGACAGAAACTTGAATTATATAAAATATATTTGTACAGAAGTACAGATTACTTGCATCTTTTCAGGGATTTGAAATCCTGTTCATTGATATTGTTTTAAATTTGAATTACAAACTGAAACTTGAATTATATAAAATACATTTATACAGAAGTACGAATTACTTGCGTCTATAAAGCATTTGAATTCCTGTTCATTGATATTGTAATTGTCAAATGTCCGCCTTTATGAGTGATAAATGTCCGTCTGATAGATTAAAAGTACTCATACATCCCTATTTATCCCGTGTGTGCCGTAGAAACCGACTAAATTAGTAAACTACACAGAACTACATCACTGAGAAGAGTAAGTTTCTTTTTAATATTGCTTTGTTTAGTAGCTTGTTGCATGTAATACATTCCATTAAACTAATGATTAATTAAAAAAAAGAAATTTAAATGCAAGCTTTTATTACTTCTGATACAAACAAAGTTTTCCTTTTATACCAATATTAGGTGGCTTGTTCAGAAATATTTATGCCGCCATTTCGTTGCGGCGGCCATTTTGGTTTAAAAATAATTGCATTGTCATCAGAACTAAAAGTGTATTCCAAATTTCAGTTGGACAATCGGGAAGTGGATCAAAAACTTGCAAGGTTTGATTACAGACAAACACCGAGACAGTTGAAACTAAAGTAAAAGTTTGTAAAAATTACAGACCTCCTCAACATGCCATATTCACGGTGTAGAAAATTTTTAAAACATACTCTTTATCAACGACCCTGCCTGGTGTGATATAGTAAGCCAAAACTTTTTTCTTTGAAGAAACCTATGTTCATCAATGGAATGGGTATGGACAACACTATAAGTCTCGTAGTTTCCTCATCGATACATACCTGATAGACTTGAGAGATCAGTCTTCACGAGGGTCTTCAGCAATGTTCTGAACTTGGTTAAGCTATCGTCAAGACCGTATGCGATGATGTAATCCCTTGGTTTACTAGAAACTGAGATCTGTTGAGTTGTTTTGAATCCCCATTCGCTGCCATAGTCATCAGTACAAATAGAACCTGTAACATATATATAAATAAATATTTCGGATATCTGACCTACAACGCTATCTAGTTTTAAACTAAGCAGAGTTTGTACTACTCAATCTAGATTGACTAGCAAAATACTTAGTTAAAAACTAATACTTGCACAGTAAAGAACAGAGAGAGCAAAACTCGAGAATCAAACCCGAGACTTTATGAATAGCAGTTATGTTACTACGAATAACTTTTATTCCTGGTTTACTATCTTTGCACGGTTTGTTTGTAAGCTTAAGAAATATCAAATCTCAAAAACGAAACTTGTGACAACCGTTCGATAAAAATTGTTAGGGATGAAATAATCAGTTTTGATGCAAATGTGTTTTAGAAAATCATGTTAGAAAAGATTTTCTGTCTGTATAAAACGGCATTAAAATTATGTTTTTGAAAATTTTTAACTTTCCTTCGATTAGGCAATCATGTCATTGTGTGCTATATCTCCTAGATATAGTTTAGCAAGTTCATACTAACCAAGGAGGCTGGATGGTACTTTGAAGACACCATTCTTTGAACAGTAGTTGATCTTGGTCGACACAATAGCAACTGAAATATAGCATAATTACTTAACACTTAAAGCAAAGGAAATAGGTAATGTCTGGTAATTCCGCTAGCCAAAATGATGGTCTACAAATGTAGATGTTTATAGAAAACTAATTTTATAGGATTAATGTCTTTCAACATTAGGTCACGTAGTCAAGTCAAAACACAAACAAATATTAGCCAATAACACAAGAGATTAGAGGCGTTAGCGATTACAGAAAGAGAATTGCATCTAGGCTAAGGCTGATCATCAAACAACAAGCTACTAATGATGTTCTCCAAGCCGATTACAGCCACGGCAGCCAGTCTTAACAAATTAGCCAATCAGGCCGGGCATATTTTAGTGCACAACTGTATGCGTAAGCCCAGGTGCATTCTCTGTTCCATCATTTTTATATTCTGATGGTATGATTATCCGATACGACCACGGACCAGGGAGAGATCAGACGCGAACGAACGAAGGCTTTGCGTGCTCTCCGGGGCTAAGTATTTCTATAATCAGAAAAACTTAGTAATACATTTTGGCCCGACCTGGGATCCAAACTTTCATGATCAACATTTACATATGCCTACTGCTGGTGCAAAGTCCAGTGGCTAGTAATATTAATGTTAAGAAAAATAACTTGAGACATCTCACTAAGGCCAGTCAGATCCTAAGATAGACCAAGACAAAACTTAATCGGTTTAGAAGTCAGTATAATCTAGTAATCTAAAAAGCTGCTAAACCCATAGGCTTGTGCAATTAAGCCCTTTGATTAAATAACAATAATACGCTTTTAGTATTTGATAGCCCATTTATCTAGGAATGCTATAAGCTATATAGTATTACTCTAAGACTAATATCAGCTCAGCATCTATGTAAAATAATATAAAGTGATAGTATAATATAAAGTGTATCAATACTCACGCGAAGAAAAGAGTTTGCCCACTGCAAATAAAAGTTGATTTCATTAATATCAAATTGAAGTTAAATTTTGTTACTATCAAGATATTTGTAGTAAATTTGTACTCACATCCAGGTGCCCAAGAATCAATAATGATTCCCGCTCCAAATGCGCCTGAGAAATAGAAAAATCTATTAACAATTGCCAAAATGAAATTTATTTCTCCTCGTATGTAAAATGTCATTTCTTTATTTAACAATATTCTATTAATGATTTGAAAATAAACATAATCACATGCTCAGATATATACTTTTGCCCGAATCATCGAAATGAAAGGAAATCATGTTTTCTGCAATTAGGTTTCTTGAATACTCTTGCAAGTTATACTTTTCTTGAGAAGATGATTTGGGCTTTTCCTAACTGGACTAGCCTTGAAAGGAAAAGACGTAGCAAATTCAGGTTTAATCGTCTCTTTCAGAGAGTCTTCTTAAAATGCAAAGGACATTCTATCAAGAAATAAATATAGAAGGATATTTAAGTCACGACTATCATTAATTTGGTTCAAATAATCTATCATATTGAATCATTTTAGACTCTCTTGCGTTTTGTTCTTTGCAAATTTAGCAAAATTGGGAAATGGAACTTACCAGTCAGGTATACGTCTAGGACATCACCAACGTTGGTTGGTTTTGCTGAAAAAACAATAATTAAAAATCAAATTCTGTTACCTATCTATGTAACATCTTAAGGGCAGAAAACGATTTTCATGATATTTAGTATGCACGGAGTTTTGGTGCGATAAATCGATCTAGTTAAGATTTGTTTTTAGAAAATGTCATTTTATTCGTGTCCTCAACAATCAGTTTTATCCATAATCACTGCCATCTAGCGACATCTATCACAACTGAACGATTTTCACGGACTATTAATATTCACGAGCCAAATCCTGATTGATATCGATCAACCTGAATAAATGCTGATTTATATTACTCCCTCATATTATTTATTGGACACACAAATATTATATACTTACGTTTCTCAGACAGGTTTCTAAATATTTGGGAAGCTTTGTGGTCTCCTGTAAGGAAGAAAACATGGTATAGAATAAATCTTGTATTTTGTGGGAATAATTATTAGTTTTTTTTAAAGATAACTTTTAGGTTATGAATATATTCTGCATCCCCAAGTCCAGGGATCTTTTTATGAAACAGACACGAAAACACTTAGACATAATTGCGCCTGGCGAGTTTGTAAAAGAAATACTGTAACTGAGCCTTTTTTGAGAGTTGCCTTGTTCACGTGAAACAATTCATGATGGTAGTCTATATGATGATCTTTGAAGGAAAACTATAGACAATTTTGATAGTTTAGGAGTTCTACAGACCTAACTTGCAAAACGCGCTTATTTGGAAAACTTCGTACAAAAAAAGCGATGTAAGTCAAATATTAAAAAAAAATCATAACAAACGAATCACTGCAGCTGCCAGCGTGCAAATGAGAAGATAGAGAGAAGGGTGGTGGATACAATAAATAATAAAAAAATAGTTCTCACCTTTGATTGTTTTCCAGAAGATTTTGAATGAAAACAAAGGTTTTTGTTCTGGCTGAAATGTTTAATGATTTTATTAATATAATAGAATAAATCCATCTAAAATACTATCAAAATTAAAAAATAATACCTTATTATTTTCCAGGTACTTTAAGTTAACTAAGCAGGCCAACAGCATTACAATTAGAAGGGAAAGTTTGTCATATACTTTGTAGCAAACCCGTTTAGTTAGTGTATAAAATGTACGTATAATGTATATAATAAATATTTTTTTTATGGATGGACCATTTTACCGTTTAAGAGTCACGCTTCGGCACAAATGGACCGGTTCGATCGGAGTGATACGACGACCACACAAAAAACCGGTATGAAACAGCTCCTGCACTGTGTACCTCAACCCCTCCAACCATCCCCTTTCGCATCCCCCAAAGGCCGGCAACGCACTTGTGTCACCTCTGGTGTTCCAGGTGTCCATGGGCGGCGAATCGCTTACCATCAGGTGCTTGTCTGTTCGCTTGCCCTTATTCCATAGTCAAAAAATTTTATGTCCCTGATCGCTCATTGCGCTAGGCAGACCATTTCTGCTCTACTTTCAGAACTACCATCCATGCTGCCCTGCACACTGCTCAAGACAGAAACAGGTGGTAAGCTGTCACTCGTTGAATACCTTCCAATGAGGAGGCCAAGACCCTCAGAACTGAGGATAGTCTCAAGAGAAGAAGACTTGGGTCGAACAGTGTATTACCTTGTCAACTTTTTGTTGATAAAGTTTACTATACTATACTATCACTTACTTTCTTTGGCTCAGGAGTCTTCTGTTTAACCGCGTCATTTGTTTTAGTATTTTTAGGAGAATCAGGTTCATCGTTCCTATCATCACTGTCATCATCATCATTGTCAGTTTTATTGACCACTTTGGGTTTGCTTTTTCTATTATCGTCATTCTTAATAGTTTCATAATCGGTATCAACGTCAGTTTCACTTTCTTTTTTCTCTTTTATGGTTAAATCGTGCCTCTTGTAACTATTTTTATTTCTATCAATGTCACTTCTATCACTATTTTCATCATTATCATCATCAACTTTGGGTGTGTTTGGTTTTCTTTTAGTCTGATTACTGTCACCACTTTCTCGCTCCTCAGTTATCTTGCGGTAATCATCATCGGAACATGTCTTGATCACATTTGTCCATCTATTAGACTTGACACTTTCGATAGATTTTCTTATTTCATCTTTCAAATCAGACAACCCTGCAAAAACCATTCCTTCTTTATCACACTACAACTAACTAAGGCAAACATTTTTAACAGAAATCACTAACCGAATATACATCTATAACAAAATTATAAAGAGGGAAACTTTATGAGTTGATACAGAGTTACCTCTGGCTCTTTTTTTTTTCAATAACTTTGGGTCGACTACTAGTTATTTAGAATGTCTTACAAGAGAAACCCAATAACGCCCTCTAACCTATCCCAAAACATAATAATTTGCTTACTTAAGCCATTGTATTCGTTGCCGATCTCGCTGCTGTAGTCACAAAGATCCTCGATGATTATTGGTCCAACTGCACAATAATAATTTTATAAATAATTTAATCATATGTCAACAATGAGTGTCGAAAGCTGAAGAATAAACAAATATTTTTTTTGTAACTTCATAGTTCTTTGAATATATTATTGATAAATACTTTAAAAGTAAATAGGTAGGGAAGTGATATGAAAACTAAACTTTATATTTCTCATGATAGACTCCACGAGAGATCAACGCTATTGATAAAAGCTTTTACGTTTCGCTATATCTAAATAGGCATGATGATAATAGCCAAGAATGACCTATCTATTAATCCGATGAAATGGGGTTCATAAAGTATAAAAATCGTATTTATTTTTATGTAATAGTTAATTATCAAAATAAAACTACAAAATTCAGCAGTCCGCCATGTTAAGTCGAACTCCAATCAGAGCGAGCTACGTCACATCTGTATAAAGGTCGCTTTGTTCGTATATAACCGACAATTACTTTACTGTTTTTAAGACCTTTAATTGGCACTGGTTGACAAATGAAGGCGCTCATAGCCTAGTTGCACTCGGTGATTAGAAACAATCATCGAGGTTAAGCAACGATGGCGCGGTCAGTACCTGGATGGGTGACCGCTGGTGGCATGTTACCATGAGCGTCTCCGTGATTCGGAGGTCACGTTAAGCAGTCGGTCCCGGTTATTATCATACGATAACAGTCGTGAAGCTTAGTTGGAGGCCTTCGGGCGGCTTAAAAACATCCAACGGTATGATTTACGTAGCCACAACGTATTCTTGCCAGTCCCCAACCCGCACTTGGCCAGCGTGGGGACGTATGGCCTTAACCCTCTCCTGAGAGGAGACCCGAGCCCAGCAGTGGGACATTATGGGTTGTTGTGACAAATGGTGACGTCGAGTCTGCGGTATGACAACGCAATATTTCCCAAATAAAATTTTGTTTTTTTTGTAGAAATATGACTGTATATGACAATAAATAAATAATAAATAAATAAATATATTCAGTCATTTTAACACACAACGCCATCTAGTCCCAAACTAAGCAGAGCTTGTACTATGGGTACTAGACAGCTGATATTAATACATATATATATATTTTTTTTGTAAATACATGCATATTATATACAGAAAACACCCAAACTTCGAAACAAATATTTGCAGATTATACAAACATTTGGTCCGACTCAGGAATCGAACCCAAGACCTCTAGCACAGCAGTCGCATTCGCTACCACTGAGCCACAGAGGCAGTCAAACAAATAATAAAAAATACTTACGAACATCATAAAACAGTTTTTCAAAATTAATCATCATGCCATTTCTAAAAGTTAAGATTATTTTTATTATTTTATCCTTTTTCAATGAAATCGTGTGTTTTGCGAAAATATTTGCGACAATTTTCTTAAAATATAACTTTGACGTATGAAAAAAATATAAACTTACCATTCCTATGGTAACTACTGCCCAGAACCGCCAAAATAGTGATAACTGTAATTTTAAAACCATTGATAGAGTTAGTTATCTGTAAAGCTGCCCATATATTGACGGTTTATGAATACAGAGTATCACAACACCTATTTACTCAGTGAGCGTTATAAGAACTGACTAAGAGAGCGAAATATACAATATAAAAAAAATCATGGCAAATTAAAAAAAAAATCATCGAGCCTAGATTTACTGTAAATCACCTGACCATAATCCTGTCCACTGTGTTGTGGTAGACCAGTACGTTCTTACTGAAGAGAGACTTATGTCCATCAGTACTAGTGGTTGTTGAGCTTCTTAGTTTTATCTTTGTTATCTTTTGTGAAGTTTTTTTATAGTGTGGAGGAACGGGTGTAATGTCCTTCCAACACAAAATGAGGATCCTCCGACCAGGCGAGGCGATCATGCCTGGCGGGCCACTGCCCAACGGTTGATGTTGGGAAGTTGTATGTATGTTAATCGACGCGAGAACTTCTATTACGCCATGCAGGATTGGTAGCTTCTACGTACACTACGTTACTCCGTAGTTCAGTGAATCCTCGGTAGATGGTGTTGTCATATGTATATGTTGCCGCTGTATGTGGAAGTCGCCACAATAAGACGCAAATGAAAAAACTTGCTGATTAAAAGACCCATCTACCCATAGACGAGTCTAACTCAAAGGTTGCTAGCTTTTAATGATCATCCATTATCTTGGATCTTATAACTTTGGTTACGTGGCAGAAACCTGTGATCCTTAAGTCACATAACCTGATTAATACCCTGATTCTATACCATGTTTGTTTGGTGTTTAGTCTTGTTAACTATTTTATTTTCTTCTGTTTTTTTTTCTATGTCAGTGAGGCTAATAAACGCATTTATTTCTATCTATTTTCTTACTATTGGATTTCTGTAAAGTCTTGGTACCACTTTTGAACCGGCCCATGCATCCCCAATACTACGCCATTATATTTAGTAGTACAAAATTCTTACCTCTTGAGAATACAAACGACACATCCTTCTTGGACCAAGAATAGTTACCTGAAACAAAATACATTCATTTTATAATTTATATGATGCAGAATCATCTCCATTAGCCGCTATAGTATGCGTCGCCATGCTGTTTCATTGTCTGTATTTGCAATGAATATGGTGACCTTAGATTCTTTCACTTTTATTCAGACAAAGTTTCGTCACTTTAGCAGAATTAGGGAAGTAAATTTATTGTATATTACAACACCTTTGTTTTTCTTTTGAGATAATTTTACTCTCTCTAGGACTTCCCGCGTGTTGTTATTCAGTGTGTTTATGGGTGTCTGTTGTAGATCTTAGTATATACATTTAATTCTCTGGAGTTCTCTAGTAATTTCTTCCTTTCAATAAGGGAATTCGCGCGATCACTACTTTAAGTAAGAATAATTTGAAACCAGTAACGAGACGACTCAAACGTAGTCCAACTTATTATTAAAGTATATTATGTAATGGGTGACTTACTGCTGAATCTTCCATTTTGGAATAAGTCGAAGATAGCTTGTGCGACAATCCTCTGAGAGCCTGTAATGTGAAATATAAATGAATAAATAACATGCCAATAGTAAGTATTTAGTGATTAATACAGCCAATTTTAAGATAGAGAAACGAAGAATAAAAGAGAACAGGTAGGTCTTCTAATGGTAAGTGGTTAAGAGATACCTAAATATCAATAGCAACAAGTGCACATCCAGCCTTTGGAGTGGAAGTACGTTAATTTTTTTTAACCATTTAACCTTTGATCCTAATCACATCTAAAAATTCAAACTCAAAAAATAGTTCAACTTAAACCAAATGATATTACTATAAATAAATAATAATAGCAAATATTTCGGCCATCTAATACACGACGCCATCTACTCCTAAACTAGCAGAGCTTGTATTATGGGTAATAGACAACTGATATGAATACATAAGTACTTTTTTTTGTAAATACATATATATTATACATAGAAAACACCCAAACTCCGAAACAAATATTTGCAGATCATACAAACATTTGGTCCGACCCAGGATTCGAATCCGAGAGAGACCACATGGACAGCAGTCGCGTACGCTACCACTATATCTCAATCGATATGCTATTTTTGTACGGATCATCAACCAACGCGGTCGAATTTAAGTAAATAGCATGTAATTCGAAACTAAAATAATATCAAATGAAGCCGATTAGAACACCTCCAGTAATTTTAACCAATGTTACTCAATCACGTATACGTATGGCCTTAACCCTCTCCACAGAGGAGACCCGAGCCCAGCAGTGGGACATTATGGGTTGTTGTTCTTGTTGTTGTTTGTACTCAATCATACAAAAGATTCCATCAAAATTGTTCCACTGATTTAAATAGAATTCAGTAACGTACGTATCTACACCAGTTATATAAATTTGAAAGTAAGTCTGTCTGTCTATTATGCTTTCATGACTAAACCACTACACCGATTTCAATAAAACTTGGCATGGTCATACTTTGTTTCTCGACAGGCTTCAGTTTATAGTGATAATCATACTAAAATACACGAGGTTGGAGCCGCAAGCATAAGCTAATAATATACTGAATATATTACTTACCAGTAAGACTTGACAGCTCAACTTTAGCATGGGTACTTAACAACTTCTTAAATTTGATTAATCCATCATCAAGACCGTATGCGGTGATGTAATCGTTGGCTGAACTGAAGGAGATCTCTTGTTCGATCTCGAATCCCCAATTGCTGCCATATTTTTGGCTGCAGATGGTTTCTGTAATATATATATATATCAATATGAATTGCACGAAGAAACGAGCTGATCGTGTCGTTCACTTTGAAGCATGTGTTTATTTATTAAATACGGATCTGCAACGAAAAATATTCGTAACTATACAATAGATAGTAAAGGACTGAAGAGATATTATACCGGTGTATTCATTCTTTTACAGGAGACCACAGCAAGCAAAAAGAATGAGTAGCAACTTGTAACGAAGAAAGAAGATTGAATGAATAATCATGGTGAAAAACAGTAAGATAGAGAAGATTATGTTAGAGTCGAGAGAAGAGAATACGTCAGTTAATTGCTCCTATCGACTGTAAAGGCCAGTGTAAAGCAGTGGACTGTGATAGTCTGATAATAGCTGCACGGTCCTAGTGATTAAAAGTGGGTTAAATCCCACTCGGAACAACACTATGTGTGATCCACAGATTGTTTTTCTGAATCTGTATGTTCTTTTTGTCCGTTTCATTTATTTTATGTTATTCGGGGAGCTTACAGTTAAATTTACAATATAAGTATAATATTGCTTCTCTATACGCCAATTAAAAGCTTGCGCAGCAGAAAGAAGACAGTGCTACAATCAGGTACTGCATCACCACACCTTCCTCACAGCACCATAATCGAAACTTTATGTATATAGCTAGCAATTGTTAAATGGCGAAAGTTTGAGAAACTCAGACTTTAACCGATTCAGTGTGTACGTGTGGACGCGTGTGATCAAGAGCGCATATACCCGGTAACTGAGTGTTTATGTCTGTGAAGTCCCCCGAGACACAGGATGTATTTTCCTAATGCGGGAGTTGACTTTTTTAAAGATGATGAAACTGCTCTCTTGTTATACGCTTAGGTATCGAAAAATATTTCCATCGCACACCTAACAGCATACTTAAATTAACAATGGTAATTTCAAAACACCTCGCCTGGTTGGAACAATATGACAGCCGTTCCTTCGCAATTGTATTGTAAAAGTACGAGGTACTGAAGAGGAACAGGAGGATCACAAACTGAGCAGAGCACAAATCCTGATCACGCCTGATCCTCGGACCGGGTGAAGTGATCACGCCTGGCGGGAAGACAGTTTAGGCCAAGAAACAAATTGCTACAGATTCCAAGGGATGAAATTCCAACAAATTTTTTTACAAACGTCTACGGCTATCATTATTGAAGTCAGTGCCCTCAAATATACTGATAACTAGATTAACCTACGGATTCAGTTCCCCTTCAGAATTTTGGAAGTCTGATGCCAGTTATTCCGTTGAGAAACTAATAATTATTCAGGTAAAACCGGTTGAACTAGTAGCCGACTCCATATCAATCTTGTGAATGATATATTGTTTGAAGATTTTGAATTTAAAATAACTTGACACTTACCAAGACGACTGGAGGGGGCTGTGCCATCACCCAAGCAGAAATTGATCTTAACTGACGCAAGGGCACCTGTAATAAAAAAGAAAATTTGTACTCAGAGATAAGAGAACGTGGGAGAGCCACGATACAGCATGAACGGTTGGCTCACAGACCGGTCTAAAACAGCGCTTATAAAACAGACCCATACCCCAACCCCTACCTATACCCCAAAGGCTGGCAACGCACTTATGTCGCCTCTGGTCTTGCGGTTGTCTATGAGCGGCTGTGATCGCTTACCATCAGGTGATACGTATGCTCGTTTGCCCCCTTTTATATAAAAAATATAGAGATATATCAGTATCTTCATTCATTTCTCATAACCTATCCACAGTCAAAATTGTGTCAAAAAAAACTGTTAATTTGAAATCACAAACAGTGTCTGTTTGTGATTTCAAATTAATAGTTTTTTTCTGAATGCATATGAAAAAAAACAAACTCACCCAAAGAAAAGAGCTTGCCCACTGCAAATAAAAAGAAACGTTGTTATTATTTGTTTAAAGTAGAAATTTCAATATCTATCAAGTTATAGTTAGGGTGTACTTACATCCAGGTACCCAGGAATCGATTATTTTACCAGCTCCAAATGCACCTGTGATATTAAATACAATATTAACAAATGTAACAAACTAAACGACTATAATTTATTGTTCTAATAGCCTCCATAATGCGAGTCACCATACTACACAGTCTGCATTAACTATGAGTATGGTGACCACAGCTCTTGGATTATACACATACTTTCCATCTGGGAGGAAAGACTTAGAAAGGCTCATAAATAAAACAAAATCCTTTGCATATGCATACACACACGCGCGCCTGGTCACACATACACACACATGCACGCACACTCGCGTATACACGAACACACACACACACACACACACAAACACAGTTAAAGTGTGTACTTTGGGTCTCGTTACTTACTTAATTATTAGTTTCAACACTAAAGAGCTACATAGGTGATTATTTTAAAACCGTTGTGATTATTTAATCTTGAAAACAAATTGCAATTAAAATAATCTGAGCGTAATATCAAAAAACTGGAGAGTTTGTTTGTTTATTTGATTGCACGCGCTGATTTCAGGAAATACCTGTCCGATTTAAAAAAGAATTTCATTGTCAAATAGCCCAGTTATCGAGGAAGGCTATAGTTTATACGATATAAGGAGCGGAGTATCAAAAAAGTATAATGATGTCAAAACGGGGATAATTATTCTTTTTAAGAGCTCCATTGCGTTTTCGTTAACGTTTCACAAAAATAATGTGTGAAAGAATTATTCTCCTTTTAAAAATCTAAAAAAATATTCACGACAGCACCTATCTATCTTTTGAGGTTATCTCACTCGTTTATGAAGGCGCTCATAGCCCAGTTGCACTCGGTGATTAGAAACAATCATCGAGGGTAAGCAACGATGGCGCGGTCAGTACCTGGATGGGTGACCGCTGGTGGCATGTTACCATGAGCGTCTCCGTGATTCGGAGGTCACGTTAAGCAGTCGGTCCCGGTTGTTATCATACAATAACAGTCGTGAAGCTTAGTTGGAGGCCTTCGGGCGGCTTAAAAACATCCAACGGCAAGATTTACGTAGCCACAACGTATTCTTGCCAGTCCCCAACCCGCACTTGGCCAGCGTGGGGACGTATGGCCTTAACCCTCTCCTGAGAGGAGACCCGAGCCCAGCAGTGGGACATTATGGGTTGTTGTTTATCTCACTTTTACATAACATCACGCTAAGGACAACGGCGCCAACGAGACTTCGTGGGTCAAATAGTAATGATATAAAAGTACAATAGAAACATTAAAATCAAAATCTTACCTGTCAGGTATACATCTAAGACGTCTCCGATGCTTGAAGCTTTAGCTGAAAATAAATAAAAAATAAATAGATACATAACTCTTCAGAAATACTAAAACGGTTGCTTATTATAAGCAGTAGTGATGTGCTCGAATGCCTCATTGGTTTAGCGTTTAATATACGCGGCTGCTGATCAAGAGGTTTCGGGTTCGTTTTTTTATGTTTAATTTGCCTAAATGACTCTGCCCTGCCTGATGAAAAGCACGAGCAGAATCCAAGAGTGGTGGTCACCATCCTCAAAGCGAAAAAGAACAATGTAGCATGGTGACCCACACTATGGCCGCCTGGTGAGATGCTTGATCTTTCAAGGTTTCGAAAAAAAGTGTTCATGGGCTTTTTTACTAGAAAATCTTAATAACAGCTTGGTGTATGAAAGTTTGGCGGCTTTTTCGCTATGCCTCAAAAAGCACGTTAAGCAGTCCGTCCAGGATGTCATGAGCAGCTATAGCAATTGTTATTGGGAAGTCAATGCCTTCGAATATACTGACAACAAGCTCAATCTTGGAATTCAGTTCACCTTCAGGGTTTCAGAGGTCCGATGCCAGTTGCTTCATGGCAAAACTGACATTCAGACGAAACCGGTTTTTTTTATTGTATAAGGGACAAATGAGCAGACGTATCCCTCGATAGTAAACGATTACCGACGCCCATGGACACCCGTAACACCAGAGGTTGCCGGCCTTTGGCGGATGGGGAGGCGGAAAGGGGGAGGGATTGGAGGTATAGGCCCCCAGTATCTTCACTCACTCGATGAAACACAGCGTAAATGCTGTTTCACACCGGTTTTCTGTGAGGCCGTGGCATCACTCCGGTCGAGCCGGCCTATTCATGCCGATTCGTGGCTCTCCCACTAGTACCCAAATAACCTTGGTAACAACAAAGGCTAGCAAGAAGGTGTGTTCAAATATTAATACGTTTATCCTTGGATAGGGATATATAAGCTGTGTTTAAAAAGTCTAAATCCGTGGCCTACTGTTTACTTAATGCTGTGTTTGTCACAAATACTCTATAACTTTTAATATATAATACTTACATCTGGTGGAAAGCTGTTTGAATATAGAAAAAGCGCCGTGATTTTCTGAAAGAAAATGATATAGTCAACATATTAGTTTTACAAATTTTCACAGTGTTACGCCAAAGAAGTATTTTAAGTTCCAATGCGTGTACATAAGTACACACACGGAGACCGTTTTTTGTTTTTTGCGAAAGACGGTAGACGGTATCCACTTCATGTCATCCATAATTTTTATCATTAATTCCATCACGAGGAAGACTTGAAGACTCGAAGACTTAGAATTGAAGAATTTTAATACTTGACATTTGCAGAAATAGCTGATTCGGCTGTTTGCCATATCATCAAAAGAAGATGTAGACACACATTTTTTTTTTACTTTAATTCTTTTTTTTTATTTTTTTTATTTTTTATTTTTAAAGACAACTTCCTCATTAGGAATATACATTCCTGTGTCACGGGGACCTTTACAAACATACATGAAACGGACACAAGGTACATTTAGAAGTTACTAACTAAAAGTCAGTTATTTTTCAATAACGATACAAAATGAGAATTGTATTAATAGTTTTCCATACCTTGGATTCCTTTCCCCAAGAAGCCGATTGAATACAAAGCCCTTCGTTTAAGCTGAAATAAAAATGAACTATTAAACTACTACTCAGCTACTGTATCGTCTTTATAAATAACTTATATTTGAATTGATACTTCTTTATGTATGAACCTGCCAAAGTGGCTCCACTCGGCCTGAACCAAGAAAAGTGGTCACCATATTTCTTACGAATGCAGACAATGTAATTATGCAGCATGGTGACACAACATGGCGATCTAATGATGGTCCTGCATCGTCCAGTTTCGCACTCAACAACAAAACTCGACAAGACGATTTGCTGTCAATTTTAGTTGGACTTCTGTGAGAGCGTAGTACCGCCCCAGTCGAGGTCGTTGGTGCTGAAATCAGCATGGCTCTAATACCTTCAATTTAGTCCTAACCTAGACAGTCCGACTATTAACTGGACTGATGATAAACAGACTTATATATTCTAAATACGATTACAACTAGACCGCGTATAAATAGATCATTTTCATCAGGTAATTATTTTGTCTGGATGGAAATCAACGGGTCTGTATAGGATTTGTGTCAGGTTCCAAATATCTTAATAATATCAGTTCCCGGATCTCTTCCATTTCAAGCGCAGAGTGCCACAATTTGTGGTTTATTCAGTTCGATTCCGACACACTAAACTGCCGAAAATCCCGGTGGGGTGACGGCCCGATGCGATTCCCACCCGTTACACAAAAGAGGTCAAAAGTCAAGTCTTCCATCTCTTCATCCAGCAGTGCTGTTGTGCTGGTAGTTTGCTCTTATAGTCGGCTCTCACAGCACCCATGGGATAAAAAATCAATTAATCTATCTTCCTATACGTATACAAAAAAAAGTGTTTGCCGAAATATACATACGCGCATAACTCACGATCGTCTGCACCAAATTCTTTTATTTGTGAGTTTGTCACTGTCAAGATAAGGTTTGTATTAAAGAAAATTATAAAAAAACCGGAAGAGTATACAACCCTTTCAGTTTTCTTATAATTTTCTTTCTTAGTCCGCGACGGTACACTACCCGTGGAAACCTGAGGCATATATAAATGCTATAACAAATTATAGCAGTATGAAGTTCGCCGGGTTAGCTAGTTTTACGTATTTGTCTCAGGTACTCACATTGCTAAATCCATTGACTCTTACTCTTGAAGCTTTTCTAACTACTTCGTTATTACTATTTTCAGAATCGACTCTAGAAGCAACAACAGTTTTGCTTCTGGAAATATGCTGCCCTTCTACTGAATCGCTCGCAAAGCCAGATTTTTCTTCGACGCCGCTTCCTTCTCCATATTCTATATCTTCAACAGCGGAATCTTCTACATTAACCAGAGCTCGCTTACTGGAATGAACCTCGTGGTGGTGGCGGCCCGAAACACTAGCTTGAAGTAGACCACTATGGTCTAGATGATAACTGAGGGTGACTGCAACCTGAACAAATAATAATTATATTTCTACAGAACTTTGATGTCATCTAGTGCAAATGAAAATCCAAATAAATGTATACATGGAAATATATGTATATTTCTGGTGGCATGTTACCATGAGCGTCTCTGTGATTTTAAGCAGTCGGTCCCGGTTGTTATCATACGATAACAGTCGTGAAGTTTAGTGGGAGGCCTTTGGGGGACTTAAAAACATACAACGGCAAGATTATGTAGCCGCAACGTTGTCTTGCCAGTCCCCAACCAGCACTTGGCCAGCGTGGGGACGTATGGCCTTAACCTTCTTCTGAGAGGAGACCCGAGCCCAGCAGTGGAACATTATGGGTTGTTAATGATGAATGTATATTTCTATGTACTTAAATACACAGTACACATTTAGTTTATGAAAACCGTTCGATAACGAAAACGCTAACTCAACGCGTCCAAAGAAGATTTCACTTCAAATAAATCATAAATATAAATAAATATGTTCAGACATTTTAACACACAACGCCATCTAGTCCCAAACTAAGTAGAGCTTGTACTATGGGTACAAGACCACTGATATAAATACTTATATACTTTTTTTTGTAAATACATACATATTATATATAGGAAACACCCAAACTCCGAAATAAATATTTGCAGATCATACTACCATTTAGTCCGAATCAGGAATATGTTTTCTTTGGTAAATATTTAAATTTTATGTTAATGTATATTAGAGTGGTATACGGTTATGTCTCTGTATGTTTTGGTTAGCGTGGTAAAGATATATTTAAGTTCATCTTCTAGACTCAAAGTATCAATAGAGCATATTTCATTGAAAACGGTGCAGCGGTTTGAAGCAGCGGAAAATACAGATATAAGGAAATAGTTCTTCTTTTTTATAAATATATTCATAGAAAACACCCAAACTCCGAAACAAATATTTGCAGATTATACTAACATTTGGTCCGACTCAGGAACCGAACCCGAGACCTCATGCACAGTAGTCGCATTCGCTACCACTGCGCCACAGAGGCAGTTAAATGGGAGGAATGGTTAAACGGAAGTATATAAGTTTAAAACACTTACCAAGGCTGCAAACACAAGTAATTTGAACGAAATCATGATTGAAGAATATTGTATGATACTCCGGGAGGTATGACCAATCCGGCCAAACCCCTTGCTATGCTGCACAATGGAAGAATTGGCTAATTTATACCCAAAAATGACGCAAATTTTCCAACACTTTATTTGACCAATTGGAATTTTATTTACATAGATTTATTGAATTTAAATATTAATATTTAAACTCAATAAATCTAAGTTTTAATAAATTACCAACTGTATAAATAAATTTTCAAAATTATAACTGTTTTCACGATTTTTATTTCGTGGGGTCGTTGTTCACTAGACCTATTGTAAGAGCTTAATTACTTACATTTTAGTACGAGTTTTGACGGTGGTTCCGCCCGTGTGTTTATCCGTTATCGCTGTAAAGAGTAGCTTATATCCTTCCTCAATGATTGAAGTAGATTGACTACACGGTTGGCCTAGTGGTTTCAGTGGTCGCCACACCACTTCCTACTGTGCCAAGTGTTGCGGGTTCAAATCCTACATGGGACAACGCTTTGTGTGATCCATGAATTATTGTTCTAAGTCTCAGCAGACGCTCTTGGTAACATGCCACCAACGGTCACCCATCCATGTACTGACTGCGTCGTCGGCGCTTGTGTTTCTAATCACCGAGTGTAACTGGGCTATGAACGTCTCCGTTTACCTATATCATACTTTACACGAATGTATGAAATGGACGCAAACAATATCCAGACTCACAACAACAATATATAGGACACTTGAAGTCGTCTCCTCGACAATACTTTTCCGTAGTACTCTACAACTCTATTGTACAAATTCCTTTGCCCAAACACATGAAACGAAAAGATTATTTAAGAGGTATTTGCTCAAGTGTCTTTGAAACAACTATTGTTTTTATTAAATACAGTCTTTGGAATGGCGTACTAAGGATTATTGTTTAGCTAAATTGAATAGCCAATTAAGCAAACAAGAAGTAAATACCCACATTAAAATGTAATATTTTGGAAACTATTTTCTGAATTTGTGTCTACGGCGTATGCAACTGCCGATCAAAGAACTCTCGGGTGCAATTTCCGAGTCGAGTCCAAAGTATTTTGAGTTTTATAAGACTTTCATAATAACTACCCGGAGTTTGGGTGTGTAACGTCCGTCAAGAGTACGTTAAGCCGTCGGTCTCGGTCAAGAAGTCTAGATTCGGCCTTAATTTCGGTTTCCGCAAAAAACCAATTTCTGTCGGACGCTATTTTGAACATTTATTTTTCAGCTCCACTTGTGACTAGTTACATAAGCAAATATTCGAAGACAATAGCTTACTCATAATGCCGTATCTAAATAAGCTTGTATGTACCTATATTATGTAGCTTGTATGATAATATTATTATTCGGTATTCTGTATCTCATGATGGAGCCAATAAGCGACTAGCTGACGAATCTAATACATAAAATTCTCATGCCGCGGAGTTTGTAGTTAAACTCCTCCAAAACGGCTTGATTGATTCTCATGCAAATTTGTGAGTATATCGGGTAGATCTGAGAATTGGATAATATCTATTTTTGATCCTCCTAAATATTAGGGATAATCCAACCCTGAATTATTTTCTTTTAGTTTTTAGGTAAAATTGTATGTTTTATTTTTTTTGTGATTCAACATTAAAAAATACATACAATCCTGCATTTTCAACCATCTACAATCAACCTCTAAACATTTTTTTTTATTTTTATGGCAAAACGTTTGCTCGGTCAGCTAGTAACGTATCGATGACCATAGATATAAGGGAAGGTCCAGACTTACGCAACGGAAAGGATTTTTGAGACACTGGAAAATAAACTTTAATACTACCGTAGTAAAGTGTACTTCGAACATTCTAAAAGATGAGTGTTATTGCAAGTATTAAAATATTAACAAATTAAAGGCAAATATATATTGATTATTTTGTTCAAAGCAAAACTAAAAGGGACCGAGTCTTATTTTCTTTCTGAATCCCCTCAAAATGTCATCAACGGGCGTGTTTATTGATTCCGGATACTTTGGATCATCCTCATGATCAAATGGCGGTGCTTGAGTCGATATCTGGAATTCAAAAAGAATCTCTTGTTAAAACTGGACTCTGTGCTGATGGCATAAGGTTTTTATTTATATGAACACTGATGTTCATATTAATAAAAACCTTACTTAAACCTCAGACCTTGCTACCATTAAATGAGCCTAGTTTAGGCTCATCCATTGATCTATTCATCCCAACCGTGGGAGAACCACTCTTCGTTGCTTGGGCCAGCTCGACCGAAGTGATACCGCGGCTGTGTTTCACCGATTTAGTGAGGATTCTGGACGCCCATACCCCAACTTTTCCCCTCATCCCTTCCCCATCCCTCAAAGGCCGGGAACGCACTTGTGACGCCTCTGGTGTTGCATGTGTCCATGGGCTACGGTAATCGCTAACCATCAGGCGATACTTCTGCTCGTGTGCCTCCATTTCCATAAAAAACTGCTAACAAGATGTTCTCCGCTCAGGTGATCATATCTGTACAGCCAAAGAACGGGTTAATTACCAAAAAGTATCCGATTCTCCACAAAAAGTGTTTTTTTACAAATAACGCAGTAATAATATATCATGTGGTACTTTATAAAATATATGAAACAGTCACTCTTTGTGTCCATGGACTCCCATACTCAGAATAAAAATTTGTGGTCCTAACAAGGTCTCCCGATGTGGCACAAGATGGTGCGATGAGCTAATGAAAGTCTTAAGAAGCTGTTAGATGTAGCAAGCATAGGACTGATTGATGTCGTGAATCTTGCATAAAGAGGGGTTCAGAAGTGAACTTTTTTTCTGCTGTGATGAGATTCTACCCTCGGCGAGGGTAACACCAGTATCTTCAAGGGTAAGCAACGACGGCGCGGTCAGTACCTGGATGAGTGCCCGCTGGTGGCATGTTACCATGAGCGTCTCCGTGATTCGGTTGTCTCGTTAAGCAGTCGGTCCCGGTTGTTATCGTAGGATAAAAGTCGTGAAGCTTAGTTGGAGGCCTTCGAGCGGCTTAAAAACACCCAACGGCAAGTTTACGTAGCCACAACGTAGTCTTGCTAGTTCCCAACCCGCACTTGGCCAGCGTGGGGTCGTATGGCCTTAACCCTCTCCTGAGAGGACACCTAGCAGTGGATCTTTCTGGGTTTTTGATTGATGATTGCTGAGATTCTAATGAAAATTACTTACCAAATGACGGTGATCTTTTTCTGTTGTCGTTCGAATATGTTGTTCTAGCTCTCCTCCATATGGCTGTCTAGTAGACTGAAATTCCATGGGCCCCATGCCACGAATCATCATATGAATTGTTTCCCTACCAATTCAAAAGGTGTTCATTTTAATCGAACTGCAAGTGCAAGGTTCTCGATTCGGTTACATTTCAATTTTGTTCTTTGAATTAGCATTGGTTGGTCACTTAATAAATACGACATCTTTTTAAAATAAAAATGGAAGGTAAAATAGACGGTTTAAGAAAATAGGAAAGGCTTTTTTACGTGTGGAAACCCCTTCGGGCCTTCACCCTACCGGGGCTTGCGGCGGGGCGGTGTGTCGGAATCGAACTAACTAAAACCACACGGTGTGCCACTCTGCGCCTGATACGGGAGAGATCCGGGAACCGCTTTCTTACGCCATCCAAACCCCTCCCAGCGCCAGCCCGCACTAAAGCGGGCTCCGTCGTCTGATGGTAAAACTCTCAATGTGAGCAACGTACGGCTCACGCGTAGCGTCGCCCCCTCGCGGCTGGCTTGTGAAGCGGATGGAGGGGAAAACCCGTCCTCAGGGCGGCATGAGCTCACGCCATAGGCCTTTTTTGTTGTTTACGTGTGGAAACCCCATCGTGCCTTCACCCTACCGGGGCTTGCGGCCGGGTGGTGTGTCGAAATCGAACCGACTAAAACCACACGGTGTGCCACTCAGCGCCTGAGACGGGAGAGATCCGGGAACCGCTTTCTTACGCCATCCGGACCCCTCCCAGCGCTTGCCCGCACTGAAGCGAGCACCGTCTGATGGTAAAAACTCTTAATTTAGGCGACATACGGCACACGCGTGACGTCGCCCCCTCGCGGCTGCTCTGTGAAGCGGATGGGGGGGAAAACCCGTCCCGCCCATCCGCGGCCACACTCAGGGCAACATGAGGCGCTGATAGGCGCGCCTCCGCCGCCCGGTTCGCCGGCGGCGGATCGGGTCCGAATGGAGGTCGTCCTCCCGGGCCTTCTCCGCCGCCTCCTTCTGCAAGATGACTTCCTCGCAGAAGGTCGCGACCGCGGTAAAACTGCTCTCGCCGCCGGCCATGGAGCGTACGACGGCCGGCAGCGAGAGATCTCCTCCGATGACTGCAGTAAGGGCCCGACGCTGTGGCGCCCAAGCGGGGCACACCGCCAGCGTGTGCTGGGCCGAGTCCTCACTGCAGTCGCAGTGGTGGCAGGCGGGACTCAATTCCCTCCGCGCGACCGAGTGCAGGTACTTCCCGAAGCAACCATGCCCGGAAAGCACCTGCGTCAGTCGGAAGGAAAGGGTCCCGTGCTGCCGCCCTGCCCACTCGAGGATGACGGGCTGGAGCGCCTCCACGGTTACGCCATAGGCCTAGATCAACGTATATAGAGGAAGTTAATGAGAAAGTGAAAGTCTTGGCCTAGTATAATAAAACGAAAAGGAAATCGCAGAAAATGAAACAGATAGTCGTATTGCTCACTCCAATGACAAGGGCCTTATTTGAAGGGAAAGAGAAGCAGTTGGAACTTCTCGCATTTTTAAGCCGATTTCAAAGTTATTTTGCAAGTATATCTCCTCTTTTGATTTAATTTTTGAGTATTGTAAAACCGTAATTATGTTAAATTTGACTGTCTCGTTGACGCAGTGGCAGCGTACGCGACTGCTGTGCTTGAGGTTTCGGGTTCGATTTCCAGATCGGACCAAATATTTGTTTCTTTATATAGGGTGTTATATCCTACAAATATTTGTTCCTACGCTTAATAAATATGTATTTTCAAAAAGAATAAAAATATTTTTATATATTTATATCAGTTGTCTAGTATCCATAATACAAGCTCTGTTTAGCTAGGGACTAGATGGCGTTTTGTGTTTGATTTCTGAAATATTTATTTATTTGAAATCGAGCTCTAAATAACATAATAAAACGTCATGGTCCATCGAGATTCACAGACTGGAATCGAGGCTAAAAATGAGCGTAGTTACCCACCGCTTATAAAAAAAAAACAAACTAAAACGGTACTCACCCTGCGCTTTCAAAACCAATATCTCTAATTTTATTTCTTTCTTTGACAGATAAAGGGCTCGTAAAGAATTGGTAATGGTCCAAGGTTTCTACTGGAGACAGAGTTTTAGTCCGATTCCATGGCATTTCTGGGTCTTCACCCTCTCTCAGTACAGGCGATTTATAATTTCCAAAACTGGGAAGTAAGAGTTTTAACGTTAGATTTTTAAAGTTATACACTGACGGGTTGGTTGGTCTAGTAAGTTCGATACCTGCTAGGACAAAAACTGTTGGTCTTAGGCAGTCCTAGTGTGAAATAGTTTCCTGAGTGAGTGAGGATACCGGAGGCCCATACCCCAACCCCTCCCCCCATCTTCATCCTCCTCCCCATCGCCCAAAGGCCAGCAATGCACTTGTGACGCCTCCGGTGTTGCAGATGGCCAAGGGCGGCGGTTATCCCTTACCATCAGGCGATACGACTTCCCGTTTGCCAACGATTCACTAATAAAAAAAAAGTGTTGCTTACAAGCATCTTGCATATCGAGGTTGAACTCAGTCCACAGACAAATTGTTTACAACAGTTTTGGTGACCAACGTTTTAGGAATAATATTTAATTATTGTTATTTAAATATGAAATTTAAAAGAAAAACATCCATACTCAGAAGAACACTTTGTGGATCATACAAAATATTTTCTTTCGTTTTTTTGGGGTTCCGTAGCTAAAATTATAAAACGAAACACTTATAGTTTCATCCGTACGTCTGCCTGTCCACACAAGATCACTTTAAAATTTGCAATACATTCTTATTATGGCGAAACCAAATGGACACAAGAACAGCCACACTAAAGAGAGCAATATGTGCAAATGTCGGATCGTAGTCACAATACTCGTGAAGCTTAGTTGGAGGCCTTCGGGCGGCTTAAAAGCATCCAACGGCAAGATACGTAGCCACAACGTATTCTTGCTAGTCCAACCGCAGTTGGCCAGCATGGGACGTATGGCCTTAATCCTCTCCTGAGAGGAGACCCGAGCCCAGCAGTGTGACTTTCTGGGTTGTTGATGATGATGAGTCACAATACTGAGCATAATAGGAAGTCGTGAATTCACAGCATAAAAGTTATGCTGTCGAGTATTTACCGAAGGTCGGGTAGGGTCGGCTCAAGCTGTTCAAAATTGTCTTCTATGCCACATACGAGGGCAACTTTCTTCTTCAGTCTATTTTGCTTAACATACTGCAGGGCGTTCATGAAGACTTCAGAAAACATCAACTGGATATGAGAGTCCTGTAATAAATGATTGGGTGGTTAGATCGTACGTGAAAGATTAAGATTTATTCGTGGTTGTAAAAGTCGACTAAGATGGACAATATCACTGTGTGGTGGAACGAATTCCATGTCCCTTCAACACACAGGCAGGATCCTCAGACCGGGCGAGGTGAGCATGTCTGGCGGACTAAGGCCCAACAGGCTATGTTAGGAAGATGTATATGCTTTGTCATTCCTAGATCAGGCAGATCACTAATTTGAAATGTTAATCTTACTTAATAATGAGCTTAACAATTGTAATGTCACAGTAAGATATAATAAATACTTAGTTCTAATCGTAGAAATACTTAAGAATTAATATTTTGCTTATTATAAGTTAAGTCTACTCTTAAGAAAAACACCCAAATCTTGTACATTGAATACGCAATAAATTTATATTCATTTTAATTTCATATAATTATCGGCGCGAGAAATTATTTTGCGCGATTCAGGATTGGTAATTTCTTCGTAACTCCGTTATTTGATAAATCTTCAGTAGATGACGCTGTAGTATGCTTCTGTTTGCGCTGTATGTGTTAGTCGCCACAAGTGTACAGAGAAAGAACACTCAACACAAACACCATAGCAAGCCGTTTGGCTAGCAAGATATAGTAGGAAAAAAGTCTCCATTCCTTCCCCTTCCCACTTTTCAGTGCACTCAAATGCCATTACAAGGTAGGCTCGCTATTCTGGGCATGGATATCTGCCGGGACCTCAACCCACGCGAATACGTTGAGAGTGTTACTAAAGCGGCCTCGCGGAAGCTAGGTGTGCTAAACAGGGTGAGACGGTTCTTCTCGCCCGGGCCTTCTTCCGGTGTCTTCTTTACAAGACCCAGGTTCGCTCGTGCGTGGAGTACTGTTCTCACTTTTGCGATGATGCCGCACAGTACCTGTTTGACGCTCTTGACCGGTTGCAGCGGCGAGAAATCCGTATTGTCGATAGTCCCGAAGCCACCGAGACCTTTGAGCGTCTGCAGTTGCATAGAGATAACGCCACCTTGGCTGTCCTCTATCGCCTTTACCATGGAGAGTGTTCTGAAGAGCTCTTTCAACTGATCCCCCCTCTCCCTTCCTCTACAGAACAACACGTGCGGGCCTTGGAAGTCACCGCTTTAAAATGGAAGACATACGTTCTCGTACTCATTGCTTCGGTGCTTCCTTCCTGTGCCTAGCGGTCAAAACCTGGAACTCACTACCAGCGCACGTGTTTCGTTCCCACTATGATCCCGAGTCCTTTAAGCGGGGCGTGAAAAAGCATCTCACCAGGCCGCCATAGTGTGGGTCACTATGCTGCATTATTCTTTTTCGCATTGAGGATGGTGACCACCACTCTAGGATTCTGCTCATGCTTTCCATCAGGCAGAGCAGAATCATTTTGACAGCTTATACATAAAAAAAGGCAAAAACCTGATCGACGTTTTTGTTTGTATTAACAAAATGTATTGTACTCGCCACTTTCTAATGAACTTTGTCTTAGTTCTACAAACCTTCTCTTCGAGTAACTGAAGATATTCCGGGGTACGTCTGAACCTTCGCAGAACACTTTTAAGATCCTCTCCGTACAGTCGCATAGCTTCTGCTTCTATGTTGTATTTCCTCGACCATGTTTGCGGTAGTGCTAGAAAACAGAAACATTATAACATAAAAACAATGAGATCTTTAAATAGGACAGCCATACTGCACTGCCGTGTGTCGGGGAGTAGGGTGTCATCACCTTAATAGGTGTCGCAAGAGCTGACTAAGGGAACGAATTACGTAGAATCAAAGCACTGTAAAGAGGAAAAAAATTTAAGCAAACCATTTTAGTTTTTATTATTTTTACATGTGGAAACCCCCTCAGGTCTTCACCCCACCGGGGTTTGCGGTGGGGCGGTGTATAGGAATCGAACCGACTAAAACTACACGGTGTGCCACTCTGCACCTGAGACGGGAGAGATCCGGGAACCGCTATCTTACGCCATCCGGATCCTTCCCAGCGCTTGCCCGCACTGAAGCGGGCACCGTCTGCTGTTTAAAAAACTCACAATCTAGGCGACGTACGGCACACGCGTATCGTTGCCCTCTTGCGGCTTGCCTGTGAAGCGGATGGAGGGAAAAACCAGTGACCGCCATCCGCGGCCACACGCACTTCCACCTTCCCGACCCCACAGGCCGGCAACGCACTTATGACGCCTCTGGTGTTGTGGGTGTTCATATGCGGCGGTAATCGCTTATTCCATAAAAAAAAGATAACATTCGTAGCATGATTATATGTAGTCTTTCTCGAAAACAGGGCTGATCCTAAGATTAACTCGCTCAACCAAACCAAACACTTCACCCTTATAATTTTAGTAAGTATGTATAGATAATGTATGCATTGCTACGTAAAACTTACAAACAGAGAGTATAAAACATATTGTTACAATCAAATTGAACTTGCTCATTCTAAATATTTCACATAACTTGGTTACTTATAGAAAACATTTTTACTTTTATTTAATACAAATATGAATTTTATGGCCTACAGTAAATTTAGTGTAAGTAATGTCACAAGGCTTTCTCTGTTTATATAGACAGACTACCTCTATTTTTTTTTAGGAAAGGATTTCAAAAGTCATCCACAAAATGACCAGATAGTATTTTTTATGTTTGACCCTGCCAGAATGACTCTACCCTGCCTGATGGAAAGGTTAAGCAGAATCCTTTAATGTGGGAGAGCCACGCTTCGGCATGAATGGGCCGGCTCGACCGGAGTGATACCACGGCCTCACAGAAAACCGGTGTGAAACAGCGCTTACGCTGTGTTTTATCGAGTGAGTGAGGATACCGGAGGCCCATACCCCAATCCAACGCCCCCTATCCCCCTCACCATCCCCTTTCCCCAGGCCGCCATAGTGTGGGTCACCATACTGCATTGTTCTTTTTCGCATTGAGGATGGTGACCACCACTCTTGGATTCTGCTCATGCTTTCCATCAGGCAGGGCAGAGTCATTTTGGCAGCTTAAATATATTAGAAAAAAAAAAAAAAAAAAAAAGATGATGTGCTGATCACCATAATCAATTCGAATGCAGACAATATAACAAAGCAGTAAAGTGACCCATACTATGACGGCCTAGTGATCCTTCTGCATAAGTGGGCCTCTGGTCTCGCACTTATCAACGAAACACGACAGTACGAATGCTTTCATTTTAGGTTGGTCTTCCGTGAGAGGGTAGCCATTCCGTTCACGCTGAAATCAGCGTGGCTTTTCTCATCTTCCTAGCCTTTATTATTCCCAAGATTTGGGGTCGACGACTTCACGAACGCTGTCGTTTCACGTCGATTTTCTGTGCAAGGATAGTACCGCCCTGGGCGAGCCGGCCTTTTCGTGCTGAAGTCGGCGTGGCTTAACCTTAATTTCGTAAAGTACTATTCAAAGCGGCTATGATGAGCTCCTCAATTAAAAATTTCATAAAACCATACAACTGTAATTTCCAAGGAAAAAGAAATTTCTAGACATATTAATAAACATACGTATTATTGATGTTGTATGCTTTGGTTTTAATCTTAAAACTAAGATAAGGGAAATATGAAATTTATTGAAACTAAAAAAACATTTCGATAAATAATGTTTTCTTGAGAAATGTATTTGTTCATTTCTTGTTTGTTCGGTGAGTATTTCATTCGGCATTTTGTATGAGTAGATCATCATCAACAACCCATAATGTGCCACTACTGGGCTCGGGTCTCCTCCCAGGAGAGAGCTAAGGCCATACGTCCCCACGCTGGCCAAGTGCGGGTTGGGGACTGGTATTGATGATGTGTTAGATTAATGATGTGATTGAAGCCTCATATCCTAGTTGCACATGGTGATTAGAAACTATCACCGAGGGTAATCAACGACGGCGCGGTCAATACCTGGATGAGTGACCGCTGGTGGCACCTTACCAAGAGCGTCTCCGTGATTTGGAGGTCACAGGTTGTTATCTTAAGACAACAGTCGTGAAGCTTAGTTAGGAGTCTTTGGTCGGCTTAAAAACATCCAACGGCAAGATTACGTAGCCACAACGTCTTACCAGTCCCAGCCCGCACTCGGCCAACATGGGAACGGATAGCCTTAAGCCTCTGTTGAGAGAAGACCCGAGCCCAGCAGTGAGACATTATGAGTTGTTGATGATGATGTTGATTTGTAGACAAAAATTGTCAGCCCGTGGGAGTCATTAGAACCTAGTAAAAAGACAAACTACACAGTTCTTAATGTTCAGTGTGCGATAGTGTGACGGAATTAGACCAACCAAAACCACACGTTGAGCCACTCTGCACCCGACATAGGTGGTACTCGGGAACTGTTGTTATTAAAACATTCGAACTTCAAGCGCTTGATATAAAATCTATACCAACCCGTCTAAAAATCGTGGTACGGTACGCCAACACCTTTTTGAAGGAGAGGATTCAGGACATGGTTAGAGGCTGCTGATGTGAAGTACGTTAGCTAAAATAAATATATTAAATATCTTGCGCATATTTATTACTAGTTTATGCCCGCGGCTCTACCCGCGTATATGTCGATTATCGCGGCAAATAGTAGCCTATGTGTTATTCTGATGTATCTGCTGCTATATGACTGTAAAGTTTCATCCAAATCCGTTCAGTAGTTTGTGCGTGAAAGAGTAACAAATATCCTCACAAACTTTCACATTTATAATATTAGTATAGATTCAAACCATTTTCAAGTACAAGTAGGTACCTCTTTCAGTCAATCGGCATTCGCGTAGATGTATCGTTTGATGGTAAGGGATTACCGCTACGACGCACACAACACCAGAGGCGTCTAAAGTACGTTGCCAGCCTTTGGAGGAAAGGGTCACTCACTACGTGAAATAAATTACCTTCTTCCCATGATTTGTTTGGCAATTAAAACTGTAAATAAGTATAAAGTAACTGAAACACTGAATAGAAAACAAACACAAAACGACAATGACGTCATTGGCGGCGTCAAAAGCGCGCGCAAAATGGCGGCGTTTGAATAGTTCAAATTTAGTCAGTGTTTTAAACACTTTGAAAATTTGTTTGACTATTTTCAAGCCTATTTATATTATTTCCATGTTATAGAGATGTAAATGATCAGATTAAGAAATAACAAAAACATACATATTCCCTATTAGAGTTGGTTATAAAATGAAAACAATTTCTTTATATTTCAGTACATTTTGTCAACGAGGTTGACCTTTGGAATCCATCCGATTATCGCGTACACGACCGTGCAGCTGAAACGGCTAAGTTGATCGATAAAATTCAAAAAGCTGTTAAATTTGAAGTGAAGTTCCCTTTGAAGTCGATAGATCGTAATGTAGGTGGGTATAAAATAATTTTAATATGGTGATCTTAAATACTCACAGTGTACGCATGTAAAGTTTATGTATTAGTGTGTATCAAAGTGTATAGATATAAAGTGTATATATTACCGTGTATATATATTTATTTATATTTTTATGTGTATGTGTTACTTCACGTAATTTTAATAATTTTTTTCCCACCATAATGCATCTACCCAACAAAATTTCGACACCACCCAAAGGTTGGCTGGTAGAGGATGCCTTGGGTATTAAGCCAGCCGTTGTACATGTGTGCATGAAGTTTTAAAATAAATAAATAAAGATATCGACTGCTTCGGTGTCACAGTGGTAGCATATGCGACTGCTGAGCTTGAGGTCTCGGGTTCGATTCCCGTGTCGGAACAAATGTGTGTACGATCTGCAAATATTTGTTTCGGGGTTTGGGTGTTTTCTATGTATAATATGTATATATTTACAAAAAAAAAGTATAATATGTATTTATATCAATTGTCTGGCACTACTAGTATCCATCACAAGTTATGCTTAGCTTGGGACTAGATTGCGTTGTGTGTTAAATGTCCGAAATATTTTTGTGTGTTAAATGTAAAAATACTAAGCAATTGTTTGCATTCGTAAAGAATATGGTGACCATTACACTTCAATTCTGCTTTTGTTTTCGATTGTTACTAGTCTGCGAATGTGAATAATGATGATGTCATTAGTCACTTTCGCAGACTAATCTATATAAATGAAAATGTATGTACGCGCATAACTGCCGATCGACTGCACCAAATTAGATAATTCCTTTTTCTATGTGTTCGTTATTGGTACTACAAGGTTTGTATAGAAGAAAACTAAAACATAACCTTAAATTAAAAAGTTCTGTTTTTCAATATCTGTATGAAACTAAAACGGAAATAATTACTAAAACAAGCAAAATTATTTAAAAATAAACTCGACTGTGTATATCTGTCATCTTTATCAAATTCATTTTTTTTTAAATAAAATTTATAAGTTATATATATTATATATTCGTAATCACCGTTTAAAATTCTTTATTTTGATACTTTATTCCATTTTTTGGCTCCAAAAGTTCTAATATTGTTTTTTTTTTATTTTAATCCCAGTCTCACTCTTACGACAATGACAAATCTATTGACACCACTTACATAAAAATACGACAAGCCGTTTAGGCTCTAGAGCGCGCCAAAGAAATATTAATACACACATACACTTGAAAAACATTACCCTCCTTCTTTCGCAGTCAAGTAATAACATTAAAACTAATTACAGACAAAGATAGAGATGATGCAGATATATTTGAAATCATGAAACTGCTTCAGAAGAATTACGATGTCAACAGGAAATTTAACCTAATACCCAAGAAAGAACGTCTGCAGTATATCAGTAACCCTGAAGTCTTGGAAACTTATAGAAATCTTGGTGATTCTGATAAACCACACACTGAATCGTATGATGACCTTGACAAACATGATAGCACCCTCAGTAAGTATATAATTTTATAGGTGACTGACCGAGGTGATACCACGGTCTTACAGAAAACCGGTGTGAAAAAGCTCTTGCGCTGTGTTTCACCAAGTGTGCGAGGATACCGGAGGTCCAACCCTTCCCTCATATCCCTCCCCATATTCTAAAGGCCTCCAACGCACTTTTGACGCCTCTACTGTTGTGGGTGTCCATGGGCGGCATTAACCACTTACCATCAGGCGATACGTCTGCTCGTTTGCCAATTAGTTTCCATAAAAAAACAATTAATCACGTCGTATTTCGTCGGTGAGTGTGAGACTGGAGACCCAATGATGGAGAAGCATCTCAATAAGCCACCACAGTGTGGGTCACCATGCTGCATTGTTGTAATCGTAATGAGTATGGTGACCACCACTCTCTCTCTTATTACTTTTTAATAAAAAGAAACCTTTAGGGCCTTTCATTTGATACCCATAATGATATTAATAAATATTCATACATTGCTTTACAAAAAACCGTGATAATCGACACCTCAAACCCCTACAACACTACACAACGAACCAATCCACTTTGAGTAAGTCCGTGCTAGGTCCATATTTACCTGCACTAGTTGAGATATTTTTTTTAATAAATACTTTATTTCTCCCACAGTAAATGTACAATTTTAGTTTCATGAGATCTATATACATACAAAATAGTTTCTAAAAATTTCTCTAGTAAGAGCTGGAGTCCATAGGAGGCTCGAAGCCTATGTGATAGATTTGCCGCCATTTTGTTACGGCGCCCATTTTGAATTAATCATAATACCGATTATAAATGATTGAATTGTCATCAGAACTAAAGGCATGTTTCAAATTTTAGTTCAAATGAAAATTGGCAAGTGGTTCAAATTTCATTTGCAAGATTTGATTACAGACAAACATCGGGACAGGTAAAACTAAATAAAAGCTTGTAGAAAAAACCGCCATAAAAACAGAGGCCTATGTTCAATAATGGACTGCAACGGGCTGATGATGATGATGATGATGATGATGATGATGATAGGGGTAATGGATAGAAAGGGAAGCTGGTGATTAGTGACTGCCGCCAACCATAGACATTTATTGTACACATAAATCATACTAGTATTAAAACTGTGACTATAAGTTTGTTTGTTATGCTTTCACGCGAAAACTACCAA
The DNA here is from genome assembly GCA_003709505.1 of Hyphantria cunea. Taxonomy (NCBI): domain Eukaryota; kingdom Metazoa; phylum Arthropoda; class Insecta; order Lepidoptera; family Erebidae; genus Hyphantria; species Hyphantria cunea. The sequence continues at coordinate 81,066 of PKRV01000343.1, forward strand.
ACCGATCGTCATAAAACTCTGTACATATATTCTAGAAGGTATTTTTTTCATGTATGGTCCTTCCAATATAACTCTACTTTGCCTGAAAGCATAAACAGAATCCATGAGTGGTGGTCACCATACTCATTGCGAATGCAATAATGCTGCATGGTGACCCACACCATGGCACTGAATGGTGACCCACACCATGGCAGCCTATTAATGCTTCTACATCTTTGGGCCTCCGGTCTCGTACTTACCACCAAAACCGACAGCACGAACGCTGTCATTATACATTGATTTTCTGTGCGAGGGTAGTACCGCCCCGGTCGAGAAGGCCCGTTTATGCTGTAATCAGCGTGGCTCTACTACCTTGAAAATTTTGGAAGCAACATTGTATTATCATCATCAGCCTATCGCAGTCCACTGCTGTACATAAGTCTCTCCAATTTCACGCCACTTGGTTTGATTTTCGGCTTCTCGCATCCAGCTCCTGCCAGCCGTTTTGCGCAGATCATCACTCCACCTGACCTGTGGACGTCCCACACGGTCTCTACTCGACCCCAACGTTAATCAGTTTTGCGGCTAATATGGTCAGCCCACTGCCACTTCAGCTTACTAATCCTTTGGGCTATGTCAATGACCTTGGTTCTCTGTTGGATCACCTCATTCCTCAACTTAGCATACTTATATTTTGTTCGACACTAACGTTGTATCTAAAATTTCAGGATCATATGTTGATGAACTCACTAACTTGAGGTATTTTAGGACAAATGACAAATATAGGTAAGTACACAAATAATTATATGTTTAAATGTAAAAGATCTATGCAAATAAATCAAATTGGAGTGTCTGTTTATAATATTGAAATAACCGACTTTTACTAATTGCACATATATGTATACACGGTACATATACCAAAATAATATGTTTTACAGTTTTTGTCTGTCTGTCCGTCCGTATGTCTGTTTGTTCCGACTAATCTCTAGAACGGCTGGACTGACTTTGACGGGACTTTCACTGGCAGGTAGCTGATGATATAAGGAGTGTTGAGAGCGGGCTCAGCTACTCTGAAATATATACCAATACTAGCTGACCCAGCAAACATTGTTTGGCCATAATATAGATGTTGGCCGATTATTTGAACTACCCGATATGCACATAAAATTTCATAAAAATCGGTCCAGCAGGACTTCGGAGGACTTAGGTAACAAACACCGCGACACAATTTTATGTGTAAGATTAAAATACAAAAAGAACTATTTCCTTATATCTGTGTTTTCCGCTGCTTCAAACCGCTGCACCGTTTTCAATGAAATATGCTCTATTGATACTTTGATTCTTGAAGATGAACTTAAAGTTCTCTTTACCACGCTAACCAAAACACACAGAGACATAACCGTATACCACTCTAAAAAACATTAACTTAAAACTTAAGTATTTTTACCAAATAAAACATATTCCTGAATCGGACCAAATGTTAGTATGATCTGCAAATATTTGTTTCGGAGTTTGGGTGTTTCCTATGTATAATGTGTATTTATTTACAAAAAAAAGTATATAAGTACTAATATCAGTTGTCCAGTACCCATAGTACAAGCTCTACTTAGTTTGGGACTAGATGGCGTTGTGTGTTAAAATGTCTGAACATATTTATTTATTTTATTCTATTTATTGCGCTTGATTTGAATAATTAACACTCCATTGCTAACAAATTTTTACCTGCATTATTAAAATAATACATAAATGTTTTGTTGTTCCTAAAAGGGCTCATGCCCTCAAAACTAAAAAGCTTATTACTTATACAAACTGTATGATAATATAAGTACTTTACAGAACAGAAAGAGGATCAGCAAAGAACGATGGTAATGAAGCGTCTAACACAAAAGTAGTCAACAAGCGAAGACATATTGGAGAAAGACAAGAATCAGAGGACAAAGAAAGTGAATCAGGTAATTACACTGAAAATTAGATGGTAATACTGAAAACTTCCGTGGGAGAGCCACGCTTCGGTATGAATGGGCCGGCTCGACCGGAATGATATCTCGGCCTCACAGATAATCGGTGTGAAACAACGCCTACGCTGTGTTTCACCGAGTGAGTGAGGATATTGGAGACCTTTAATACAACCCTTCCTTCCAAAGGCGGCCACGCACTTGTGATGCCTCTGGCGTTAGTGTGGGATAGTTCTGGAGAAAGAGGGGCTTTAAGGTGGGCAACACACTTGTAATTCTTGAGCTACAGGCGTCTACGGGCTTTGGTATTCACTTACCATTAGCGGATCTTTATTTGTCCACATATACTTATATAAGACAACAATTTTTGACTGCTTCGGTGGCGCAGTGGTAGCCTATGCAACTGCTGTGCTTGAGGGTTCGATTCCAGAGTCAGACTAAATGTTTGTACCTACGGTCTGCAAATATTTGTTTCGGAGTTTCCTATGTATAATATGTATTAAAATAAAAAAATAATCACTTATGTATGTATTTACATCAGTTGTCAAATCCCCATAATACAAGCTCTGCTTAGTTTGTCCTGTATCTAGTCGATGGGTTTGATTGATAATATTTAGGTATATAATAAAACTAATCCTTTTTAACAGATTCCTCTCATTCACCGGAAAATCTCGAAGAAGTAAACAAATATAATGAAGCATTTAATTTGGTAAAACCTATCGTAGCAGAGATGTTGTCCAAATATGTAGTTAAAGATAGTAAAGAAAAACACACGGATGATCTTAGAAATGGAGCTTCGAAGAATCCAGTGAAAAGAAAATTAACTAAAAAAGGAAATGTAAATACTCAATCAGAAAATATCGATGAAGATACTCAAACTAAAACATCTAAAGCTAACACAAATATTAAGCGATTCAAGAAACTGGAACAAGCTCATGTAGAAAAAAAAGCTGCTAAAGGTTTAACTTCTGGTGAACAGAAAACCAACATTAATTTAACTAAAAATGGTCAAAATAGAAATGAATATAATAGAATTTTTAAAAAGAAATTAAAGAAAACTTCTACTGAGAATTTCAGTATTGACCCAACAATCACAATAGAACACAATGCTTCAGAAGAAATAAATAAATATCCAGATAGCCAAAGTCATAATAGCATTATGAAAAGAAAACCAGATGCCAATATCGAAAAGCGTGACGATGAAAATGTAGAGTTAAAAAATAAAAAATCTAGAATAAAAGAAGAAAAGGAAATAGACAAAAGTGGCGGCAGAGTTTCAATGGAAGAACATATAATCACTTGGTCAGATTATGATGAAAACAAAGCCACAAACAAACGAGACTCGAAATTAGATGATGAAAAAACAAGTAAAAACAATAAGTACAAAAAGCATATACGAGAAAAATTGATTAGTGAGGTTGTAGAGAACAATGACAACGAGAATAAGAAAAGATTAACTAGTATTGAGAATAAAAAGGAGAGTGACGAACATGATGAATACAATAGGTATAAAACAAAAAAAAGTACCAAAAGAAAAGGGGATTGGGATGAAAAGGATGATAAGTGGGATCATAATTACGACGATAAAAAAGACGATTCGCAAAAATCAAAAGACTGGAAACCAATAAACAAGAGAATTGAAAAGCAAGACTATGAGTTAACTAAAAAGAAAGACAAGTGGAATAAAAAAGATGACGATTGGAACATTAGTGATGACAAAGAAGATAAAAAGGATGACGATTGGAATAAAAAAGATAAATGGAATAAAAAAGATGACGATTGGGGTAAAAAGGATGACAAATGGAATAAAAAGGATGATAAATGGATTAAAAAAGATGACGATTGGAATAAAAATGATAATAAATGGATTAAAAAAGACGAAGATTATTCCGTTAAAGAAGAGAAAAAGAAAAGCAAGGTACAAAATAACAATTACGATGGTAACTTGAAAAGAGATAGCGCGTGGGATAGTGTTGGAACAAATAAAAAACAAAGTGCAGGATGGGGTAGTTATGATTCGTTCAAAAACGTACTTGAAGAGAAAAACAAAAATGTTAAACATAACGCTAGACCGCTAGACATACCCAAACCAAAACTGGATATTAAATTGCCAAAATCCAGTTCATGGGACAATTATGACCGAGAAAGGCATTATAATAAGCCCAAAAAGCAGGGACGAATGGGAATGCATAGAACACCGATTCCTATTGTGGGTAAAAGACCTCTATATGCTGATTAAATTTTTTTTCCAATAAATGCGTATTATTGTGTATAGCGAACTTATAGGTCAAATGGAATAACAACTACGGTGAGTCCGATGAAAGTAATATTTATGCAGGAACTCATGCTCTGCATTACTCTAATACTACATGGTAATGTGTGGCTCATGGTATTGACCTACAGCTACATTATATATCCTAAAACCTATCGCTGCAATGCATATAATCACATCTTAATCTCAACGAGATACAGAGTGTCCGAATACTACGTGATCGATAATAGACTCATGTCTGAAATATGCTGAGATAGCTGGCTTTAAATAAGCCTGACCAGCTATCTCAGCATATATATGTATAAATTCTGTCAGTTAGTTCAAACAATATACGACGTAGGAATATTGTGCTAAATATAAACTTAAGTATTCACTTGAATTGAGCTTCCTACCGAATTAGAACTCATCAAAGTAAACAAGCATTTCAGCGAATATTCTAGCGAAGTTACTGATACTAACATTTTCTTATCATATTATACCGACTTTGGCCCGCGGCTTCGCTAGCGCTGAAGTAAATATTTCCATCCCCTGTTTATTCTTTTAAGGATCGCATTTCCAAAATTTCTTTCTTAGTGCTTACTTACGTTATATAAAGAATCTGTATGGAAAATTTTAGAATTCTAGGTTCAGCGGTTTGAGCTGTGCGTTCTGTCTCTCTCTCTTTCTCTCTCTGGGTATCTTAGTCATTCAGTCACCTTCCTCTTTTATATATAAAGTGTAACATTCGTACCAAGCTGAAATAGGAACAGCAGTAACACTGGGACAATACGTTTTCGGTTAATTTCGCTGTTCAATAACTCGACATCGGCCGTAGAAAAATACAATACAAGCACGAACGAGTACCTTACACTGCTACAGGCACTCGTTAAGCTTTCGCCTCCGATCCGACTTACACGGTTCATGAGATACAGTGTGGTGATAGACGAACCGACTGCGGAGTCTTGGTAATAGGGTTTTACCGTCTGGGTACTAAACCTTACAAAAAGTAGTCGTTTTTCATTCCTATTATTAATATTTCGGACATCTAACACAACGCCATCTAGTCCCAAACTAAGCAGAGCTTGTATTATGGGTACTGGACAACTGATATGAATACATAAATACTTTTCTTTTTGTAAATACATACATATTATACATAGAAAACACCCAAACTCCGAAACAAATATTTGCAGATCATACAAACATTTGGTCCGACCCAGGATTCGAACCCGAGACCTCATGGACAGCAGTCGCGTACGCTACCACTGCGCCACCGAGGCAGTCAAATTTATCTTTCTTTAACCATACTCGGCTTCTATTGGACAAAGCGTGATGTTGCCTATCTTACGGTACGCTAGCTAATCACATATTGGGAAAACATCTTGAAAATCGGTTCTACAGTTTCTGACAAACGGAGGGCGACGCTTCGGTATGCATGGGCCAACTCCAACGGAGTGATACCAAGGCCTCACATAAAATCGGTGTGAAACAGCGCCTGCGCTGTGTTTCTGCGGTGTGTGTGTGAGGATACCGAAGGCCCATAATCCAACCCTTCCCCTTACCCCCCCTCCCTATCCTCCAAGGCCGGCAACGCACTTGTGACGCCTCTGGTGTTGCGGGTGTCCATGGGCGGGGGTAAACGCTTACTATCAGGCGATACGTCTGCTCATTTGCCCAATATTCCAGAAAAAAAAGACATGACACAAGAATCTTTTTATATATGAATCTTCTGTGCGTGTGTATATAACTAAATTCCTCCTGAACGACTAAATCGATTTTGATGATTTTTTTGTCTGCTCCTGAGAATTCGAGAATGATTAAGATTTTAAAAAAGTCGACCCGCGGCATTACCAACGGGTGAATTTCGTTGATTCGTTTCATATAAAAATGAATCAACTTACAATCGACTACACCAAATTGGATAATTCTTTTCTATCCGACTGCGAAAGAAAGAGAATTTTGTTTTTCTTAGATATTAGGTTAAATTTCCTGTTGATATCGTAGTTCTTCTGAAGCAGTTTCATGATTTCAAATATGTCAGCATCATCTCTATCTTTGTCTGTGATTTTAGTTTTAATGTTTAATGTTTAATGTTTTAAATTTATTACTCGACTGCGAAAGAAGGAGAGTTATGTTTTACAAGTGTATGTGTATATGTATATTTCTGTGGCGCGCTCTAGAGCCTAAACTGCTTTTCGTATTTTCATGTGAGTGGTGTCAATAGATTCGTCTTAGTCGTGAGAGTGACACTGGGTATATAAAGCTTAAAAAAACGAAATTAACGATTTTATAGCCAAAAAGTAGTATAAAATATACATGTTTTCGAAATCTTCGTAGGAAAGCCACGCTTCGGCATACATGCGCCGACTCGACCTGAGTGATACTACAGCCTCACAGAAAACGATGTGAAACAGCGCTTGCGCAGTGTTTCACCAAGTGTTTCAAAACAACCCTTCCCCTCCTCCCCTTCCCCATCCCCAATGGCGGCAACGCACTTGAACGCCTCTGCTGTTGCGCGTGTCCATGAGCGTTAGTAATAGCTAACCATCAAGCGATACCTCTGCTTGTTTGCCCCTAATTCCATAAAAAAAAAGAAATACATCGTATATCGGTATCAAAATAAATAATTTTTAAGCTGATTACGTGTATATTACAAAATTATAGATTTTATTTAAACAAAACTGAACTTAGAATAATGATAGATATTGACGCAGTCGGGTTTTAAAGTGGAACTTTTATTACATCGTCTCAATATTTTTGCTCTGTGAATCGCATGTCGCGTGACGGTCGGCCGCGGAATAGGGATAAAGCGAAAGGCGCTCGTCAGCCGAGGCCAATATGGCGGCGTCTATAGTTCCATCAGCTGACCGTGTAGTGTATAGACTATTACTCATTTGTGCCAGTGCTCCACGCTCATTTGTTTGTTTTGACTGCCTCGGTGGCGCAGCGGTAGTGTATGCGACTGCTGTTCTTGAGTTCTCGGGTTCGATTCCCGGGTCGGGTCAAATGTTTGTATGATCTACAATTGTTTGTTTCGGAGTTTGGGTATTTTCTATGTATAATATGTATGTATTTACAAAAAAAAGTATATATGTATTTATATCAGTTGTTTAGTACCCATAATACAAGCTCTGCTTAGTTTGGGACTAGACGGCGTTGTGTGTTGATGTTGATGAGATGTCTGAAATGAGATTTATGAGCCACGAGACTGTATTAATGACACAAACTTTGTTTTACAACCAGTTTATTAAACACTATTAGGAAATGTAATCGATACTAATATTATCACTGCGAAAGTTTGTATGGATGGATGTTTGTTACTCTCTCGCGTAAAAACTACTCAACGGATTTGAATGAAACTATGCAGTAATACAGCTGATATATCAGAATAACACATAGGCTACTATTTGCCGCGATAACCGACATATACGCGGCGCAACCGCGGCCATAAACTAGTATTTACATAAATAACTCTTCTCTACGGCTTCGCTCGCGTAAAGGTCGGACATTGTGATGATTTTTCTAACTGAAATGAAAACAAACACTAAATGTTATGAAGGGCAATCCACAACGCATTAGTGAAAACTGCATTCGAATCGCTTAAACCCCTTCTGAGATTTGCGTGCACAAACAATACAACCTTCAAACCTTCAAGAAAAGAGCGTACTACTTCTTAAAAGGCCGTCAACGCACTTGTCACGCCTCTGGTGTTGCGGCTGCCCACTGGAGGCGATACGTCTGCTCGTTTGCCACATATATTATAAAAAAAGAGACAAACATTCTTTCATAATAGTTCTTGTTGTATATTTTTCTATATACAGACAGCGAACGGTTACAATTCTATAGAAATTATTGATTTTGAATTTTTCCACAGTAAAATAGAGAAGCCCAAAAGCATACCACTAACGCTATCTGTAGTATTAGGTTAACATTGCGTATCAAATTACATTAGTTCAGAAACAATTCAATAGATGGCGTTAATTTACAAAAAGTATATATTATGTGAATATATCTATTGTCTAGTACCCATAGTACTTACTTAATTTGGGACTAGATGGCGTTACGTGTCAGTTGTATATTTATTATTATTTTCCTTATTACATTTATATATATACATATTTAATACATTTTAAAATACATAAAAAAATAAACAATAATATATATTTAAAAATATAAAAAAATAGAAGATCACCGACTTCGGTCACAAGGACCAAGAAACCAGTGGTTAGGGCTCCAAAGAAAGGAACCTCCTGACAATACGAGCCGTGTCAAAAAGGACTGCCTTATGCATCAGACACTTGATCCAACCATCTAACGTAAGCCTCTTGAGGTGTTGGTCGAGGCTCTTGGCTATTAACCCGTGAACAGACACAACTACCGGAACAATGATCACCGAATCTACATCCCACATATCGACAATCTCGTGAGATAAATCCAAATATTTCATTTGCTTTTCTTTTTCAACTTTCACGAGATTCTCGTCATGAAGAACGGCTATGTCAACAATCATTATTATTATTCTTAAACCTACTAGAAAAATAGGTGGAGATTTTCAATTAAATAACATCATCTCTAGGAAAAATCAAAATCAATGTCCATATTTTGAAACAATTCATTAATATTGAATGCTATAGCTATAGCTCGTGTATTCAAATTCCACCCAGGACATATAGTTTCGTAATGAGCACAATCATTTGCTCCGTGACTGGGTTACATTTATCTCTAAATTATATTTTATTTGTATTGTATTTTATCTATCACAGAGAATTGAACTGGTAAAATAAAAAATAGTAGTACTATTATTATATAGTATAGTAGTACTATTATTAGATAAATACCTAAACTAATATTTAGTCGAATACTAGTTTCCTTCCAACAAAAGGGATCGGAGTTCTAGCAGATAGAAGCTAGCTTCTTGCTCAGCGTCTATTGTATCTATCTGCATCTGTCCTACAGATTTAAGTAAATCGAAAGTATGCATAAATTTCAATTTTAGCTGTTTTGAACTACTCAGTAAATCAAAAATGTCTTATATCATCAACAACCTTACAGTCCAACCTTACATAATAGACATAATTTATAAAAGATGTCCAGAGAATCTCATATATCTATATTTTATTAGAAGTACCGGTATGACCTAGCCTTTTTCGGTATTTCTTTTTGCAAAATTTTCTAAAAGTGAATTCCGGTTAGATCGATTTGTCGCCCCGAAACTCACTATATAGGGTTAATTTAAATTAGCGCATCACCTTTTGCAGGCAGCTTCACTACATTAATCTCAACAACATTTGTTCTATGACTTTTTTAAATTAACAGTTTTAAAAAAATAATTTTTCCATACAAAATTTATTTATTACGTCGCTACGCCGCCCGACGTTTTTATGTGTTCCAATACTTCGCATAGATTTTCATTCGTAACGATGGGAAATACCCATATCACCTTCATCGTGTCCAAGAGCTTACCGATCCAGAGAAACCTGCACGTGTTGCATTTTGCAGCTGGTTGTTAGCCGGGTCCTAGGTCACCAGATATTACTCATCTCGACTTTTATTTGTGGGGACATGTGAAAAGCATAGTTTATTTCGGTGGTGAAGTGGCTAGCCGCGTCATGTTAATGGACAAAGCATTCCCGAGACTTAAATTTACGAGGTAATCTGTAAATACTTATAATAACCCTTTTGTAAATAAGACATTGAATTAATGTTAATAAGCTGATTCCACTTTTTAAATACGCTTGCATGAAAAAATAAGTTTGCTTTAGTAACATTTTTAAAGGAAAATGACTAAATATGTTTTTCTGGAATGCAGATTTTAGGTTTTAGACTACCGATTTTGTAATTTTTAATGTAGCTATTCCTAAATCTGATAAAGTATGAAGGGAAAGTGGATTCAGAGTGTGAACGAGTTGTTAGATAAATTGTCATCTCGTTTTGTTTCACTGTAGGTACTTATTAGGTACCTACGTATCGAGGCTTGCTTGGGTTTTAACATTCTTACTTCTTCAAAGAAGCTAAATTCATACATTTATCATGAAAATGTAATAGTCTGAATTAATTTTAAGATAAGTATTTCTTTCTTAGTATAAATTTGACTTCAATCGACCAGCTAAAAAAAGCGTGGGAAACCGTAGTAGATAGTTAGTACCGAAACGTCGAATGAATGCTTCGAGCAATAAATAACCGAGGGAGCAAATTTTTTCTTGTTTCATTTTTGTTTGAGTTATTTATCAAGATTTGTAAAAAGTCGTAGAACAAATGTTGTTGGGATCGATGTAATGCAGCTGCCTGCAAGAGGTGATGCGCTAATTTAAATTAACCCTGTCTACTAAATTCCATGAAATTCATTTTCAAGACTTAAATTTTATTAATAAATAGCTCATGCAAAAGTTTTAGATGCTTATATATGGTTGGTATACCGGAATTTAAAAAGTTTAAAAAGGAGTAGAGAAAATGATAAATATTTTTTCTTTATTGAGCTGAAAGCAAGCGATGTGTGTATTTCTTAAATATGGACTTCACTTCTTAAGTTCTTATCATAAGAAAAATGATACAATAAGGACCTAAGATATAGACTGTTAACACACACACACATCTATAAATACAGTATAAACAAAATCAAAGCTAAGAATTTTTTATTATTGGGATATTTGTGAAATGATCTGATACCATCCTCTCTATATTTTGATTTATTTCTCAAAATATCTTACGATCTTCTTGGTTATTTCTCCATACTATATCATCTTCCTCTTTATCTGAGCTAGTATCATCCTCTTCATATGAGCTAATATCATCTTCTTCATATGAGCTAATATTATCCTCTTCAAAGGTTTCAGTGTCATGAGAACCATCACTGTAATCCATTTCTAAATTCCATTCTGCTCTATAATGCAAATTTCAAATCAAGTTTTCCTTTAATGCGACAGAAGGTGAACAGGAGACAGAAATACCTAATAGAAAGTGAGTATCAACAGCTATAGATTTCCAGAGACCTTCTCGTTGACACGGTGATAGAATACGCGACTGCTGTGCCTGAGGTATGGGGTTCGATTGGCAATTTCGGTTTGTATGATCTGCAAAGGTTTGTTTTCTAGTTTGGGTGATTTTTAGGCAAAAAGTATATAACTATTCTATCTGTCAATTTACTAGTTTGAAGCTAGATGGCGTTTTGTGTCAGAAGTCCAAAATATTTAGTAGTTTAATATTATTTATGAATGCTTCCTTCATCAATATTAATTGCTTCGGTAACCTCACTCCGATAAAAGCAAACCGATGCCTTACATCGATTTTTAGTTTGTGCTATGAATAATCACCTTTTCCTTATGAATTTTCTTCCCGACCTTGGAAATTCATGCATAGTAATTTTTTCCGTACGTTCTAGATCTTTCTGATATGTTCCTGACATTTGAAATAAGTCATATTAGTATATTTTCTTAATAAAAATTGTGTGATTTAAAGATTTTTTTTTACACATCCCGCATTAGGGATATACATTCCTGTTTCACGGGGATCTTTACAAACATACATGAAACGGACACAAAGTACAACCAGACTTAGAACAACGAGTGCATAGTCGGTCTTTTGAGGAGTACGCTCTGTTCTTGAATGTTGTATTGGTTTGGAAATAACGCAGACGACAATTCCACAATTTTGTAGTGCGAGTCACAAAGTTTTTAGAAAAGCTGCTATTGCGTAAGAGAATGGCAGAGAGAGGCGGCAGTGATCGAGGCAGGAAGTGATACAAGATCCAATGACTTAAGTACTTACTTAGGTTATACGATCGGTCGCTGAGATCATCGTACGATTGAGTACGAGATTCAGGAGTACTTTCTTCTCTATAAGCATTTAAAACTTCCGGATTGCTTATATGTACTGCACGAGAAACACTGTAATCACTAAATTTTCTACTGACATCATAGTTTTTTTGATTGCGTCTCAAAGTTTTTAAAATATCGAAATTATGTGCATCTGTAAATGAAAATAGTATTTTTAATTTGATGCTATTTAATACTTACCAGCTTTTTCATGTAGTTTCTTTATAAATACATAAACATTATATATAAAAAACACCCAAACTGCGAAACAGATATTTTTATAGCATACAAATATTTGGTCCGACTCGGGAATCGAGCCCAAGACCTCAAGAACAGCAATCAAGGAAAATAGATGAACTTTGGTTTTTCAAATCTAATCCATGACATCTTTAGGATTTTAGAATTAAGGAAAACAAGGAAACATAGCCTCTAGTGCATTCCCTTTGGGTCCTTACTCCCTTCACCCCCAGATTCAGGGACACTTGCTTCGTAATAAAGTATCAATTACCAAACAGGTAATTTATTAATTGGAATATATATCCTGGACCTCTATACTCTAGCTGATAACACATCCTAGCTCCTCGTTCATTTAAAAATGGTAACATATACTCGGCATCAAACAATATCTCGATTTAAATAATAGTACAGTACCATCTATCGAGTTTGACTTTAACTTTAAACGATAACAGTTTAAAACACAACCAAAGTATTATAAATCATAAATTTTCTATTGAAATATCAAATCAATTTGCCAAAAACTCATATCTTACCTTTTATTTCATCAACGTCGTCGCTTGCTTTGAATGGATACTTAACTTCAAACTTATCAGTCTTTTGAACTAGATCAAGCAGTTTAGCTATTTCAGCTGCTCTGTCGTGTACCCTATAATCAGCTGGATCCCAAAGATCTACCTCTTCTATGGTGTATGCTGCAATAGAAAAGGACTTGGTGTCAGTGACTGAATGTGAATTCATTTATTTTTTTTATTTAATAGGGCGTAGACGAGGAGACATATCACATGAACATCCGCAGCACGATTTCAGCTTTAAGACTAAATAATATTCAATATTTAGTCGACGTATAAATTCCGTTTCACAGTTTAGACAGCGCGTTAAGCCGTCGGTCCCGGTTGTCATGAACATCTCTAGCAATCGTTATTGGGAAGTTAGTGCCCTCAAATATACTAACAACTAGTTCGACCTTCGAATTCAGTAAACCCTCAGGGTTGCGGAGGTCCGATGCCAGTCACTCCGTGCAAAAACTGATATTCAGGTAAAGCCGGTTGAACTAGTAGCTGATCCCAAATCTTGGGAATAATAAAGGCTAGGAAGATGATGGTGATTATTAAAACATTATTAAACTGGGTTTATTCATCTCCACGTAACATAACACTTGTGAAGTACTTACCCACGAAATATAAAAGAAATATGTACATTTCCCATGAAAACATTATTGGTCAAAGAATTTTACAGCTTCGATAAATTTGTTTTATTTTCATTTATTTTTAGGTAACTGATTAAAATAGTACCGTGACACAACAATGAAAGTATTTAATCGTTCGATTTCTTTTTTGTTTCATTCGGATTTTCTAGATTGAAGAAGTTTCTGAAATACTAACTGACCCAATAAACGTTGATGATGACTCTTAAGACTTAGGGGTATGAAACATAGATGTTGGCAAATCCTTACACCTACCAAATATCCACACAATATTTAAAGTCCAGCCGTTTCGGGACACGAGAATTTTATATATTTGATTTTGAAACTATTTATGTGTAATTTTGGGACCGATTGCTTAACGTGACCTTCAAAAAAAGAATATCTGTGTATTTATATCAGTTGTCTAGTAACCATAACACAAGCTCTGCTTAGCTTGGGGCAAGATGGCGTTGTATCTTAGATGTCCAATATATTTATTCTTCTTTTTCTTCTTTTGATGAGATGGCAACCAGCTAATCAGCTATTTCTGCCAATGTCAAGTATTTAAAGTATTCGAGTCTTCAAGTCTTCATCGTGATGTAAATAATGATAAAAAATGTGGTTGAAATGGGGACCGTCTTTCAAAAAAACAGAAAACAAATGTGCTCTTTAGAAATTAAGTGGTCAGTGTATGTGCGTAAGATCATTGACATAGCCCAAAGGATTAGTAAGCTGAAGTGGGCTGGCCATATTAGCCGCAGAACACAAGACAAAATTTTACAGAACTCTTGATGTGCGAATCCGACTCGCATTTGGCCATGGTTTTTTTTTTTGTTTCTAGTAAACATTTCAATCTAAATACACCTTTGTGGAATTCTTGAGCATTCTAAATGTTAACAGTAAATAAGACCAGGAAAAAACAGCAAATGAAGTATTAGTACTGTTGTTGTACGGTATGATTTCAATCAGAGATCTTGAGATAAATGAAAAAAAAAAGATTTATTGGTGTTTTTGATGGATTATGTTTCGTTGAGAAATGTATTTATTTCTTTTATATTTGGTGGGTGAGTATTTTAGAATAATTTACTTTTAATTGTGTTTATGTGAATACCATATTTATTTGTTACTAGCAACCCGCCCCGGCTTCGCACGGATTCATGACTGAAAATATACACACTTACCCGTGCAACTTTGTCAGCATCTCTGAAAAGGCATGAATTTTCCCCGTTTTTGTTTGTTATATTTTTTATGGATGCTCGGCTCCTATTGGTCTAAGCGTGATAATATGTAGCCTATAGCATTCTTCAATAACTGAGCTATCAAACACTAAAAGAATTAGCAAAATTAGTCCAATCGTTCAAGCGTGATGGCGTGACCAAGGGAAATAGGGGTTTTATTTTTATATATATAGTTTTTCCTTTACGATATGGACAAAAAACAGACGTGCCACTTGATTATAAATGTTTACTTTTTTAAATATATACGAACCAGCCAAAGTGGCTCTACCCTGATGGAAAACATGAGCAGAAACCAAGAGTAGTATATAATAACTCTAATACTCATTGCGAATGCAGACATTGCAATAATGCAGCATGGTAACCCACACTACGGCGGCCTATTGAGAAGGACATCACGAAAACTGTCATTTTAACTTGGTCTTCTGTGATAGGGTGCTAAAATCAATATGGGTCTATTTTCTTGTGAACTTTACTTGGCTATAACATTAGACGGCATAGTTAGCCTAGTGGTTTCAGTGGTCGCCACACCGCTTTCTACTACGCCAAGTGTTGTGGGTTCAAATCCTACACGAGACAACACTTTGTGTGATCCATAAATAGTTTTTCTAAGTCTGGGTGTACTTTGTGTCCATTTCATATATTTGTAAAGACCCCTGCAACACAGGAATGTATATTCCTAATGTGGTAGCTTAAGAAAAAAGAATAACAAGGGCTTTTTTAACGTAAGCGACTCAGTTTAAAGCAACGGGAAACTTGCTAATCATATTTCTATGATGTCATGTTATTACTCCGGTCGAGCCGGTCGATATGTGCTAAACCATGAGATACACTTCTTTCTAACGAAAGACGTACGTCCAGCTGTAGACTCGATAGAGACCTTATCAAGCAGTCAAAACCTGGAACTCCTACCAGCGTACGTGTTTCCCTCCCACTCTGATTCCGAATCCTCTAAGTGAAGCGTGACAAAGTATCTTACTTGTCTGCCACTATGCTAATATGGGTCACTACGCTGCAATATCCACTTTGTAATGAGAATACTGAATACCACTCTTGGATTCTGTTCATAAATTCAATCGGTCAATGTAATTTTAGCTTTGCAAATCAAATCAACAATATCCTGCTACTGGGCTTGCGTCTCCTCTCAAGAGAGGGCTAAGGTCATACGTTCCACGCTGGCCTAGTGTGGGTTCGGGACTGGCAAGACAATGTTGTGGCTATGTAAATTTGTCGTTGGATGTTTTCAAGCCGTCCAAAGGCCTCCAACTAAACTTCAGGACTACTATCTTTTTATAACTACCGGGACCGACTGCTTAACGTGTCCTCTGAACCACGGAGACGCTCATGTTACTATGTCACCAGCGGTCACCCATCCAGGTACTGACCGCGCTGTCGGTGATTGTTTTTAATCACCGAGTGTATGTAACTGGGCTATGATGAGGTCCTCAGAAGGCTATTATTTAGCAAAAATTTAAGTCCGCTGATATTTATGACGCTCGCAAGCAAACATTGAATCTAATTTCACCTAATTCTTGTAGACTTTTTATTTTTCCAGCATGTTGTGTCAAAGCAATCGATCTTTGGGATACTGCACAATATGATTCTGATGAAAGGGCAGCGGATACTGCGAAGTTGATCAACCTCGTTAATCACGCTGACAGTTTTAAAGTGTTATACATAACGAGGCCAGATGATGATGATAGAAAAAAAGGTAAAAATAATATTTCGGACATCTAACACACTACGCCATTTAGTCCTAAACTAGATGGCGTTAGGGGTTTGGGTGTTTTCTATGTATACTAATAGGTATGTGTGTTTTACAAAAAAAAAAGTATATATATATATTCCCATCAGTTGTCTAGTACCCAAAGCACAGGGACTGCATAGCTCCAGATCAAACAATCGTGTATGAGGTGTGTCTAGTTACTAACAATATTTTAACTTTCGATCCAGGTCCCCATCTAATTTTATAACTATTAAATACTTGTGCTTCCTTAGTACGCCGAATATGTATTATTTCAGATGGAGATGACACAAACGTACTTGAATCATTACGACAGCTTCACAAGACATTTGACTCTTACAGAAAATCCAATGACTTCATAGATGGGGCCAATATACAATATATCAGCAATGCTGAAGTTCTAGACGATTATAAAAGTTTGCCTAAGGAACGTTCTGGTATTCTAGATATCAGTAACGATGGAGTTAACACAGAAAGTAAGTATTTATTGTTTTTGTAGAATAGACAATGGAATGAAATAAGAAAGAGTGGTGTATGAGTGGCGCAGCGGTAGCGTAAGTGACTGCTGTTCTGTGGTCTCGGGTTCGATTGCCGGGTTGGATCAAATGTTTGCAAATATTTGTTTCCGTGTTTTCTATGTATAATATGTATTTATTTACAAAAAAATAATTAAACATGTATTTATATTAGTTGGTCTGGCACCCATTATACAAGTTCTGCTATGTTTGGGACTAGATGGCGTTGTGTGTTAGAAGTCTGGAATATTTATTTATTTATTATATACAAACCTTGCCCTAACAGTAACAAACACATAAAAAAAAATCATCAAATTTCGTGCAGGCGTTCGGAAGTTATACGCGTACGTGCATTTTGATAATTTAGTTTTATTGATATAGATATAGTTTACGCTGCGTGCTCATAGCCCAGTTGCACTCGGTGATTATAAACAATCACCGAGGACAAACAACGACGGCGCGGTCAGTACCTGGATAGGTGACCGCTGGTGGCATGTTACTATGAGCGTCTCCGTAATTCGGAGGTCACGTTAAGCAGTCGGTCCCGGTTGTTATCATACGATAACAGTCGTGAAGCTTAGTTAGGGCCTTCGGGCGGCTTGAAAACATCCAACGGGAAGATTTACGTAGCCACAACGTATTCTTGCCAGTCCCCAACTCGCACTTGGCCAGCGTGGGGACGTATGGCCTTAACTCTCTCCTGAGAGGAGACCCGAGCCCAGCAGTGGGACATTATGGGTTGTTGATTGATTGATTGATTGATTACGCTGCGTAAGTAAAATAGATAAATATTTCGGATATCTCACATACAACGCCATCTAGGCCCAAGCTAAGCAGAGCTTGTATTTCTTCTTCTTTTTTCTTCTTTTTTAAAAGACAACTCCCGCATTGGGAATATACATTCCTGTGTCGCGGGGATCTTTCCAAACATACATAAAACATTAATAAATATTATTATACATAGAAAGCACCAAAATCCCGAAATAAATATTTGCAGATCGGGAATCGAACCTGAGACCTCAAGCACAGCAGTCGCATACGCTACCACTGCGCCACAGTGGCAGTCGACTATAAACAAGCTAATATACAAGTAAAGCTAATGAAAACATGGTAATTACAGGTTCGACTGTTCAAGAACCAGATCGGGTCAATATAAAATCATCTCAACGACCAAAAAGTGGTAGAAAACATTATAGAAGACGGTTTGTAATTATATTCCAAACTACGTTTCAGCATGCATAGCCCGACTCAACCGGAGTGACGCCCTTCCCCATCCCCTGAAAGCCGGCGACGCACTTGTGATTGGTGCTGCGGGTCCCCATGCGTGGCTGTAATCACGATACGTCTGCTCGTTTGCCACATATTCCATAAAAAAGTAGTGTAAACCCTCTCGATTTATTATAGAAATTGATTGAACAGTTTTAGAAAGTGCAAAGTGCCAATTATCCCAGGTATAATTTTTTATCACTTTTATCACTCATTTTATTTAGTATTTTGTAATATGTACGCAATGAAGATAAATAAATAAATATAATTGATAGTAGATAGTACCGGGGCGGTTCACCCTCTCACAGAAGATCAACCTAAAGTAACATTATTCCTGCTGTCGTGTTTCGTTAATACAAAAGTATCTTAGCAGGCAACCAAAGTGTGGATCACCATGTTGCATTATAGCGTGTGCAATAAGTATGGTGACCACTTCTCTTGGATTCTGTTCATGCTTTCCATCAGGCAGAGTTGAGTGACTTTGTCAATCTCCTATGTTAAAAAATAGGTGATTGGTTACTTAGTTTTGTAAATGCACTCAATTTATATAAAGTAAAACGACTTGTAAACTAACTGTCTTTGGTTTTACAGAAAAGAAATGAATTTAGATACAGGTAACTTCGATGTCAATGGTGCAGCCGAGCAGATCGTAGCAGAATATATTCGAAGAAACGTGGGGAAAGTGCACTATCGTAAGATAATTCTGATCTATTAACAAATATACTAACATTAGGCCATGAAAGTGAGAGCCGCCATTTAGTAAATAAAGAAATATTTCGAACATCTGAAACGCAACGCCATTTAGTCCTAAACGAAGCAGAACTTGTATTATGGTTACTAGACAAGTAAATACATTTATACTTTTGATTTGTAAATACATACGTATTATACAATTTTTGGTAGGAGGAAATCTTGACGTCACTGTCATCGAAACTGACATGCTGACGTCATAAAACTTCTTAGGCCGCGTTGGGCACTTTTTTTACGGGAAAAGTTTATTTTATATATTTTAAGCATTATAAAATCTCTTATTTTACACATTAATTTTATAAATAACGTTATAACCTTTAAGTAATAAGTTTTCACTTCTCTCGACATTCCTCCATTTCTCGGTGAAACACAGTTCAGGCGCGGTTTCACTACGGTTTTCTGTAAGGCCGTGGTATCCCTTTCGGTGAGCCGGCCCAATCATGTCGAAGCGTGTCTCTCCCACGGTAGAAGTCGCCACAAACCAATAAGCTTGTTTTTTCATTTAGGTGACTGCCTCAGCCTCCTTCCCTTTCCTTCCCACCAGAATCAAGGTATAAACCGGTCCACAGTATATATACTCTTTCGGTGTAAAGCTAAGAAAGAATTACTTTGTCGCACTCGAGACAGCATATTTCCCAAATCCTGTACAGTAGACATCTAGTAACTTGATTATCATTAACAGACTTTTATAGTTTTGTAGAGGAACGGTTGTCATATCATTCCAACATCAAGGGTTAGTTCCTCCGACCAGACGAGGCCATTGATGTTGGGATGTTGTATATATGTCTATCGGCGCTAGAACTTCTATTGCGCGATGCAGAATTGGTAGTTTCTTCGTGTAGTACAATACTCCGTAGTTCAGTGTTTCTGTGGTTAGGCGCTGTAGTATGTTTCTAATGCGCTGCGTGTGGAAGTAGCTACAGTTTACTGCTGGTTATAAGTCTCTACTTAGAGCGGAGGCTATAATAATATAGTACCGGATAAGCGGACTTTGCTTGGTATTTTCTAAAAATGAATACTAGCCAAATCGATTAATATCCCCAAAACCCCCTGCGTACTAAATTTCATAAAAACTTCATCATTTCAAGAGATTCAGATTATAAATAAATAAATAAATATTTTCAGACATTTTTTTAACACACAACGCCATCTAGTCCCAAACTAAGCAGAGCTTGTACTATGGGTACTAGACAACTGATATAAATACTTATATACTTTTTTTTTGTAAACACATACTTATTATACATAGAAAACACCCAAACTCCGAAACAAATACAATATATTAAATAAATAATAAAGTAATATATATTATATATTAAATAAATTTAATTTGTTTACCTATTCCAGTACCTCGGGATGCAAAAGAAACGAAACGTTTCATACTCAGATCCAAGCATAGCTCAAAACAAGGAGACCCTTTAGTAGTACCTGTATTGAACACATACACGGTCAGATTCAACCTACAAGGAGGTATTAAACCTGAGAAAAATAACAACATAAATGTCTCAAATAAGAAACTTATACCCATAAAAAGTCACAAGAAAAAGTCCCGAAATAAAATTGAACCTAAAAGCATAAATAACTCAAGCAAAAACTGGAGCCCTGAAGATAAAACAGATATTTTAATAAAAAGATTCAAAATAGCTTCAAAAACAAACGATATATTGAAGTCGTCCATAAATAAAGAAAGTGAACTAAACAAAAACAGACTTAAAGTAAGAGGTATGAAAAAGAAAAATAATAGACCCAGCAATGTCAAAAACAATAAGGTAAAGAAAAGACAAAAAACTTTCAAAGTTGTCCATACAAAAACAAACGATGAAAACAATAGAAAATTTGTCACAAATAAAGCTGAAAATCAAACTCCAGTGAATGAACAAGGTTCAAGAAACGAGAAAAACTGGAGGAGTGACGAAAAAACCGAACGAAATTCTGAACTTCGTGACATGAAATTTGAAAAAGAAACCAGCTTTTATAAAGAAGATGATATACAGGACGAACCACATAACATTAAAACTGTAAATACAGGTGAAAATTATGGCGGTGATGACAGAAAAAAAAAGGAATCAAATGATTGGAATAAAAAAGAAAACGATAAGAGTGCAAAGTATGAAAGTAGGAATACAATATTCAGTAGCAGAAATAAAAACGTTGACGTCTGGGATAAAAGAGATAATAGCTGGGATAGAAAAAACGATAATTGGGATAGTAAAGAAAACAGTGGAAGTAAAGAAAGAACGTGGGATAAAAAAGATTACGACAGAAAGAACAAGAAAGAAGATCATTATTTGAAAAATGAATATGAAATTAAAAAATATAGTAGCTTCGATAATACCAGAACAAGTAAAACAGACGATCCTGGTTGGGGCAACTATGCTTTGTTCAAACATTTACAAGACAAAAAGAATAGTATGGAAAGAGGCAATATTGAAGAAGAGAAAATAAAACCAAAAGTATACATAACAGCACCAAAACCCAGCTCTTATGAGAGTTACGCACGAAAAAGAGATAATTTTCAGAAACCGAAGAGAGCTCTTCGGAGTTTCAACAGGACGCCAATCCCGATGGTAGGGAAAAGACCAGTATATGACTAAATATAGAGTAAGGAATTTATTGCTGTTTTTATTATAAGACCGGTAAAACTCAAAACAATGCACCCAACAATTTAGTAGACTTTTGTACTGTCGGTAATACATCAGTGAAAAATCACGACTGAAATTTACGCTGTTTACAAGCCACAAGCAGCTTCAAGTTCTGTGTATTTCGTACTTATAATAAGTTGTATGAAACATGTAAGCGCCAAAAATTCTCGCCACTTATGTTATTTCCACTCAGCCCATCTGCTATTTATTTAGTCGTTTTTTTATGTAACAGTGGGCAAACGAGCTTACGCATCGCCCGATGCCAAGTGACCACCGCCGCCGGACAGCCACAACAGAGGCGTCACAATTGCATTGCCGGTCTTTGGGGGGTGGGGGTAGGGATTGGGGTATGGGCCTCCGGTATCCTCACTCACTCGGTAAAATACGGAACAAGCGTTGTTTCTCACCGGTTTTCTGTGAGGCCGTGGTATTATTCCGGTCGAGCCCTCCCAATCATGCCGAAGCGTGGCTCACCCACGGTCAGATCTACATAAAACATTCTTCATTCATTTCTACGTATCAAATGTTCATACCATTGAAACCTGTTGTTTCACAAATTTTCACCTACTACTAATGTTAGGCTAGTTCTAATGTAGTCCTCACCTTATTCATCTTACACACACAGTCATCATGACATTCGCATTCCAGAAACATTGAAACATTATATTTCCAATAATCTTGGATTCTGTTCGTGTTTTCCGTCAGGCAGAGTACATTCCCTTTGGAAGTTTCATAAATAAAAAAAAGATGCAAGCGTTGCTCATAAATTTTTGAGGGACAATATACGATAATACTCAAATCTGTGCAGGTTTTTGAGTGACTGGTTTACAACATAGTACTTAAGTTAAAAGAAACAATAAAAAAACAATAAAAGTTGACGCAGATTTATTGAGAATTAGAAAGCAGAAGTCTTAGGAACGAGAGAATGGCGGGAACGGTCTTGTTGTCAAGTGGTAAATTCCCACACTTCTGTAAAGCAAAAGAGAGAACATTAATATATATTTCGATGGTATAAGAAGCAAACGGGCAGATAATAACTGCTGTTTGAGAATAAATGAGCAGTTCGGAGCCAATATCGGTATAGACTTGCCAGATTTTTTACATAGCTACAAAGAGTCGATTTAAAGAATTTCTTACTAGATGCTTACAACGTATAAAGAGTCGGTACCATTGGCAACAGGCTTAATAATTTCTGTACTGGATATAAAGCTGTCCTTCGAAAGGAGGTTTTGGCCTGACTATATTTTATCATATGGAATAGGGGGCAAACGAGCAGATGTATGCAACACCAGAGGTGTCATAAGTATGTTACCAGGCTTTGGGGATGAGATGGAGGGAGGAGTTGGGGTATGGGCCTGCGGTATCTTCGCTCACCTCAGTGAAACACAGTGTGAGCGCTGTTTCATAACGATATTTTGTGAGGCTGTAGTATAACTCCGATCGGGTCGGCCCATGCATGCCGAAGCGTGGCCCTCCCGGCAGATGCTTTCGTATACGGTTTGTGTCAAGTATTCCTTCTCTTCGCAGTGCTGTTGTCCTGGTAGTTTGCTCACTTAGTCGTCTCTTACGAAACCCACGGGATGAATAGGATTGGTGACACTCAAGATCCTTAATCTATCAATAGAGGGATGTCCTGCTCTAGGCGCGTTGATGAATCAGCCAGCCACGGCAACTAATTTACCAATTATAGATTATTTTGACAATGGAAACCAACTTACCCAGTCTTAGGGTCTATACCCCCCATGTTCAGGGTTCCAGGGAGGAAGCAATTTTCAGCCATAGCGGAAATGAAGGTAGAGCAACGGGATCCCCTGAAGCCACCGCGTCTCACAGATTCACCCATGAAGTGGAACGACCTGATGATGAAACAATAAAAATAAAGTTGAAGAATAGTATTTTTCTGGCATAAGTTCTCTGTGCTATCTATTTTAGATCCAAGTATTTTAACTGAACTACTATGCTTACAAAATACTGTCTGTGTCCACTTTTGTGGTGTAGACGGGTACCTTGATCGTTACGGGAAACTAGCTATGATGGAACTATCGCCGTTCGCAAATATCAACGACTACCTTGATTTTGACCAGAGTCAGAAAATCAAGTCCGACGTTGTAAGACTTATTGCCAAAAGCAATATCTTCCAGGCTACCTTTTGATGGACATATTGACCAGATAAAGAGGCGAACGAAATAAAGGGTACTGCAGGTGTTTTAAAGCTATTGGTGTTTAATTCTAAAATATATACCTAAACTTATATATATATATATATATATGTATACATATATATTATGTATATATATATTATGTATATATTATGTATACATATATATATATATATGTATACATAATAAAATACAAATATATAAAATATTTGTTAAAAAATAAAAATAGAATAAAAAAGCATTTAGTCATGTACAGCCACTCAGAGTAGTAGGCGTTCATAGCCCAGTTGCACTCGGTGATTAGAAACAATCACCGAGGGTAAGCAACAACGGCGCGGTTGGTATCTGGATGGGTGACTGCCGGTGGCATGTTATCATGAACATCTCCGTGATTCGGAGGTCACGTTAAGCAGTCGGTCCCGGTTGTTATCATAGGAAGAAAAGACCTCCAACTAAACTTCACGACTTAACAGTCGTGAAGTTTAGTTGGAGGTCTTTGGGCGGCTTAAAAACATCCAACGGTAAGATTATGCGTAGCCACAACGTAGTCTTGAAAGTCCTCAACCCGTACTTGGCCAGCGTGGGGACGTATGGCCTTAACTTTCTCCTGAGAGGAGACCCTGAGCTCAGCAGTGGGACATCATGGGTTGTTGATGATGTTGATTTAATGGATATCGGTAAGGAGTTCCATAACCTGACAGCCTGTACCGTAAGCGATTTGTGATAGAAAATATTAGTATGGCTAGGTACCATTGGCTCCAAAAATTAAAATTTATAAAGTAGAATGGTCCTCTTACCTGTGGTGGTCACACATCTGGCTCAAACATCCAGGCATGTCAATACCACCGTTCGGGTAGAAGTCAGTTTTCCCAAGAGTAGCGAAATAACCTATGAGTCCAGCGTTGGTGTGAATGACTTCAGTGTAGATACCATCATCAGGGTGGAATTTATCGTCATTGGTGATGAAACCAGCAAGGGCAGGATCCAGGGCTGTAAAATAAGGAATGGGATGGGAAGCTATAATAGAGAACAGGAAAAATGAGAATCTTCTTGATTTGAAGCCAAATGTATATCGTGTTTTAATTTGAGCTCATTCGGTGTAGAACTTTTGTAGTTTTTGGAGCGTACAGAAATTAACTTAATATCTATATAAAAAAAATTTACGTGCAAAATATCCGATTGGCTGCACCAAAGTAAATAATTCTCCTTTTATGTGTTCGTTATTGCTAGGACAAGGTTATATACAAGAAAAATTAAAAGTATCGGAAAAAAATTTACTGTCGGCGACTGTACACTGCCTGTGGGAAGCTTAGAGCAATGTGTAAATATAGCGGTACGTACGTCGGGTCAGCTAACTCTATATACTTCTAGCCGAGCCCCGCGGTGTTACCCGTGGTACAGCAATGACCGAAGGCAAGGCCGCGAGGCAAAGCTGGTCGTACCAACTCGGAAATCTTTGTGGGCTCATGCACAACATTTGTTTAAGATCATGACATGATCAAATGCATAGAAAACTATTCTGTAAAGGATATACAGACAAACATTCATTTTTATATAAAATATACAGATACAAGTTTCATGTTACTGGAAAAGTCTACAATGCTAGCAATTTTATGAAGATTATGTTATTTAAATATCCGTTATGGTACACGCAATTGTGTAAATTTATTGGGGCAAAGTATATATTTTGACGTATCATGCCCCATAAGTTTGTACAAAGACAATCCAAGTCATGCTGGTCGACGATATGAAACAAAACATTCAATACAATCAAAACTCAATAAGCATATCAATACACCAAAATAGTATGGGTCACCATGCTGCATTGTTGCATTGTCTACATTAGCAATGAGTATAGTAACTGTGGTGACTTCCACATACAACGCAACAACAGAAACATTCTACCTCGCCATCTACCGAAAATACGTCGAACTACGGAGTAACTAAAGAAACTAAGAAGCTGCCAATACTGAATCGCGCAATAACGGTTCTCCGATTAACATATATTCAACTTCCCAATATCAACCGTTGGACAGTGGCCCGCCAGGCATGATCACCTCGCCTCGTCGGAGGATCCTCTCCTTGTGTTGGAGGAATATGACACTCTTTCCTCCACATGACCACTACACTCTACTCTATTCTACTTATATTTTCCATCAGGCAAAATAACTTTTGATAGCATTCGAGTAATCCTCCGTCTGTTGAAAGTCCGCTTAGAGGACGCGCCACAGACGCGGATCATTTGCCACGCGCGAAAGATGTTTATTTCCCCGCTTGCGTCCGCTCAGAAAACGCGTCACAGACGCGTCTGTAGCGCGTCTCCTGAGCGGACTTTCAACAGACGGAGGGTTAATAAATTAGGCGTGATATTAACACAAGCGGTGACACTTCGTGTTGTTAATCCATCAGCACTCGCACGGCTTGTATGTATATAACGGTATTTACATCTCCTCACAACCTCTGGTATTCATACTCACCAGTGATATAAGGAACTCTTCCTCCAAGGTTCCTACCGACTACTCCAACCAGATGGCCGCCAACGCCGTGACCGACCAAGTGGTATCTGGAGAATCCTGCACCAGAGGCTTCGTTGAGCCAAGTGATGAACCTAGCAATGCCAGCACCTGGAAAAGAAATCGTTTGTTGGATATGCTCATGTTATGAAGCTTAAGAATTTGTTTATTTGAAAGCGATAATCTTAGGACCTATAGCTTAGAATTGAAAAATTCTTTGAGGTTTGGATATTAATAACATACTAGCTGAGCCCTGTAGAATGCCAGTGGGTAATACCGCGGGGTGAGTAGCCTTAGTTACTCCTGTGAGCTGGTTGTGAATTCCAAGTTTTAACTGCTCGGCACATGAATGAAGTGTCGAACTATTTAGTTCGAAATGAAATTTCTATAACTCTGAAACGTGGACTTCCAAGACGTTTTGTTCTGTAGAGAAAGATATAAGGTTGGACCAGTTGGAAGAGTTCTTCAGAACAACAACAAATATTTGTAGACAGCGCAATTTGCAACTTTTTAAAAGCTTCTGGTTGATTCAGTTGTATTACAAGTCATCTTCAGGAAATTACCGTTGGAAAGCCACACTTCGGCATATCATAACACGGTCTCACAGAAAACAGGTGTGAAACAGCGCTTGCGCTGTGTTTCACCGAATGAGGATACCGGAGGCCTATGGTCCATCCTCCATAGGCCGGCAAATCACTTGTGATGCCTCCGGCGTTCCGGATGTCCATGGCGGTAGATATCGCTAACCATCAGGCGATACGTCTGCTAGTTTGCCCCCTATTCCATAAAAAAGGATACTAGTTTGTTTGTATGCCGCCTCATAATCTTAATTAAACTCACCAGAGGCGGGTACATTGGAGACAACAGTAGCATAGTTGGTCAAACCACCGCCAGCATGCCAGTCAACGACGATAACATTCGCATCAGCTGCCTCCAGGAAAGCTGTAAGAAGTAAAATAATATTTTAATATTTTGGACATCTGATGCAGAATGCCATCTAGCCTCAAACTAAGCAGAGCTTGTACTATAAAAGCAATTTACTGTGGAAAGCCATTCATTTGTGAAATTTAGTAAGCAAGTTTCTGGGTCGATAAATTGGTCTAACTTGGATTCATGTTCATAAAATTCCTATTCAAAAAAGAGTCATCAGCAAAGTTCAGTCATCCAGGAACTCATTTCTAATGACACATGTACTATATATAAGTGTATTATGTACTATGTATCTCTATGCGTATGTTCTAGGGCAGGCGACACTCTTCGAGGAAGGTCGAAAGCCGATCGCCATTTGATAATAATGCCCAATAAAGTCTGAATCCGTAACGTAAAGTAAATTATAAGAACTTTCTAGAACCTTCCTGACCTTTAAGGAATATTCGAGAAACTTCCTGAATATTTTGCTAACCTGGCACAAGAACGGTGTTAAAGTCGGCAATAACACTATCCAACCAGCCGTGCACGAGGAATATTATCCGTTTGGTAGGATCAAAGTAGGTTCTGGAGAGAAGCTCATCGTCACCCTTACGGATAATCTGACTCCGTTGAGGGTTCTGTCTGAAAATAGAAATTAGTGTTCAAGTAAAAATTTTGGATATAGAAACATACATAAGTAGAGGCAATTTTCGATATAATATGAGGTATATCTGTGTACACATGTATATACACAGTATACATATACAGCTCATGGGACGCTTACGGTGATGATAACGCGAGTTTCACGCTTTTTGTTCATCCAAAATGTACACAGATATAGATAGTGTACAGTCTATTCGCTTAGACACGGTCACATTGTGAACGCGTACACCCACAAGCAAGTTGACTGGTCAGTTAAGGCCGTTGTATGAATAATATACCTATTCGAATTTCACAACAATAACCACATTTTCTTACGAGTGCACCGAGAGTTTTTCGGAACGAAAAGTTAGCTCATGGTGACGGACTTATAATACCGAGTGCCACCACCACTTTTTTATGGAATAAGGGGCTAACGAACAGACGTATTCGCCTGATGGTAAGCTATTACCGCCGCCCATGGATACCCACAATACCAGAGGTAGTGCAAGTGAATAGCCGGCCTTTGAAGGATGAGAACGGAGGGGGAGGGGATTTAACGTGCCTCCGGTATCCTCTCTCATTCGGTGAAATACAACGCAGGCGCTGTTTCTGATCAGTTTTCTGTGAGACCCTGGTATTAATTCGGCCGAGCTTTCCATTCGTGCTGAAGCGTGGCTCTCCCACTATCGATTCCGTAGGTGTCAGGTGATGTAAATGTCGACTAACTTGATATAGTTTTAACAGATACATAAGTATTACTTAAATAATAAAGTCTCTTTTTATGTATGAGCCTGCCAAAGTGACTCAGCCTGATGAAAAACATGAGCAAAATCCGAAATTGATGGTCACCATACTCATTGCGAAAACAGACATTGCAACAGTGCAGCATGCTGACCCACACTATGGCGATTTGTTGACATGCTTTTGTATCATTGCACCTCTGGTCTCGCTCACCAACAAAACACGACAGCACCAGTGCTGTCACTAGAAGATGGTCTTCTGTGAGAGGATAGAACAGCCCCGGTTTAGCAATTAAACAAAATATGACCACACCTTCTTGCTACACCTTTCATAAATCATATTATCAGTGTTATTTTAAAACATACTGTCTTTTAATCAAATCATGTAATTAATAAATGCTATCTTTCATTTTTATCTATTTTACGAGATAATACTTTAGTTTTCAACGTGTTCTAGTCTAATCGAAATGAATTGACCGTGATATCAACTGAAAAAATATATTTTGCGAAATAGTTAATTTGTATTTTTTATAAATTTAAAGACTAACTTTTATTCGCGGCTACTTCCATATTTATGTCGGCTAACGCGGTAACAAGTTGTATTTGTCCGTTCTCAATAATCAAAGTATCTCAATGCCGAATTTTATTAAAATCGGTGCAGCGGTTTAGCCGTGAACGTATAACAGATAGAGTTACTTATGTCCTTCTTCAAAAACCAAAGTATTTCCATGACAAATTTCATTTAAATCTATTTATCGGTTTACCCGTAAAATATTAACAGTCAGACAGAAAATAATAATTTAGATTTATATTGATGCGTTGTAAATTACTGTTATTTATTTCTTCCTGCCATACCCAGAATTAATTTTTACCATACTTGCCATACATACTAGCCCAGTTGCACTCGATGATTAGAAACAATCACCAAGGGTAAGCATCGACGGCGCGGTCTGTACCTGGATGGGTGACCGCTGGTGGCATGTTACCATGAGCGTCTCCATGATTCGGAGGTCACGTTAAGCAGTCGGTCCCGGTTGTTATCATACGATAACAGTCGTGAAGCTTAGTTCGAGGCCTACGGATGGCTTATAAACATCCAACGGCAAGATTTACGTAGCCACAACGTTGTCTTGTCAGTCCCCAACCCGCACTTGGCCAGCGTGGGGACGTATGGCCTTAACCCTCTTCTTAGAGGAGACCCGAACCCAACAGTGGGACATTATGGGTTGTTGATAATGATGATGGTACTCAATGGCCTCAGAAACCTTACTTATTTGAGGAAAAGCAATATTAGAATTGTCAAACACCAATTTTCTATCAGATCATGAAAAGACTTTTGTTGAGAGTTCCCCATTTCTGCCCTACCGCGATAATATACTTATATAAGATTCTAAAGTAAGATTTCCTTTAATCCTCCTCCTTGACTCCTCCCTTACTTTGATTCTTAGGTGGAGAAACTGGCAACAGACTTCCACAAGCCTAGTAAGAGGCTGAATCAAAGGTACGCGGAAATACTGTTTTAATGGGACTAATCTCACGAAATCCCATTACTAAATCCAATATACACCTGTCTATTCGTCCGTCGACCTGTCACCAAGCTGTATATCATGAACCGTGATAGCTAGACATACATGGAGACAAATGCCACAAAATCGCCCAACTGTAACTCCTGTTCAAGATCAACAGCAGTGGTTCACGAAAACACTGTATTATGACACTGTCTTAAGAAAAATAAGACTTCCTTAGAACCCGCAACGGAATTAATCAGAAGAAAACTAGATGAGCTGGAAATATAATATAATAATAAAAAAATATATAACTTGGACATCTAACACACAACGCCATCAAGTCTCAAACTAAGCAGAGCTTGTATTATGGGTTTTTTTTGTAAATACATACATATTATACATAGAAAACACCCAAAGTCCGAAACAAATATTTGCAGATCATACAAACATTTGATCCCACTTGGGAATCGAACCCGAGACCTCAAGAACAGCAGTCGCATACGCTACCGCTGGGCCACCGAGGCAGTCAAATGATTGAGGTGTTCCGATAGCAACCGTGACCAATAATAGCGTACGAGTCCAAGGGGTCTCAGTGTGTCAAGGATGGTCCCACCCCATCCATGAGCTGACGTGATTAGGGTTACTTAACTCCACACCAGTTTCTTAAAGTAACACTTTTATTACTGAAGATTCTCAAAATAGTAGAACCCGTTAATTAATAAAATATAAATATGTATAATAAATAAATATTTTCGGACATTTAAACACACAACGCCATGTAGTCCCAAAGCTTGTACTATGGGTACTAGACAACTGATAAAAATACATATATACGATTTTTTTTGTAAATACAAACATATTATACATAGAAAACACCCAAACTCCGAAACAAATATTTGCAGATCATACAAACATTAGCTCCGACTCAGGAATCGAACCCGAGACCTCATGCGCAGCAGTCGCATACGCTACCACTGCGCCACCGAGGCAGTTGCAACAATTTCAGGCAATTCTCATTCTCAATCTCACCAAAGACCAGCCTAAAGCGACAACATTCGGTCACCATGCTGCATTGTAGTATTGTCTTCATTTCCAATGAGTATGGTGATCACTAGTCTTGGATTCTGCTTATGCTTGCCATCAGGCAGAACAGAGTTCCTTTGATAGGCTTAATTTACAATTTTAAAATATAACTGTAAATTATACCTGGTGAACAAATGATAAGCGTTGTCAATGTCAGGATTAAATCTGGCAGATCGCGCCAGATCACTAGTCTTCAGCCATAGGTCTACCAGCTGAGGCTTTCCATCTGGACCTTCGGCATATTGATAGCGATGACCATCGTCTAGTTTCCTGATTACTGGATCGGCAGGCAGAGCTGAAACCAAAACTCATTAATATTTTTAACCGCGACGAATGAATTTGGATGTTTTTTTATTAAGCCGACTCCCTTATTAGAAATATACATTTTGGGTTGCGGGGGACTTTACAAACATACCCATCAACCACGGGAGAGCCACGCTTCGAAATGAATGGGGTGGGCTCGACAGTTGTGATGCCACTGCCTTACCGGTGTGAAACAGTGCTTGCACTGTGTTTCGCCGAGTGAGTGAGGATACAGGAGGCCCATGCACAAATCCCTCCTCCCACTCCCTCCTCATTCTCCAAAGGCCGAAAACGCACTTGTGACGCCTCTGGTGTGTACGTCAGGCTATACGTCTGCTCGTTTGCCCCCTATTACATATAAAAATATCTGAAACAGATTTATTTTGACAACAACAATTTGTGAATCACACAAAGTGTGGATGTGGTGGGATTGGAAACCGGTGCGGTACAAAGATAGATTATTTTAAACTGTAACATCATATAGGCTACTTCCTTTTAAGGAAAAATTGATTGATAAAATCTAAATTAACCTAAGTCGAGGTACAAACACTACCATCGTATGACCGAGCCTTGCTCGGTTTTTTGGTAAATTTTCTAAAAATGGATAGAGCTAGATCGATTTATCGCTCCCGAAAGTCTCGCATACTAAATTTCTTCCTCGGAGCCGTTTCCGACATCAGATTATTTCTATACACGAATTTCTCGTTTAAAGGTTAATATATTACACTCGGATACAGCACAAATGATTCAGGTCGATTATGGAATGAAACCCATGACTCATGGCTTAACTATCAGGCCACTGAACCCACAGGCCCGTCCAACAGGTAATAATAATGGGGATTTAAAAATAAGTATATGGCGATATTAAAGTTCTATAGAAAGACTGGAGTCAGACTTTTTAAAATTCCTCTCTCTTTTCAAGCGCCTCTCCACTTCTGAAGGATGGCTGTTGGCTCAGCGAGACTATCTCTGTTTTGTACTTCAACGCCTACAATGTCTATCAACTCCGGTATATTAATTCAATTTTGCCCATCATGAACAATTGGAGACAGTTGAATTTTTTTTTATGTATTTGCTGCCAAAATGACTCTGCCCTGCCTGATGGAAAGCATGAGCAGAATCCAAGAGTGGTGGTCACCATCCTCAATGCAAAAAAGAACAGTGCAGCATGGTGACCCACACTATGCCGGCCTGGTGAGATGCTTTTTCACGCCCCGCTTAAAGGACCTGGGATCATAGTGGGAAGGAAACACGTGCGCTGTTATACATCGGTTTTCCGTAGAAAGGAGGTTTTGATCTACTGTATAACTTTATCCAGACAAGTTGGTATCAATATTTCCATCTCCTTACACCACTGCTATCCTGGTAGTTTGCTCCCTTATCAGGGATGGTGTCTCTTCGTATTCTTAACCCTTCACCACATAAACCCTACTCCATTTTGTCGTCACCATGGAGTATTCTAGATTGGTCCAGCTGATGTAGTCTTCAGTAGCACTTCAAATGATTCCAGCATTTCCTGTATGTTGGCTTTCAGAATCCAGACTTTGCTACCGTGTAATACCACAAGCAAGACTTAACATTGAACTCTTCACTCTAAGCTTCTTGAATGATAAGGACTACATACACGGTCGCGATAGATGTTTGTAAGGTAATCTAGACCAGCGGCTTAGCGTGTTCTCTGAAGCACCAATTCTTGAAACGACTTAGCTAGGATTGTTAACTTTGCAAGTTGTCAATCAATTCGATAACCACTCAAAAAATCAAAATCAAAACGGGGTTTAGGGTATGGGCGTCCGGAATCCTCACTCACTTAGTGAAACACAACGCGAGCGATGTTTCACACTGGTTTTTTGTGATGAAAAGGCATGGCTCTCCCACGGAAGACCACGATATACCAACGAGGCAGTCGAATGATAGTAGAACAATAATAGCTCACCTACTACAGCAGCGATCACAGCCAGAAGACAACCAACTACCTGCATCATAACTGCTGATGGAATAACATTACCAACAAGTGATCGTTGCTCAAATACTTTACATTGAGATGATAAATTTAGTGATAACAAAATGCATAATAATAGATCATCCGTTGATGACGATAGTTGTCTTATCTAATTACGGATTATAATTAGAAGCTCGTTAATCTTTACAAATAAATGAAATTGGAATTTCTGTTTGTAAGATTAAAATTACCCTTTTAAAATTAAGATTAAAAATACCCTGGCGATAAAAGTGACAACTTATTACTTAGAATGTTATTTATAAAATTATATGTAAAATTAGAAATTTCATAATGTTTGAATTGAAATTAGCAACATCAAACATCAGCGTGTAGGCGACGCGAACACATAAAAATATTCTCCTACTAAAAAGTACTCAACGCGGCTTAAAGAAGTTTTTGCTTCAACAATGTAGGATCGATCCAAATCAACCCAATGAATATACTTAAACTTAAAAGTAAAAAAACCACGGGGCAAAGCTTGTCATCCAACAAAAAAATATCTGCGTCATGCAACCAAATCGTAAGTTTTTTTGATATAATTATTTTGTAACTAATCAAGATTACATTGCGGATGTTCGTTATCTTTGAGGGGGGTACCACCTGTTCTTGATAAAGGTATGTTGATCATTTTAGGTAGGAGGGAAATAGTTTTCATGACAACACCTGCCTGGTAAATCGTATAGTTAGTGCACAAGTGTGGTGAATCTGTTGTTGTCATCGCTAAACTAAAATTCACTAAATTTGTTTGTATATTGGATTGTATACCTTAATATCGTCAGCTTACATTCTATTTATCGATGTCTCATATCTAAGCTGTCACTGTGTTTAGTTCAGTGCCAAATAAATATTAATCAGATATAAACGTTTTTTTATTATTTGAAAGTGTCAAATTTAATTTGGCAAAATTAGTTCAATTTGAGTAATTGAACTAATTTTGGCCGTAGCTTGGCTACTTAGGCCATAATTTTTCTATTCTCGTGTTGAACGTTTAAAACGCGTAACGTATGACATAAAACTTGACATTTCTATATTTAGACGTCGTCTAAATACATGCCGACTTAGTTACTTACGTAATTATTACAAATTATTTTACATTCAGAGTTAATTTACTTTCTTTTACCAATAAACAAGAGTTTACCTCTAATAAATTTTAGAATAGAATAAAATACACTTTATTGTACAACAGATATAACAGTTTACATAAATATATAGTTTACATAATACATCAATTAAATTACCGTGTACA
Organism: Hyphantria cunea; assembly: GCA_003709505.1. NCBI lineage: Eukaryota > Metazoa > Arthropoda > Insecta > Lepidoptera > Erebidae > Hyphantria > Hyphantria cunea. The sequence goes on from PKRV01000343.1 coordinate 115,739, forward strand.
AACGGCGGCCTTATCGCTAAAAAGCAATTTCTTCCAGGTAACCTTGGGATGGAAAAAAAATCTTGTAAAAAAAATAAATACGAATCTATGGGCAGATTAGGAGCGTAAAGAAAAAAAGGAAAAAAAAAGAATGTAAAGGTTAAAAGAGAAATATTAGTTGGTACGGAACTAAATACAGTGAAAGTTGAAATGTGATATATCGAAAAATGGACAGCAAGTAGATGAGATTAAAGTTTATAATCCAATTACAAATTTTAGTGAATTTTAGTTTAGTGATGACAACAACAGAATCACCACCAATATCTTGTTCAGAGACTGCCTCGGTGGGGCAGTGGTAGTGTATGCGACTGTGAGAGGTCTCGGGTTCCGTTCCTGGGTCGGACCAAATGTTTTTATAAACTACAAATATTTATTTTATATTACATATATATATATTCTATTTTTACATAAACAAGCTTTTATTATATAATATATATAACTTTTATTAAAT
>PKRV01000343.1:119124-300733 GCA_003709505.1 Hyphantria cunea
ATGGGCCTTTTTTTTTTTTTTTTTAACGTGATGGAATGCCTTTACGCACTTCGCTCCCCCCCTGCGGGTACAGGGGGTTCGCTTCGTGTGGGACTCCTGGCTGACACCAGCCAGACTACCCACTAAACCACCACGGTGTGCCACTCTGCGCCTGAGACGGGAGGGATCCGGGAACCGCTTTCTTACGCCATCCGGACCCCTCCCAGCGAGGTTTATGGGCCTCCGGTAACCTCACTTACTCGATGAAACACAGCGTAAGCGCTGTTTCCAACCAATTTTCTGTGAGGGTGTGGTATCACCCGATTAGTGCCGAAGCGTGGCTCTCTCACGGTAAATATATATATATAATAGGAATAAACTACTTTAGAAAAACATAAAAGTTAATAGCAAACTAAGAAATATATGAGAAAAACATCTTTCAACGCTAAGTCACGTGGTCGTAACAAAATATTACTCAATAATATCTACCAGAGTCTAGGAAGGCAAGCGATTGTAGAAAGAAAATCGACTTGAATCCTTGGCCAAGAAAGCTAGAAATTCAATTAAAATTCGACCATTGAAGTAATGGGTCTTTTCGTCAGCGATTCTGATTAGCATCCAGAGATTGTGACTCAGATTTCCATTCTGAACAAATACTATGCGACTACCTGACCCACGCAGCCCCGTCTACATCTCCTATTGCTCGAAGCGTGATGTAATACCGCGGAAACAAATTCGTTTACCATAAAAAATTAACTAACCTAAAAAGATAGACTAGTATTATTTTGCAAATCTATTACCATTTAAGCAGCGCACGCAACGGAAGTTCTCAAAAATATTAATTTTCCCCTGTCGTAGCGTAACGATATAGCCTATAGCCTTAGGAATATAAATTCCTGTGTCGCGGGGATCTTTACAAACATACATGAAACGCACACAAAGTACACCCAGACTTAGAACAACAGTACAAAAGTGTTGTCCCATGTAGGATTTGAACCCACAACACTTGGCGCAGTAGGAAGCGGTGATAATGGGCTATCTAACGCTGAAAGATTTTTCAACTTGCACCAGTAGTTCTTGACATTAGCGCATTCAAACAAACACTTTTGTTTTTTTTATATCTTTATTCATTTAGAGGCTTTTATCATAAAATAATATATTAACCCCATCGTGGCTTATTCTACGATACTAACTAAGGAGACAGAGGAAGTCATTGTTGTGCAAACTTCTGTTTTATAATATACTTTGGGCAAGGCTGGCCATGCACGATCACCGGTCGGAGGATCCTCTTTTTGTGGTTGAGGGACATGACACCAGTTCCTCCAGTTCAAATTCTACATGAAACAACACTTTGTGCGATAAACATTGCTGTCCTGGTGTTCTTTATGTCCGTTTCATGTATGTTTGTAAAGCCCCCGCGATACAAGATATATTTGACGGTGTTTCCGTAAAACATCAGGTTGACAGGACTGTAAATGTCAACCTAGCGAACACTTTTGAGCGAGACGGCGCTCACGCACCACGCGTGTGACGAATCGCTCAGAATCTTCGTGATCGCGCTATTTCAAGATTTAATTATGTAGATTTCGTACATTAATAATCGCTAATTACCTAATTACATCGTGATTTCAGCGAATACTGATAAAAATACGTCGACTGTGTTTAGAACACAGGGCACTGGGGCACAGGGCGCGGAAATCGAAATAAATGACTTTAGAAGTCATTTATTTCTATTGCCGAGCCCACCTGCCCACATAACTGGAAGAAGTACCTCCAAGCCATCCTGGATCTTCATATTAATAATGTGGATGTTGTTTTTACAAAAAAAATAGTATAAATGTCAAGTTTGTGAGACCAGACGTTTATGCTCTGCCTCAATGAATTAGACAGTCATTGCAAGACATGTTATATGTAAAGATTAATATTGATATAAACATGTGATGTTATTTATCAATCAGCGAATTACTTATACCTAATTAGTTAATATTACATATTACTTATCAAAAATTCGAACTTTCAGACTACAATGAATTATAATAATAGATAATAAATTACAGATAAATAAATAAATATTTCGGACATCTAACACACAACGCCGTCTAGTCCCAAACTAAACAGAACTTGTGTTATGGGTACAACTGATATAAATACATATATACTTTTTTTTGTAAATACATACATATTATACATAGAAAACACCCAAACTTCAAAGTGAATATTTGCAGATCATACAAACATTCGGTCCGACCCGTGAATCGAAACCGTGACCTCAAACACAGCAGTCGCATACGCTACCACTGCGCCACCGAGGCAGTCAGATGATGATGCAGTCAGAAAAAAATAGGATCAAATAAAAACTAGCAAATAGCTCTATATACTGGAGTCCATCATTACCATATCAACTCCTGCGCTACCTAAAGTGTCATCATCTACCAGCAGTACGGCTTCCATAAGGGTTGGTTAGCTGGTGATCTTCAGGTATACCTGACACATCGTTGGGCACAGGCGATTAAGACTAAGTGAGAAAGCCTTGGCAGTTAGTTTGGACATTGCGAAAGCCCTCGATCGGGTCTGGCACAAATCACTTATTTCGAAGCTCCCATCCTACGGGCTTCCCGGGAAACTATGCGAATGGGTCACCAGCTTTATAGCAGATAGAAGCATAAGGGTCGTAGTCGACGGTGAATGCTCTGACTTCTTATCTGTGAATGCTGGTGTCACGCAAGATTGTGCGCTATCGTCTACCCTGTTCCTCCTCCATATCAATGACATGTTGCAAATTAGCGCCATTCAATGATATGCGATTGACAGTACGGGCGATGCTCTCTACACCGGCCGCGCTAATGTGTCTCGGGAAGACGTCAGTGAGAGTCGAGACAAACTTGTGTCTGGAATTCAAACCTCTTTAGAAGAGGTTTCAGATTGGCTACGATTTAATTTATTTTTATTTTTTAATTATCTTTATTTTATATACATAGTAAGAAATGGTACAACAGGAACAATCACACAATATGTATAACAATTGGCGGTCTTATCGCTCTCGGCGATTTCTTTCAGATAACCATAACACGTACGTGTGTTTAAAAAATTTAAAAATTTAGGTTTGCTTACACACAGGCAACACATAAAAAATATAAAAAAAATAGAAAAAAAATCAAAAGAAATAGTAGCCATCCGTATACAATAATTTAGTCCATTTTAACCCCTCAAAGACACAAATTTGCGCGTTCACCGCAAAAAAACTGCCGTGGGTCGTATGTCTTCGGTTTGAAGATATTTTTCTCAGCTAACCTTGGAATACTTGTTGTCAACTGTGTACCTCCGACCATATCGAGTGAAGTCCAGTTCCGTGGCCATTTGGAGAATAAGACCAAATTGGCCTCAAAGAAGCTTGGTGTGCTGAACAGATCGAGACAGTATTTCACTCCGGCCCACCGCCTTCTGCTTTATAAGGTTCAGCCTCATGATTGGGTGGGAGCGCCCCAGTACCAGCTCTGGACCGCTTTCAACGGAGAGCGACTCGAATTGTCGACTGCCAGAAAGTTTCAGTGCGGCTGGACTCTTTGGCACTGCGTAGAGATGTAGCTTGGCTATGCATCTTCTACCGCATTTACTATGGGGAGTGCTACCAGGCATTGTTCTCACTGATTTCCGCCGCCTCTTTCCGCCATCCTACGTAACAGCAGTTCCATCCCCATCACTTGGATGGCTGGCAGCCCACAACTGTGCGGTTTTCTAGGAGCTTTCTGCCTCGCACAACAAAACTGTGGATTGAACTGTTGCCAGCGATATTCCCAGACCAATTCGACCTTCAAACCTTCAAGTGAAGAGCGTACTCCTACTTAAAAGGCTGGCAACTTGCACTTATACGCCTCAGGTCAGGTCAGGCTATGCGTTTACTCGTAATCCCTCCGTGCCATAAAAAAAAAGATACAGCCTGGTGAAAGACGGACAACGAATAAGTAATAGGGTCTCGTTTTACCCTTTGTGTACGTAACCGTAAAAATAAACATCTTTTTAGTTTGACTTTGACGTACATACTGGTGTATATGCATATTTGTGTATGTGTGAGTTATACGCTTGATATGTGTGTGAAGTGTTATTTTAATTAAATTAATGTATTTTTAAGCATAATTTAAAAAGAATATTAGCATTCTACACTATTTGTCTATATAAACTTTAAGTGTGCGAAATTTCAGACTCAACCGTCCGTGTAATTTTCGTGAATAGGGGTACAAAGTTATTCCTTCACGTATCAAAGTTACCCAAGATTTGGGGTCGGCTACTAGTTCAACCGGTTTTACCTGACCGGTTTTTACACGGAGCGACTGGCATCGGACCTCCGCAACCCTGAGGGTGAACTGAATTTGAAAGTTGAACTTGTATTACTTCAGGTATACGTCTCTATATTTTAAATAAAAATGAATGTTTGTCTATATGTCCTTAATAGAATCGTAAACTTTGCATTTGATCGTGTCATGATCTTTAGCTAAATGTTGTGCCTGAGCCAATTAAGGTTTTCGAGTTGGTACGACCAACAAAGTCTCAAAAAGCTAGTCTATATATATAACAGAAAGTCGTGTTAGTAATATTTATAACTCAAGACCGGTTGAACCGATTTGATTGAGAATTGGTGGAGAGGTAGCTTAGAACCAGGAGATGGACAAAGGATACTGCTTACCTAGGCTTTTTTTACTTTGCGCCGTGGTGTTCACTCCGGCTGTTATTATACCGCGGGAGCTCAGATAGTATATATAATGATAATTATGGTAATTATCTCACGAAATTGTCGATATGAGGAATGTAGATTACGTGATCATTGTTCCTATAGTCATATCTGTTCTTGGATTGATTTTCAAAAGCCTTAACCAACACCTCAAGAGGCTCACGTTAGACGGCTGGATCAAGGATCTAATGCAGAAGGCAGTCCTTCTTGACACAGCTCGTATTGTGAGGAGGTTCTTGTCTTTGGAACCCTAACCATCGGTTCCTTGGTCCCTGTACCCGAAGTCGGTGGTCTACTATTTTTTTATATTTTTAAATGTATCTTTAAAAATGTAAATAATATGTAAATATGGTTATAATAAAGAGGATAATCATAATAATTTGTTTATTTTTCACCCAAGCACATATTAATTATACAATAGACTTGGGAGACTGGTTTCCTAACTAGGTGAGAGACCCTGGATCATGGATAGCCAGGCTTACGTTACACAGAAAAAACATAGTTTATGAGTACAACCCTATACATTTATGTAGGATATAAGAAGCAAAAGAGGGAAAAACAAAAAAAAAAATAAAAAAAATATACATCTAATTTGGTGTGTGTGTGTGAGCGCATTTTTGTGTGTGTGTGTTTATGTACGTGTGTACTCACGAATGTGTGCACTAACATATAAGTCAATAAACAACCCATAATGTCCCACTGCTGGGCTCGGCTCTCCTCACGGGAGAGGGTTAAGGCCATACGTCCCCACGCTGGCCAAGTGCGGGTTGGGGACTGGCAAGACTATGTTGTGGCTACATAATCTTAACGTTGGATATTTTTAAACCGCCCAAAGGCCTTCAACTGAGCTTAACGACTGTTATCAAAGGATAGCAACCGGGACCGACTGCTTAACGTGACCTCTGAATCACGAAGACCCTCATGGTAACATGCCACCAGCGGTCACCAATCCAGCTACTAACCGCGCCGTCGTTGCTTACCCTCGGTAATTGTTTCTAATCACCGAGTGCAACTGGGCTATGAGTGCCCATGAACATATAAGTATATTGCATATAAATGTTTTTTCCTCAAACAAAAGCTTGTAATACATAAAGCATTAAAATTATCAGAACGTCATGATTCCTGTATCTTTAATGATATAATGTGCAACGAAAACAATTTTTAAATGGCGATTATTGACGAAATTGACACGGTATTAAAGGGCTTTTGTTTGGATAAAACCGGCCATAGAGTTCCTTGCCCTTCCACACCTCCCTGCGATCTCGGTCGATCGGTTTGCTTGCGTGCGTGCGTTTTTACATATTTCATTGATACTCAGTTCCTTTTGATTGTAGAAGGATGATATGTAGTCGAAAGCCTTCCTCCAAAACTGAACTATCTAATAGTGACAGAATATTTTAAATCAGACCATTACTTCCTGAGATTAACGTGTTCAATCAAACAGGTAAACAAACAAACTCTTCATCTCTAGAAAACTAAGTATTTTTAATGGAATAAATGGCAAACGAACAGACGTATCGCCTGATAGTAAACTTAGACTTAAAGACCGGCCTTGGACACCCGCAATACCGAAAGCGTCACAAGTGTGTTGCCGGTTTTTGAGGAAAGGGGGGGAGGGGTTGTGTTATGGGCCTCCGATATACTCATTTACTCAATGAAACAGCGCAAGCGGTGTTTTGCAACGGTATTTTGTGAGGCCGTGGTTTCACACTGGTCGAGCCGGCCCGTTCGTGGCTTGGCTCTCCTACGGTTCAGATGAATATAGAACCAAATACAAAACCAAATCCATTCGTTTTGTGAGTTATTAACATCAATAAAAATACTACGTCATGAAATTTCTTGCTAGTATCGAAGATTAATACCGATTAAATACACTTATGGATAACATACACAAATAAGAAACACAACTTGTGTAAATATAGTGATATTGGGTAGGCAGACAACTGACTGATTAATGACATTAATATAAGCCGATTTAATTAAATGATTTATTGATTGTTCGTAGGTCGAGATATTAATACATTAAATATTTGATATAAGTAGGCAGAAAAATGACTTTTAATGATAATACATGGCTTCACAGAAGTCAATGATAATTTTTTTCTTGGTACAGAAGAGCCAACGACAAACGAGATCTGATTGGAACCAGAGTCAAGAACCACGTCAGATGTTAGCTGCGATAGCAAGTGTGCGCAGGTAAAATCAAGTCGAAAATAATTGGATGACGGGGATTTCTGGCTACTTTTGGGTCCAAAGTGGATCTTTTTTAAGATTTCTTCCCCTTTATTTATTTGATTTAACAGGCAGATTGACAAACGACATTTACATTTTCCGAAACCTTTTATTTTTAAATGTACAATCTACATTAGCTGCATTGTTGTATTGTCTACATTCGCAATGAGTATGGTGACCACCACTCTTGGATTCTGCTTATGCTTACCATCAGGCAGAGTAGAGTCTATTTGGTATACATAAAAAAAACTACACTAATATTCTATCAAATAATTTGTTTGTTTGGTTCAGTGCGCTAATCTCAGGAACTCCGAACCGATTTAAATATTATTTTAGTAATACATAGTCTTTTATATAGACTGTAGATTACATGTAATTACGTTATGTTATGTTTTTACCGAGAGAGAACCACGCTTCGGCACGAATGGGCCGGTGCTACCGTAGTGATACCACGGTCTCACAGAAAACCGGCGTGAAACAGCACTTGCGCTGTATTTCAACGAGTGAGCGAGGATACCCGAGCTCATTTTTTTTTACGTGTGGAAACCCCCTCGGGCCTTCACCCCACCGGGATTTGTGGCGGACTAAAACCACACGGTGTGCCACTCTGCGCCTGAGACGAGAGAGATCCGGGAACCGCTTTCTTACGCCATCCGGATATACCGGAGCTTATACCCCAACCCCTCCCCCATCCAATCATCCAAAGACCGGCAACGCACTCGTGACGCCCCTGATGTTGCGTGTGTCTAAGAACGTCTGCTCGTTTACGCCCTATTCTACAAAAAAATGTTACGGCCAGAAAGAGTTGAGTATCAATGAATAACGTTGCAAAAACCGGGGACAAACATTCCCTCTGAGCTACATTAAATACTCTGCGTAAATGGTTAAAATATCACATAAAATATGAAAGATCCCCCCTCCCCCTTAGTTTTAAAAGATTTAAATAAGTTCAAGACAACCTTTCTTTGGTAAATAAATTAATTCACGCTATTATAACTGCACGCTGCGAACAATAGGAGACGCTGGTGAGGTTGCGGGGGTCAGCTAATCTCTGTCATATTATACACAAATATATTAAACCAAATGTGTTGTTTGGTTACCTTAATCTTTGAAAAACTATCAAGCTGATTTGAATAATTATTTTTGTATCTGATAAAGGTTTTATTGGAGATTAATATTTGCTTTAAAATATCACGGCATACTACTTTGGAAAGTAGGACTAATTACAACAGCAGGTATATTTTATTGAATAGGGGGCAAACGAGAAGATGTATCGCCTGATTGTAAGTGAACATCGCTTCACCAGAGGCGTCATAAATGCGTTGCCGGCCTTTAGGGAATGGAAGGAGAATGGGGGGAAGGGTTGGAGTATCGGTCCCCTGTCGGATGATTGTCACTTTTTTTCTGTAATGTGGGGTAAATGAGCAGACGTACCGCCTGATGGTAAGCGATTACCTCTGCCCATGGACACCTGCAACATCAGAGGCGTCACAAGTGCGTTGTCGGCCTTTAAGGGGTGGGGAGGGGGAAAGAGAGAGGGGTTGGGGTACGGGCCTCTGGTGTCCTTACTCATTCGGTAAAACAAAACACAAGCACTGTTTCACACCGGTTTTCTGTAAGGCCGTGGTATCAATACGGTCGAGCCGGCCCATTCGTGGCGAAGCGTAACTCTCCCACAGAATAGGTGACGCAATAATATCCTCACGCATCACATTCACGGCTGTCTGATTCCGAACTAAGCACAGCCTGTTTTTAGTGCACACACTATTTTTCAGCAGCAAATAACGCACCACTTTGTCTGAACTGTCGGTGGCAGGCCTCCTTTATCCAGGTCCTCCTTTATGTAAGTGTCCGGGCACGCAGGGTATGAAGCAATCGGTTAATCATAAATCAGCTCTTTCTGCCAATGTCAAGTATTTAAAATCTTCAAATCCAAAGTCTCGAAGTCTTTGTCGTAATGAACTTAATGAAAAAAAACTAATAAAATGTGCATGAGATTAAACGGAGACCGTCTTTCCAAAAAATAAGAATAAGGTGGGGCATTGTTTGGATTATACCGGATTGTAGAGTACGAGTGACACTCCAAATTCTCAATCAGTCACTTAACCTACTCGAAATAAATAAATACATAGACAATTCGTATTCGGACACAGAACCAATGATTATGTTCATGACACAATTATCTTCCTAGCCTTTAATATTCCCAAGATTATTTGGGGTCGGCTAATAGTTCAATCGGTTTTGCCTGAATATCAGTTTTTACATCGCATGGCATCGGACCTACGCAACCCTGAGGGCGAACTGAATTCGAAGGTCGAACTAGTTTTCAGTATATTTTAGTGCAATGGAGTTGATTATTTCCTAATAACGATTGCCATAAATGTTCATGACAAACGGCACCGACGGCTTAACGTGCTCTCCGGGGCACGGGTGGGAAACACCGCCATATCCCATACTTCGGGCTGCTATTTAGAGTTGCTTGTAAAAAAACCCAACAGCAGTCCGACTCGGGAATCGTTCATGACCCAATTATTTGTAAAAAAAATAAGGAAGTGCTGCTCTACTCTCAACAAATCTAAAGTATTTTAGTTGTCTTAGCTTCACCAAAAACAATGACAAAATAAAGTATAGACTTACACACTACGAAGATAGAGTTGTACGCGGATATATAGTTAGCTTAATGTTCACTAGATGTAACTAAGTGTCTCAAATCGTGAATTTCAACGATATTTTCTAAGCTCCTACACCGATATGAATTCAAAAATAAACTGTCAAGTTTAATTGTCATTGAGTTAGTATAAATTGTATCACTAGATGTCGTTTTCCAAATAATCATATTAATAATTTAAGTGATATTTTATTTTATCGTCATCTACACACAAATACATATAATTAAAATGTCCTTTTGTTATTTTAAATTAATAGCTTCTCAATAAATATTTCTCAGCAAATACGGTACATTATTTGTTATTATGTTTTGCATGAAACATTTAGTTTTCAATGGATTCACTTGAATCTTTGTATGCAAGTTTCTCAATTGACATAAGGACTGAGAAAATAAATTTAGAATTTCTATTTAGGGGCTAAATTTAGGGTTTGAAGCTTGTATGCAACTTTTTATTTCTTCAATGGATTCAAAAAACCATAAAGATCGCCTATCTATACTTAACATTACAAAGATGAGAGATTTGATTTATTGTTTGATACGATTTAACTCTAAAAATACTTACCGATTTGAAAAATTATTTTACCGTTAGAAAACTAAATCGCACACAGCTCTGCACCACTTAAAAGTTCACTGGAAGATAATGGCCGTGGCATTAAGTCCGCCTTTTGCAATGTAATTGCATGAAAAATAAATCATCCCCAAGTAGCTACATAAAATTCATAAAAAGGTTATGGATCCGTATGAAAACTTCGATAATGTATCCTAAGGTGTAAAAAAATACCCATAAAAATTCCTATATCGCGTGCGCTGCGGCAAGTTTAGACAATAAAACAAAATAATGTACTACAGTTTAATAGGGGATTTCAATATCTATAAAAAAGTCCTACATACCATATGTCTAACTATAACTGTTGTGTCACAATAACTACTTTTTCACGTTAATGTATGTAAGAGTGATACGATGCAAACTAGGCTTCATTTTTCTTACTTAAATATTAATCTTTATCCAAATCAATTACTTCACATTCAAGACTATATTAGTACCTATGAATCACTCTTTGAGTGAATCAAAACGGACATACCATTTAAAAGTTATGAAGAGTTAATTCAAAACCGTTTAGTACGACGCCATTTAGAACCATAAATCTTATATCTTTTAAAAAAAACAGACTCCAGCCATAACTCCCTCATTAGAAATATACATCCTGTATCGCGGGGGACTGTACAAACATACACGAAACGGACTCAAAGTACACCCAGGCCTAGAACAACAATTTATTGATCATACAAAATGTTGTCCCATGTAGGATTTGAACCTACAACACTTGGTGCAGTAGGAAGCAGTGTGGCGACCACTTAAATCACTAGGATCGTGCATAAATAAATGCATAAATATTTATAAAAATAACATACCGCAATAAATTTATTTATGCAAATGTATTAATGTTGTTTGGAAGAACAACAGGAGGTTGCTTTTTAGCGATAAGGCCGCCCTTTGTACACGGTAATTCAATTGATGTATTATGTAAAATATATATTTATGTAAACTCTTATATCTGTTGTACAATAAAGTGTATTCTATTCTATTCTATTCTAAGGTACCTAAATTTTGGTGGCCAACAGAAGCGGCGTTATTAGTATATAAACTCTTTGAAGTATAGTCCGTATCGCAGTCTTTTACAAATAAGTATATTTTCCTATTTAAATATAGGTAATTAAGATTTAGACTTGAATGTATGTCTTGTATGGTCTTATGTGTGACTACAAGCCCTTGAATAAAATTGTGTCATTGCCAAAAATAATGATAACATAAAAATGGGTTTTTTCGCAAGTACATTTCAATACAAAGCTTTGAGTACACAGATTATTGAATTCGATTTTATCAAAATATTTAATTAACATAATCAGATATGTTAATCGTATATAATCTATTCGATAAAGAATAGAGAGTAAAGTATATTAATCGAGTCTTGAGCAGAAAGGTTTGTAGTCAGTTCTGCTGCGTCCAGTCAATATGAAGGCTGCGGTTGTTATTTTGGGGCTGGCAATAGCTGCAGTTGCAGGTACTCTATCTCTAACTCTTATTTTGTGATCGGCCTTCAACAATTCACTTCTAGACATACATCTCTGCTTAGAAATGATGCTTTGGTACACTAGTTCACGCTGATATTACTGGTTGGTATATATTTTGTAGTTTCCATCTCTTCGAATTACTATTGTCCTGGTAGTTTGCCTCTTGAGTCAGCTATTACAACATCTATGAAATTAATATGAATTGGTAACACTGTATTCTTAATCCTTCTATAGACAGATGTTATAAATTTGAAAAGAGACCTTGGAACCAGGGGGTGGAAGCTAAAAACTGAATGCAGTGTTGTAGAATATCTAAAGTCCACCGAATACAAGCTTTTTCAGAATGGACGATTGGCGATTTTGCAACTGTGTCGATGTTGCATCGCGTTTTAGTGACTCTGCGTTCGATCACGGTATAAAAATCTCGCGTAATTGCTGTGGCGACTTCCACATACAGCGTCAACATAGAAATATATGACAGCGCCATCTACCGAAGAAACATCGAACTACGGAGCAACGAAGAAAACTAAGAAACTACCAATCCTAAATCGCGCAGTAGAAGTTCTCGCGCCGATTAACATATATACAACTTCCCAACATCAACCGTTGGGCAGTGGCCCGCCAGGCATGATCACCTCACCTGGTCGGAGGATCCTCCCTTTGTGTTGGAGGGACATGTGGCCCGTTCTTCCACAATTGCTACATCGCGATTTCATACACCGTATTAAGCTTCTAAAAAGCGATTAGTCGCCGATCGTTGATGCTAAAAGAAGCTAGAGTGCTGTGGCCCTAATTCATATTACGTACGTCGTAATAGGAGAGTGGGATTGAACTCTTTACCTTTTTATGGGCAAAGTGACTCTACTTTCCCTGATGGAAAGTATAAGCAGAATCTAAGAGGAATTATCACCGTTTTCATAACGAATGAAGATAATACAACAATGGTGATCTATAGTATAGCGGTCAAATGAAATGCTTTTGCATAACTCATCAACGAAACACGACAGCACAAATGCTGTCATTTTTGTGGATCTTCTGTAATGATGCGTTTAGAAGTGTGGAACGCCTTGACGACCCTCCACAAATACAAGCGTGTATACGGGCTGTTTGGCTTGGGTTGCGTGAGGTGCAGCTAATCAATCATATATTAATCGTTCTTAAAACGAAAAAATCTACATTTCAATCTTGTTAATCGGTAATAATTCGCGATAATATTCGCCTACTCAATAACTGTTATCGCATTTGAGAAATCACTTACACGTTTCAATAATTTACGAGTCGAATATCCTGGGGTTTTACCTCAGAACCTCAATATGAAAAAAATACAGTAGAATTAAGAACCTCCTCCTTTTTTGAAGTCGATTAAAAATAAATTAGCTTTTAGAATACACCACAAAACACAGAAGACACTCAAAATCAAGGCAACATACCTTACAATAACAATATACTACTGAAACGAGCAGTTAAAATTGACAATCTCTTTACTCATCCAGTACTCGCTGTAGAGGAAGACCCTGTGATAACCAAGCTGGATGAAGGTGGTCCCCGGTTCCAGTATATGTCAGGACCAAACGGTCTTCAACTTGTGGATCTCTGGTTGAAGCTGAGTGACGTACAGCAAATTACAAGATATAATCCCGAGGAAAGCAATCGATATGTTCTTTTTACCAGGTATGACATTCAAAACATTTCAAAGATAGAAAGGAAATCATTTATATCTTCTCGTGACCTCTCTACTTCTCTGTACAAATCACTTCATAATATTAAAGGTCCGCCGCGTGATCTTCACGATAATCTGAAAAGCTAATTTTTATGTGGTTTTTACCAATAGATAGAGTGATTCTTAAGAAATAGTTTCGTATTTCCGTACATATTTGTGTATATTAAATAAGTAAATAAATATTTTCGGTCATTTTAACACACAACGCCATCTAGTCCCAAACTAAGCAGATCTTGTACTATGGGCACTAGACAACTGGTATTAATACACATATTTTTTCTTGTGTATACATATTATATATAGAAAGCACCCAAATTAGAAACAATATTAGCCGATTATACAAACATTTGGTCCGACTCAGGAATCGAACCTGAGACCTCATCGCATACGCTACCACTGTGTCACCGAGGTGTTATATTGACCAAAATATAACGATATTTGTTGAAGACGTCTAAAAAACTTAAGTCGCACATCTTCTAACAGTAACCTAGGCTTTATTATAGTTTCCAGAATGAACCCGTGCAAAGCCGGGGCGGGTTGCTAATATATATATTTTTTTATGTAATACGGGGCAAACGAGTATACAAATCGCCTGATGGTAAGCGATTACTTTCGCCCATAGACATCCGCAACACTAGAGGCGTCGCAAGTGCCTTTGGGAGATTAGAAGGGGGACAGAGGAGGGTTTGGGGTTTGGGCCTTTTTTTATATACCTGGTGGAATGCCTTTACGCACTTCGCTCCCCCCCGCGGGGACAGGGGGTTCACTTTGTGTGGGGCTCCTGACTGACCCCAGCCAGACTACCCACTAAACCACCACGGTGTGCCACTCTGCGCCTGAGACGGGAGAGATCCGGGAACCGCTTTCTTACGCCATCCGAACCTTGGGGTTTGGGCTTACCGTATCCTCACTCAATCGGTGAAACACAGCGCAAGCGTTGTTTCACATCGGTTTTCTCTGAGGCCATTGCATTACTCCAATTGGGTCAACCCATTTTGTTTTGTTTGAAGTGTTCCTTCTCTTCGCAGAGCTGTTGTCCTGATAGTTAGCTCCCTCAGTCGGTTCTTACGGCACCCACGGGGTGAATAGGAATGTTAATACTACGTATTCTTAACCTGGCACAAAACAGGGAGTGATCGTCTATCTAATCTCTTGTTATCTGTGTAGGAATAACCGCTCTGGGCAAGAGATCCGATCAGGATCCACCGCAGACCTTCGGAGCTCAAACTACGATGTAAACAAGAAGACAGTTATCCTCACCCACGGCTGGCTGAACACTCCAAGTTCAGACTTCAATGTTCAGTTGATCGCTGGTGTGTATGTTTTTTTTGTGACAACTCTCTTCCATTAGGAAAATATCCCATATCGGGACTTTGTTCATTTATTTAAAACTTCGCACGTCACCGGCCGTACATATCATTATACATTTAAATAAATAATTATTTCAGTCATCTCACACAGCTACACTAAGCAGAGCTTGTATTATGGGTGCTAGACAACATACATTTTCTGTAAATACGTACATATTATACCTAGAAAGCGCCCAAACTCCGCTCCGAAACAAATATTTTCAGATTGTACAAATATTTGTTCCGACCCAGGAATTGAACCCGAGACCTCAACACAGCAGTAACATACGCTTTCACTGCGCCACCAATGCATTTAACCTGGATATATTACAGTCGATTTCTTCATCCAAAAGCTGCCTGAAACAAGTTGCTTATAGCGATGATGGTATCACCGAGTAATTTTTTTTGTAGTACGTTATTTTTGGAGCATTTTAATAAAATGAAAATCAGGTGGCTTCCACCTGCATACTCTTTACCTTTCATGTAATCTATTTTACTTGATTATCTGACTTTTAAAAAGAGTGCCTATGAGTTTCTTTGTCAGTGTTCTTCTCATCCCCATTTCATAACATCCACATTTTTTATATTTTTTATCATTAATTCCATCACGACGAAGACTTGAATACTCGAAGACTTAGGATTGAAGACTTGAAGTACTTGACATTGGCAGATATAGCTGATCCGGCTGATTGCCATACCAACAAAAGAAGAAGAAATGATATTGAATTTGAATTTGATAAGGCCACCATTTGTGCTTGGTTATTAAATTAATATGCCCTTATATATAAACTGAATTAACTTGTGTGTAATAATATACATTCTAGTCTATTCTAAGGTCTAGGTTTATCACTTAGAAAGTCCCTGATAAACTATTTTGAACAAATTTTCCAGAAAAATTACAGGTATCGTTTTCACCAGTCTCGGATAGAGCCAAATACGTCAGATGTATATATATATCAGAAACCTTTATCTGTTTTTTTTGTGGACAAATGAGCAGACGTATCGCCTGATGGCACGCGATTACCACCGCCCATGGACCATCGCCAGGGGCGTCACAAGTGCGTTGGAGGCCTTTTAAGAAGGATTACGCTCTTTTCTTAAATAGTCCTAAATGGCAAATAACTATCTGTAACTTTATTAGGAACTGGTGAAACTGGGCCTCAATATGTAATCTTATTTCAGCTTATTTGGATGCTGAGGATGTCAACGTGATTATGGTAGACTGGAGCGAAGGAGCTGCTCCTAATTACTTGATTGCAATGAACAATGTCATCAAATCAGGTAAATATTACAATAATTATATGCTATGTAGTGTTAACTAACATATATTAACATTAAATACTTGGATTGGATGGTTAGCGATCTTTTTGGGAGGCCTTCGTTTAGTAGTGGATGGCAATAGGCTGAATAGGCAATAGGTGGTACATACTCTCGCAGACTCATTACTCAGCTAAGGACTCCACATGTATGGGCGAACATTTAAATCTTATGTGAAAGAGAAAGAAAAACAAGGCTTATACAACAAACAAACAAGGCTCATAAAGTATCTGGCTCACAAACAACTCAAATTAATGTATAACAAAGAATTTTGAAAACTCACCTCCTATATGCTAGTATATTTATATTTATCCCGTGGGAGAGCCACGCTTCGGCATGAATGGGCCGGCTCGACCGGAGTGATACCACGGCCTCACAGAAAACCGGTGTGAAACAGCGCTTGCGCTGTGTTTCATCGAGTGAGTGAGGATACCGGAGGCCCATACCCCAATCCAACGCCCCCTATCCCCCTCACCATCCCCTTTCCCCCCAGGCCGCCATAGTGTGGGTCACCATACTGCATTGTTCTTTTTCGCATTGAGGATGGTGACCACCACTCTTGGATTCTGCTCATGCTTTCCATCAGGCAGGGCAGAGTCATTTTGGCAGTTTAAATATAAAAAAAAGAAAGTTAAAAAAAGAAAATTAATATTTAATGGGCATAGTAGTTAAATAATAAATACTAAAATAGCATAGAAAACAAATACAATACAAGAAGTTTAAGAGAAAAGTAACTGAGTATTGAGTGAACAAAAATTATGGAACTCGAGTCATCGTCGCTGAACGCTTGCCATGAATTATATGAATACTATATATGCTTATATTAGTGAACTTTTGAATTAAAAAAAAGTGTGTGTGTACTTATGTACACGCGTTAGAAGTTATACTTGTTTGGTGTAACAAGATAAAAATTTGAAAAACTAAAATGTTGACTATAGCTAACTTCAGGATGTCGGTTTTTCGTGACGGTGTGCGCACGCATCGTAAAAAAATTAATTTATTTTTCCCTAACGTGCTAAAAGAAGTAAAACTTTAAAAACGTGAAACTGGCGTTTTCATCACCTCATGCTTCTTTGAATTCACAAGTTACTTAGTTTTTTCACTTCTATCGTCAGTCCCAAAGATTTCCCCACATTTTTCGTGAGTTGATTCCATTTCTGTTCTTTCTAGCGGACCATGTTGGAAAATTCGTCAAATGGTTGCTAGATGTTTCTGGCGGTGACATTAATAACTACCACCTCATTGGCCACAGCCTTGGAGCTCATCTTGCTGGAATTGTTGGAAGATATCTCGACGGGAAGATCCCTTACCTGACTGGTAAGTCTTGATGAAAATTTATTGGACACTTATCTATAAAAACTAGTGGTCGCCTAGAGGTTGAAATTTGACCAAAATTCTTTTAAATTTTTAGTTAGAACTATTTAGAATTTATTTTGTCAAAGGCTATTACACCTCTTTAATCCAAGATTTTTTTAAATATTTGTAATGGAATAGGCGTTTATCTTCCGTTTCACCTGATGGAAAGTGTAGATGAAGACGAAGGTGGTACACGCCCATCCAAAAGAAACCTGTTCACTCTACTCTTAAAGGCTCCAGAGTTCAACTTACCAGGAAAAATAGACCCAGACAGGTCGTTTCAAATTTTGGCAACTCTTATGAAAAACGAGCTGTAAAATCGTTTAATTCGACTTTTGGGTATGTCAACAACTTATGGATGAAACTTTTGCCTGCGCCTAATAGTCCGATAAAGGAATGGAAATGGCTCAATCAGTTCGAAAAGAGCCTTCGAGCACACTCCAAAGTGTATCCTATAAAAAACCGATAAACTGGCAACTCGACAACGATGTTCAAGGGTGCTCAAGATTTCATAATAGCTACTTTTGGCATTCAGTATGACAGTATAGGCAAAAAATAATCATCTTTTTAGTTATCTTTGACATAAATAAATTTATGTATGTATGTGTCAAATGCATATTAGTGTGTGTAATGTTTTATTTGTTGATTTAATGTACTCTATAAGCATTATTATTGAAAAATATTAGCATTCTGTACTTCTCTTACATATAAACTATAAGTGTGCCAAATCTTATACTCCTCCGTCTGCACAATTTATGTAAAAAAGGTCCTAAGTTTTTGATTCACGTATTAATATACAGAAGATACGTACCCGACGCGTGCCCACATACTTGAGCGTTAACCGCCCGCTTTTCTTCGACTTGAATCACATTCAACAAGTCATTGAAATAGGTGCAGATTTTTGCCAAGAAATTGTGACAGACAGATTTATTGTCGCTTATTTATATTATGTGTATGAATTGCTTAACTTTTTGCACTTTTATCGAATTTTCATATCGATAACACTAATAATTACGTGGCGTTATAATCGGTCTGTCATTATATCAGGCTTATTTCCAACCATATTCCTGTCAATTATGATAGATAGGGCAACTGTTTGCGAAAACTGGAAATATTGTATAGTAATTATATATATTATATATTGCAGACATCTTACACACGACGCCACCTAGTCCCAAGCTAAGCAGAGCGTGTATTATGGGTACTAGACGAGTGATATAAACATATATATACTTTTTTTTGTAAATACATACATATAATACGTAGAAAACGCCTAAACTCCTAAACAAGTAATTACAGATCATAAAGACGTTTGGTCCGACTCGGGAGTCGAACCCGAGACCTCAAGCACAGCAGTCGCATACATAACCACTGCGCCACATAGGCAATCAAAAATATAAATTATTATTTATATTGTTATGTGTTGTTCGACTTATTTGAGAGTAACAGAAACATTATTAAAACAATCTTAAAAAAACAGTATAACTTAGAATAATAGACCTGTTTGTCGTTTCATTGACGAGTACGAGCCCAGAGGCCCAATGACGCAGAAATATCCCTAAGCCATCGTAGTGTAGGTCACCATTACCTGCCTTACGTATCACGCTAATGGATACTGTTAACACCATAGGCGTCACAAGTGCGGTGTAGAAGGAGTACGCTATTTTCTTGAAGGTTTGAAGGTCGTATTGATCGTTTTATCTGCACGAGCAATGAGTATGGTGACCAGCACTCTTGCATTCTGTTTATGCTTTCCATCAGGCAAAGTCACTTTGGCGGACTCTTATATTATAGAAAAAAAACAGTAGCCGATGTGTTGAGTCTGATATATGTATAAGCTATATTACAAAATATGACTGCAACGTTGGTCTAGCGGTTAAAGTATGCGACTGTGTCGTGTGTGTGTGTGTGTGTGTGTGAATCAAGAGGTCTCGGGTTCAAATCCTGTATATAATATCCCGAGGTGTCGGCAGATCGCGGCATGTAGACTTTCCAAAATCCATAAGCCTTGATTCTTTAAACCAACATTTTACCACATCTCTCACATTGGACAGTCTAACTGAACAAAATACCTGTAACTACATCAATAGTCTATCGCGTCCTCAATTAAGCTCTTTTCACTTCAGTCCAGTTGCAGAAGGAGAGATTGGAAAAATAATCATGTCCATCAAATCCCAAGCGGTGGGTTGTGATGGCATTAGTCGGAGAACGGTCATCACATTACTAGCACACCTCCTTCCCGCTATTTCACATATTGTTAACTTCTCTCTCATGTCTTGCACATTTCCTTCTCTATGGAGAAGAGCGTATGTACATCCTTTACCTAAAATCCCCAATCCATCTCTTCCCACTCACTTTCGTCCAATTTCTATCCTTCCCTTCCTCTCCAAAGTGCTGGAAGCCTGTGTCCATAAACAGTTCTCCCAATTTATTTACATTAACAACTTACTCAGTCCTTTTCAGTCAGGTTTTCGACCAGGCCATAGCACGGTATCTGCCCTTCTTAAAGTGACTGGCGATATTAAGGCAGGGATGGAGAACACTAAGGTTACTACCACAGTGCTGGTTGATTTTTCCAATGCGTTCAATAGCGTCAGTCATGAACTTCTCCTCGCTGTCCTATCCCACTTTTCAGCTTCTCAAGAAGCACTGGACTGGTTTTCTTCTTACCTTCGGGATCGTCAGCAGTCAGTTAGTGTAGAAGATTTATCCTCAAACTGGAGTAGTCTTGCTGCTGGCGTCCCTCAAGGCGGTATTCTTTCACCTCTGCTATTTTCCATCTTCATTAACTTTATAACCCTAAAACTTCAGTGTTCCTATCATCTATACGCTGATGACTTGCAGTTATACTATCAAACAGAGTTGTGCAATGTATCGTCCGCGGTTTCTGTTGTGAATAGTGACCTGGCAGCTATTAAACACTGGTCCGACATGTTTGGTGTAACAGTTAATCCAAACAAATGTCAGGCTATAATCTTTGGCAGTAATCGTAGTATCAGCCAGCTCAACCTTGCTTCACTTCCATCGCTTACGTACAATGGCTTGGTTATCCCATTCTGTGAAAGTGTGAAGGACCTCGGATTGTACATTGACACAACTTTCAATTGGCGAAAACAAGTTGCATCCGTGTGTCAGAAAGTCACAGGCACGTTGCGGGCCCTCCACAGACTGAAGAACTTTCTTCCATCTAAAACTAAGGCGATGCTTGTTCAGACCCTAATATTCCCTATAATCGACTATGGTGATATGTGTTACTTTGACCTGAATGCAGATCTGCTCAATAAGCTTGACCGTCTTCTCAACAATTGCATTCGATTCGTTTTCAATTTACGCAAATATGATCATATATCTCAGCATCGCTCCACTTTAAATTGGTTTCCTATCCGCATACGCAGACAGATACGTGCACTGACTACTCTATACTCTTTACTGTTTTCTCCAAATTCCCCTGCCTACTTAACCACACAACTACAGTATTTAGGTGCAAACCACGCTAAGAACCTCAGGTCTTCAAACAATCTACTTCTTCACTGTCCCACTCACAGCTCTGACTTTGTACACTCCACTTTCCTTATACAGTCTATTCTGCTTTGGAACGCGCTCCCTCTCGGGATTAGAATGGCAAAAACACGGCAAAATTTCAAATATCTTTTGCGGCAACATTTTCTAAACACACTGTCAGATTCACTTTAATTTTATATTCTCCCATTCTAAATTTTATATTATGTATATTTATATATATATAATTGTAAAAATATGTATTTTAACGCTTATTTATTATATTAGTATTACTTATTGTATATTTATATATATTTCCTTTTTAAATTACAGTTACTTCTGTGCATCTACCATGGCTAACTCTGCATCGCCCTAAGGTCGACTGGCAGAAAATGCCTACGGCATTAAGTCCGCCTTTGCCAATTTTGTGCATAAAGATTTAAATAAATAAAAAAAAAAATCCTGGGTCGGGCCAAAAGTGCTATTGAATTTTTCTGATTATATAAATACCTTATAACAGCTCGGAGTTTGGAAGTTGGGGTCTGAACCCCCATGCCTGGGAGAGCACGTAATACTGTCGGTCTTGCGCCTGATCTCTCCCTGTCGTGTCGGTTAACCGTCACATCGGATAATGAGAAAGAGGAAATAGAGAGAGCACCAGTGTTTGCGCACACACTTTTGCAATATAATATATCTCCTGCGTAGTTGGCTGGTCTCCGTTGAGAATGGCCACTGTGGCCGTAATCGTCTAGGAGAACATCATTACAATAAAGTTTCTTTTATATCCACCCATTATATATATATACATATACACTGTATCCATACGAAACCTAACTCTCACACCTTTTATCTCCACTAACTTATATCTCTTTCTCGCTCACACTTTTCGTAACACTCGTCACGCATTCACCAGCTCAATCCCCAAGTCAAGCGTGCGTAAAGAAGTTTCATTTCAACAAGTTTTCCCGTGTTCACTTACGAGTACTTCTTGTCTATTTTCGCCAGGATTGGATCCAGCACTGCCGGGATGGATTACCCATAACCAATCCATCAGAGAAGACGTTTCTTTGTACACGGAGATCATACACACCGACGTGGGTCTCTCAGGAGTACTGCTGCCCCGTGGTCACGTAGACTTCTACCCTAATGGAGGAAGGGGAATGCCTGGTTGTAACGACAGGAGCTGTGACCATCACAAGTGAGTAGGAGTGTCTGGTTTTTGGTATACTGTTAATCTATTGTCATGGGTTCGATACCTCTCTTCAACAAGTAGTTGTGTGATATGAATTGATATTATTTAGTCTGCAATTAAGTTAAATAGACACTTTTGCAAGTTAAACTTTTCTGAGCAAATGATTTTGGCTTTCTTAACTGAACTAACCCTTTTTTCTGTGCGGAAACCCCCCGTCTGGTGGCCGAAGAACGAGAGCTTACCGGGAGGTAACGGAAACTTAGAAGCCGGGGAACCAGGTGCACCTTAAAAGGAAATCCCTGGAACCCTGACGCACCACGGGCCACCTACGGTTTTGTAGGTAGCCCCCTCATGTGTGGGAATCGTTACTATCCTCAAAAATGGGCGCGCGTACTGTGGAGTTTTCACAACGCCACCCGGACCTGCTTCTGCTAGGGTGATAAGTGGTTTCATCTGTCACCCTCTGGCTTGCGCTTATGGAGGGCGGAGATTATGGAGGGCTGATTCGTCTGCGGTACCTGGCCCGTTCCCGGGCCCGGCGCACCGGGAAATTCTAAACCTCTTTCGGTCCCGCTCCGCCTTCTCCTTGGCAAGCATAACTTGCTCGCAGAAAGAAACGGCGGAGTTCCACGAGCTCTCGCTCCGCATCATGGCTGTGATCATGCTACCGAGCGAGAGAACCCTATCTGGACTAAGCCTGAGAGTAACGGACGAAACCAACCCAAGGAGCATCGTCTCTTATAAGTCAAATAAATAAACAAGTAACAAATTATTAAACAAAAGTGTGTATGTACTTATGTACACGCATTAGAAGTTATACTTCTTTGGCGTAACAAGATAAAAATTTGTAAAATTAAAACGTTGACTATAGCTAACTTCAGGGTATCGGTTTTTCGTGACGGTGTGCGCGCGCATCGTGAAAATTTGCTCTCATCATTTTTACTTAACGCGCTAAAAGAAGTATAACTTCAAAAATTAGAACTGCTTCAATATTTACCATCTTAATTAAATTCATTAAAAAACAAAGGATGCAAATGAATGAAAGGAAAAGTTTTTTTTTTATTATTAGTTTTGCCATCATTCACTTAAAATACGACAAGACGTTTACCCTTTAGAGCTTGTCAAAGAAATATACATACATACACTCGAAGAACCCTCTTTCTTTCGCAGTCGGGTAAAAATACCAGCCCTCAGATTTCAAATTAAGTTGAAAGATTCGTCTTAGCCGTGAGAGTGACACTGGGTATATCAAAATTAAAAAAAACAAAATGAAGTATTTTTGGCACCAAAAAGTAATCTCAAATAAAATGATTTTTAAATACATCCATTGTGGTATCAAAATAAAGAATTTTTAACGGTGATTACGAATATATACATAGCTCATATGTTTTATTGAAAAAAAACACTGAATTTAATAGAGATGTCAGATATGGACGCTGCCAAGTTTTTTTCGAGTGTATGTAGACTATTAATATGCTAGCTTATCATAATACATTGTTTCATTAAATAAGGTTGAGGCTTTTTGGCTGGTGATGGCCAATAACTTGGACATTTTCAGTCCCTTATCGTAACTAAATATCTGCCGATAAGGTGGTTTACCCTATTGTTGGTTTACCCTAAACGCTAGTTTTAACTCGACTGCGAAAGGAGGGTTATGTATTTCGGGTGTATGTATGTATGTAAATCTATTTAGCACGCCCTAGAGCCTAATCGGCTTGTCGTATTTTTATGTGGGTGGTGTCAATAGATTCGTCTTAGTCGTGAGAGTTACACATGTGGGCACATCACAGTTAAAAAAACACAACAAAAAAGTTTTTTTTTTAATAATTCATTACTTGTGTACTAACGGTAACCTTTACACAACTATGGGGAGTTGTGTAATTGGTTTTCATTGGAGTATATTTGATTGGTTATATTCTATTCTATATCTAAAAGTTTACAAGAAAGTCTACAATTGAAGTAGCTTTGTTTTTTTAATGGCATAGTTGGCAAACGAGCAGACGTATTGCCTGATGGTAAGCGATTACCACCGCCCATGGACCAACACCAAAGGCGTCACATGTGCGTTGGCGACCTTGAGGAATGGGAAGGGGGATGAGGGGAAGGGTTGGATTATGGGCCTCCGGTATCCTCACTCACACGGTGAAACACAGCGCAGGCGCTGTTTCACTCCCGTTTTCTGTGAGGCCGAGTATCACTCTGGTCGAGCCGGCCTATGCATGCCGAAGCGTGGCTCTTCCACGTTGTAAACTATATATAAACTTAACTAATTGATTTCCAGGTGTATATTTTACATGGCCGAGTCTCTTCGTTATGGTGACTTTACTGGCTCTCGTTGTAGTAACTTCGCTGCAGCACTCCTTGGCAGATGCCGAGGGCCTGATACCCTAAAAATGGGTGGTACCAAACCTAAAACTGGGTGAGTATATTGAGCACTTTTTCTCTATCTCTTGGTAATTTGTTGTTAATGTTCGCTTCTTATTGATCCTGGCGTGATGTTATAATAGCCTATAGTCCGGTCAATTTAGGGTGTATAAAATCCCAACAAGTATGGGCGGGACGGGTTTTCCCCCCCATCCGCTTCACAAGCCAGCCGCAAGGGGGTGACGTTACGCGTGTGCCGTACGTCGCCTAAATTGAGAGTTTTCCATCAGACAACGGAGCCCGCTTCAGTGCGGGCAGGCGTTGGGAGGGGTTCGGATGGCGTAAGAAAGCGGTTCCCGGATCCCTCCCGTCTCAGGCGCAGAGTAGTACACCGTTTGGTTTTAGTCGGTTCGATTCCGAGACACCGCCCCGCCGCAAACTCTGGTGGGGTGAAGGCCCGAGGGGATTTCCACACGTAAATAAAAAAAAAGGGAAAAAAAAATGATGGGGCTATGGGTAGTATGGCTGTATTAGTGACCTGCGTGCGAGTGCGTGTGTGTGTGTTCGATTTTTAAATAGTTTGAAGTGATTTTGTTTTATATTTACAGAAGCTCAGGCATCTTCCATTTGGAGACCAATGCAGAATCACCTTTATCCAAGTTTTAATAAAATTTGGCAAAAACATTTTTGTTTTATTTAAATCAACATTAATGTTAACGTCCTTGTTACGGCGTATTCAGAACACAAAGTGTCACAAACCCCTATTCACCCCTTGGGTGTCGTGAGAACCGACTAAGGGAGCGAACTGACAATGATGTTCTCCTAGCCGGTTACGACCACGGAGGCCAGTCTCAACGGAGACCAGCCAACTACGCAGGGGATATTATAGTGCACAAGTGTATGCGCATACACAGGTGCACTCTCTGTTCCCTCACTCTCATAATTCGATGGGACGGTTAACCAATACGATCAGGGAGAGACCAGGCGCAGGGCCGACAGCTTTACGTGCTCTCGGGGGTTCAGACCCCAACTTCCAAACTCCGAGCTGTTATTAAGTATTTATATAATCAGAAAAACTCAATAACACGTTTGACCCGACTCGGTATTTGAACCCGAGACTTCTTGACTGGTAGTCGCATTCTTCAACCGCTAGGGATGCCAACGAGGCAGTAAGGGAGTGAACTACCAGGACAACAGCGCTGCGAAGAGAACGAATACTTGACGGGTACACTATATCAAACCGTCAAACCAGCGTGATATAGTAGACCAAAACTTCCTTTTTTAGAAGAGACCGATGCCCACCTGTTGACTGTTAAAGGCTGTTACAGAAGAATCACACTTGGCCGCCGTGGTGTGGACCAGCCGTATTGTTGCATTGTCTGTTTTTGTGTTCTGTTTATGGTTTCCATCAGGCAGAATAGAGTGATTTTGGCATGCCATAGGATGTTATTATCATATTAATCGTCTCTACGGCGCAAGTTTAAATAATCTCACAGGTCACAACACTGGATAAGTCCCGGGCGTCACTGGAAGGTCAGTTACCTTGTGGGGTCTACCCATAAAGACAAGACCCAGTTACGTCCCCCCACTGAACCGAATTTCCAACGGGCTCATCTGAACCTAACCCAGTGACCCGTCTGTGGTTGCAGGCGGCGCGGATCACTACTTGAACAGGCATTAGAACTGGCAAACTTACCCTCGAGACCCTAGCTTATATCTACGAGAAGAACCTTAAGGAAAATAATCCCAACGTAATCAGAAGATTTGATGAAGAGAGCAAAGTACCAGGACAACATCACTGTACAGAGGTAGTTGTAGGATAAAATCCTTTGTAAGGAGAGGCCTCTGTGCAAAGTGAACTGTTAAAGTGAGTGAGTGAGTGAGTGAGTGAGTGAGTGAGTAGTCTGTGGGGTGACGGAAATAGCTATTTATGCAACTGTTGTATAATAAGGGGTATTAAAGCACGAATGTGGGTTTGATAATAGTATGACATGAGTATTTTAACACCTTATTATGTATTTACCTACACCCATGATATTCTTGAACATATACTTAAAGCACATCTTTAGAATTTGATGTAGTACTCTTTGATAATTTCCATGTAATATTGGTACGAATTTTCATATTATTTTCTCGACTATTCTGATAATAATTGGTTAGAAATGGCTTTTGCTTCGTTAAAAATGTTTGGTTATGTGTTATCAAAGCTTGTGTTACTCAATTTTTTAAACAACAAAGCAATAGATTTTTGCAATCAAACAAAAATGGCGGGATACGACGCGAATTCGAATGACTGTTTTTTTTTTAAATACGGCGATGTGGTGTGAAAAGTGCGAGCCTGACAATATTCTCTTTTTGAAAAAGGAGTTGCATTATGAAATTTAGAATAAAATTAAAGCATTCGTTTGGATGATATGTTTGCAATAAGCTAGCTGTTTCAGATACTTTTTACATGATTTATAGAATGGTTGTAGATAAAAAAGGAGAATATCGATTAAGGGAGCTAATTACCAGGACAACAGCATTACAAAGAGATGGAATACACAACACAAATCTTACATGAACTGGTTTGGCCAGCTTAGGATAGTGGACTAAAATCCCTTCTAAAGTAAGGCTAATGGCCTATCTAATATGGGCAGTCGATGATGATTTCATATAGAAAAACTACCAGACAGTTTTGGGTTCCAACCTGTAATGATTGTAACCGATGCTTGTATGACAACCGACGGCTTGAGGTCTTCTCATCCGAAAAAAGAAGCATATCCCAAGGTTCTAGACGAATTCATTACATCACAAAAAAAGTAAAAACTAAAACCCAACTACGACAGAAAACGACGCTGAAAAATTATGAAACAAGTTTGAAAATGGATAGCCACACGTTTTGATGCCGTTTTAGTATTAATTTGTTTGCAAATAATATTTTAAATACTATAGAAATATCACAATTATCAAATAAATATGGACACCAGCACGACCAAATATTAATGATATATTTTTGAAATGAACAAGTAACGTCCTTTTCATTGATACTAACACGGAATATTTCGCTCTAATTTATTTATTTATTTATTTATCTTCATTTTGTACATATTACAAAATACTAAATAAAATGAGTAACAAAAAGGATTACTACAACAATTGGCGGTCTTATCGCTTACGGCGATCATCATAATTTAGTTTTTAACACAGAGCTTAATGACCAGTAGAGGGCGCCATATTAAATTTAGTAACATGTCATATAGCCAGTAACCAGCGGACAATCGACACGCTTCTAACGATATATCATTTGTCCAGTTCTAATAAGTAATTGAGGAGCCTTTTTTTATGGAATAAGGTGCAAACGTGCAGACGTATCGCCTAATGGTAAACAGTTACCGCCGCCCATGGACAACCGTAACAGAGGCGTCACAAGTGCGTTGCCGGCCTTGGGGGATGGGGAAGGGGATGAGGGGAAGGGTTGGATTATGGGCCTCCGGTATCCTCACTCACTCGGTGAAACACAGTGAGGCCGTGGTATCACTCTGGTCGAGCCGGCCCATGCATGCCGAAGCGTGGCTCTCCCACCATGCTATGAGGAAACAATGAACATACAGACATACCTCGGGCTTTGCCATAGTTGGATAAACATAATTTATATTTATCGTATCAATAGTATCTGATAGCGATAAGAACAGCGATATGATCACAACTGTCTTTACCCACCCTGATACTAAAAGGTGCTTTAAATGTGCTTTAGCGTTTATGAAGTCCGATTAGTTATAAAAATGAGTCATAAAAACTGCCTCCTCTAAATAAATATAACGGATATCGTGCCGAGTAGGGTAGATTAGGGTCGAATAGGGCAGAGTACGGTCGAATAGGGCAGAGTAGGGTCAAGTAGGGTAGAGTAGGGTCGAGTAGAATAGATTAGGGTCGAGTAGGGCAGAGTACGGTCAAGTAGGGCAGAGTAAGGTAGAGTAATAGTAGTAATAATAACAAAGAAATTATAAAAAATAATGATTTCAACATTTACTTAGCTTAGCTTAACTGGTTTGAAGTAAGGATTGTTGCCTGATTGTGGTAGTGTGCAGAAAACAAGTTGATACATTCATGTTTTCTTAACTCTGTTGAAGTTGTAGTTTAGTGTTTGCCACATAATTATTGTTCTTATTTTTGCTTTTTTATTATTGTTTTTGGCTTAACATGGAATGTTATTTTAACCCTCGATACAAAAAGAGGGGTGTTATAAGTTTGACGTAGATGTCTTTCTTTGTGTTTGTATATGTATATGTATGTGTGTGTGTGTGTGAGTGTGTGGGTGGGTATGTGTTGTTGTGTGTGTGTGTGTGTGTTTGTGTGTGTGTGTGTGTGTGTGTGTGTGTGTGTGTGNTGTGTGTGTGTGTGTGTGTGTGTGTGTGTGTGTGTGTGTGTGTGTGTGTGTGTGTGTGTGTGTGTGTGTGTGTGTGTGTGTGTGTGTGTGTGTGTGTGTGTGTGTGTGTGTGTGTGTGTGTGTGTGTGTGTGTGTGTGTGTGTGTGTGTGTGTGTGAGTGCGTGAGAGCGTGCGTGCATGCGTCCGTGCTTACGTGCGCGCGTGTATGCGTGCGTGCGTGCTGCGTGTGCGTGTGCGTTTGCGTGTCCGTGTGCGTGGGTGTGTGTATGTGTGTGTGTGTGTGTGTGTGTGTGTGTGTGTGTGTGTGTGTGTGTGGCATCGTAGCTCTCAAACGAATGGACCTATTTCCAGTTTCCTCACGGTGGTTCTTAGCTATATTTGATTAATATCGGTCCAGCAGTGTAAAAGTATCAGCTCCTTTCCAACATGAGGTTATGTATTTTTGGCGTCCGATTACTTGATTAAGTGCTTCACGCTTGCCAATATAATCGTTAAATGACAATCACTTGATAACTTCGACCTGATACTGGGTAGGGGTTTTTTTTATACATTTTATCTCACTGTACTAATACCGTAGTGATTGTTATGTACACCGTAATTGTTGTATATATCAGAATAAATGCTTACCAACAAATAATAATAAAAATAAATAAAAATAATTTATTCCCAAATGCAACAAACAGTAATTGTTGTATCCATTTGCCCTATGCTAGGCGAGCCATGTGATTGACACTGGGTACACCAAATTCATCATCATCATCATCACCATCATCATTAACAACCCATAATGCTGGGCTCGGGTCTCCTCTGAGAAGGGGGTTAAGGCCATACGTCCCCACGCTGGCCAATTGCGGGTTGAGGCCTGGCAAGACACAGCTACATAATCTTGCCGTTGGATGTTTTTAAGCCGCACAAAGCCCTCCAACTAAGCTTCTCGACTGTTATCCTATGATAACAACCGGGACCGACTGCTTAACGTGACCTCCGAATCACAGAGACGCTCATGGTAACATGCCACCCATCTAGGTACTGATCGCGCCGTTATTGCTTAGATAGAGCTAGATCAGATAGCTTAAATGTTTTATTTAAAAAAACTGAATTTAACAAAGATGATAGATATTGACGCAGTCGGTTTTATTTAATAATTTTATTTGTTGATTTGGCGCCTTCAGGAAAAATTACATATACGTTCTGACATTTTAACACACAACGCCATCTAGTACCAAACTAAGCAGAGCTTGTACTATGGGTACTAGACAACTGGTATTAAAACTTACATACTTTTTTTATTTTAAATACATACATAGAATAAACCCAAACTCCAAAACAAATACTTCATGCAAACATTTGGTCCGACTCAGGAATCGAACCCGAGACCTCTTGTACAGCAGTCGCATTCGCTACCACTGCCCCACATACGCATATATTTTAACTAAGGCACAGATGTGTTTGCATTACCCTGAAAGTTCAGTCTTGCATTTATAAAATGCACTGCCAATGTTTTTGTGGCATTCAAGCTGAAAAAATGAAGATATAAATAAATTAACAAGGTAATTAAGAAAATTATTTACCATTATTTTCACATCATAAGCATTGCATATTTTAACTTGTGCGACAATCTTGTTAGTTATCACAGCCCCATTTTCTTCGTTTTTTTATCTCTTCAACCTCCAATACATAAGCGGCCTTGAAGGGTTTTAGACCTTTTGACATACTGTGGTCACATCATCATCATCATCATCAGCCTATCGCAGTCCACTGCTGGACATAGGCCGCTCCAATTTCACGCCACTTAGTTTGATCTATGGCTTCTCGCATCCAGCCTGCCAGCCGTCTTGCGCAAATCATCGCTCCACCTGGCTTGTGGACATCCTACACTACGTTTGCCGAGACGCGGTCTCCACTCAAGAACTCGTTTACCCCAACGGTTATTGGTTCTTCGGCAAATGTGGCCAGCCCACTGCCACTTCAGCTTGCTAATCCTGTGGGCGACGTCGACCCTGGTTCTTTGTCGGATCACCTCGTTTCTAATGCGATCCCTTAGAGAAACGCCGAGCATAGACCTCTCCATTGCACGCTGAGCGACTTTGAACTTATGGACAAGTCGAACCTTAAGTGTCCACGTTTCGGCTCCGTATGTCATTACGGGTAGGACGCATGCATTGAAGACTTTCGTCTTTAGGCCCTGACGATCATTACTGGTAGATCAGATAAAAGTTACATATGGGTTATAATTAACTATCACATCAAAACATATTATAATTCAAGAGATAATTTTGTTTACATAGTTCAAAGCTCGATAACAGGTCTGATAAGTTTCCTTTACTGTCTGCGTGGTGACGCTTTTGTCAATTTAGTGCTGCCGCCTTTGGTTCCTGCACGTTCCCTTTTCTTTCCGTGTGGGAATTCCCTCGGATACCACCCCTTAACCCGCCTTAACCGACTAAAACCACACGTCATCGCGGGTACTAGGAGTCCGAGAACCAGGAACGGTTTCTAGATGACTCCCTCCTGTGTGCGCGCACCCCCCACCTGAGCTTGCTTCTGCTAGGGCAACAGATGGCCACATCTATCACCCCAGGCTTGCGCTTATGGAGGACGGAGATCATTTCGTTATCTCCGGCGCCTGAATCGTCTGCGGTACCAAGACCGTTCCCGGGCCTGGCGGACCGGGAGAGTTCTAAACCTCTCCCGGTCCCGCTCCGCTGTCTCCTTGGCAAGCATAACTTGCTCGCAGAAAGAAACGGCGGAGTTCCACGCGCTGACACTCCGCAACATGGCCGCAATCATGTTACCGAGCGAGAGAACGTTCCCTATACTATTTCTATTAATATTATTAACAAGTTGACCCTGCGAACTTCGCACCGCCGTACCTAAGTTTTCGAAAAACTTACGTACGGCTCAGGTTTTCCCGAGTAGTGTTATCAGGTGAAGAAATAGAAAATATTTTTAATGTTGTTTTTATGTGTAACAATATTTATGGCAAGACTAAGTATATACCTTCTTTCGTAAACACACACGCATTATACCAAAAAAATATTGTTTATTATGTCTGAAACAATATGTAGGTATATGTATATTACGTTTATGCATTCATATTTATCGATTGACCTTATCTTGACCACAGAACCTGTAATCAACAGTTTAGTAGATAATGCAACCAACATTTTTATTTAGAACATTTATTACTATTACAGTGTGTTAGTTTAATTCATTAATATAAAACAATTAAAAATATATGAAGCTTATTCGAAGTGGTCTCCATTGGCTGCAATACAGTCCTTTGAATGTTAAGGCCAGTTATCAATAGCAGAACGTCTCTTTCAATGGAAAAATTCTTCACTGCCAATCGTACGGATTGTTTTAGGTACTCCAAATTATCATGGCATTTCGGCTTAAAAATCTTTATTTCTCAATAAGACATGATATAACATAAATCCTTGAGTAAAGTAAAGTCTTGTTTACTTAGGAACCTCCCAGAACGGTAGGAAGGAAGGTGTGAATTGGAAAGTGTGAACCAGTGCTCACTCCCTTTATAGTTATTGTATAGTCTATAGTAACACATGGTACAACTCATTTTATGCATGTGGTACTTATAAGTAATTAAAATAAATAAATATAAATATTTTCGGACATCTAACACACAACGCCATCTAGTCCTAAACTAAGCAGAGCTTGTATTATGGGTACTTAACAACTGATATAAATACATATATACTTTTTTTGTAAATACATACATATACTACATAGAAAACACCCAAACTACGAAACAAACATTTGTAGATCATACAAACATTTGATCCGACCCGGGAATCGAACCCGAGACCTCAAGAACAGCAGTGGCATACGCTACCGCCACGCCACCGAGGCAGTGTAACACTATTGCTATTTTCCTTTTGATTCGCTTCTTTCACTTCTTTCACTTTCACTTCATCATTGTGCTGTGTATACAATTGTTGGTAAACCAATAAAATACATAAATAAATGACATAGCATTTAGAGCAAGGCTTACTCTCAAAAACTGACTATAAATCATAATCTAGCGGATTAAGAGCAGGACTAAATGACGCCCAGTGTTCAGCTCTGATGAAGTACGGAATGTACGTTTCTAACCAAGATTAGGTGGATTGAGCTTTATGACCCGGCGCCGAATCTTGCTGAAAGGATTAATCTCGGGTTTGAACATGGTGTTGTTAAGGGGATTAACTACCTTCTCAAGAATGGTTTATTGATAAATTTGTGCCGATGTTTTGATAGCTTTGTTACAAAAATATGGAACAGTCACTCTTGCATAGCTAACACCCTACCAAATCATCTCTGAAGTCGATTAATGCGCACATTTTACGCTGTTGACTAATTAGGAAGTTTTTTTAGAACTTTCAGCATAAATACACTCATTTTGTTTGTTAAAATACTGCTTGATTGTAAAAACTTTCTCAACAGTAAAACAAATTTGTTTGCGAACTCTGGCGCACTGCTTTAGTAGTTGTTTTGATTTTACCATCCTATTTTTTTTACATTATTAGTCAAGAAATGACTAGTGCCTCTCTTACAGGCTGCAAGTCCTAAGCCATGTTTTGAAATACGCGACATGATTCTAATTCTTCATCTCCTGAGATAAAATCTTTTGTTTTCAGTCAGGATTTTTTCGAATTCTTTCCCTTAGTGCTTTGATCACCTTTTTCGTACGAACACTACGTGTATGGCTAGATCTTATCTGTCCCAAAACGGAGGAGGTTTCATTGTACCAATCAATAGCCCCGTACATAAACAATTGACTAATATCAAGTAGGTATGGAGAATTTAAAAAATTGTATTTAGCACCATATATTAAAATGGAGTAGGGTTTCTCTCTCTCTTTATCACCCTACTCCATTTTAATATCACAAAATATTTTATAATGTATTGTCGCAAAAATTAAAATACACAATGAAAAATCGTAGAAAAATGACAGATTCCAGACAGTGTAATGCGTAGGCCCATTCAGGCTTATACTTTGACAGGAAGGAATGCCTGGCAACTTCCTACCCTGTTACTCTATGGTAAGGGATGGTCATTTATTAAAAACTACTTAGCTAAGATTGCTTAATTTTGAATTTTGTTAACCTTACGTCCTCTGATCCACTACCGCCTCCGCTTTCACAAGTAAGTATATAGTACGTATTCTGTTCACAGCGTGGAACCGGTCTACGATACAATAATCGTGGGCATGGGAGCGTCAGGGTGTGCTGCAGCGTCAGTTCTCTGCAAGGCTGGCAAGAAGGTTCTAGGTCTTGAAGCACAGAACAGAATCGGGGGCAGAGTATTTACCGTTCCTTTAGGTGACGGTGTGGTAGAAGTTGGTGCAGAATGGTAAGTAGCTTTAATATTGCTTTCGGCTTTTGTAGTGTGCAAGATACAATTTTCGTATTTAGCCCTCGGTGTGAAAATTTTTTAGAAGAAACAGAATGCTGTGTTGACTTCCTCATACAAAACAAAACAGAAATACACTACAGAGCTATCTACCGAAAATACGTCGAACTACAAAGTAATGAAAGAAACGAAGAATCTAAAATACTAATCCTGAATCGCGCAATAGAAGTTTTCGCCGATTGGCATATACACAACTTTCCAAAAAATGCGATGTTTCTAGCTTTTAATAATTTAAAGAATTTAGTATTTAATTCTCTTTGTAGGATCCACAGAGAACACTCCAATCCTGTTTACGACCTTGCACTTCAAAACAACGTAACAATACTCTCCCAAAACGGCAAGTTTGATGTTTATAGGTAAGTGACCTGGATGACCGAGCTCGATATTTTTTTTTACTGGATATTTTTTGTTTTATGTTTTTCTAAAAATGAATCCTAGCCAAATCCCCCCTGCATACTAAATTAGCCGTTTCCGAGATTCAAATTATATTGCATATATTCATATTAGTATATTAAAATTATATATATATATGTGAGCTATTAGGCGCTCATAGCCCAGTTGCACTCGGTGATTAGAAACAATCAACGAGGGTAAGCCACGACGGCGCGGTCAGTACCTGGATGGGTGACCGCTGGTGGCATGTTACCATGAGCGTCTCCGTGATTCGGAGGTCACGTTAAGCAGTCGGTCCCGGTTGTTATCATAGCATAACAGTCGTGAAGCTTAGTTGGAGGCCTTCGGGCGGCTTAAAAACATCCAATGGTAAGATTACGTAGCCTCAACGTATTCTTGCCAGTCCCCAACCCGCACTTGGCCAGCGTGGGGACGTATGGCCTTAACCCTCTCCTGAGAGGAGACCCGAGCCCAGCAGTGGGACATTATGGGTTGATGAGAGCTATTAGTAACTAAATTACACCCGATTTTCTGTAATACCCTGACGTCATTTCGAAGAAAAACACTTCTACAAAATCCGACTTTGAGGTTATCAAACTGTAAAATGAACAAATACTCGAATTAAAAACCGATCAATTGAAATATCCTTCTGATATAAGAGTTGTCTTTTCAAGTAGAAAAAAGAATAGAAGCTTGGTTTAACGGACAAAATATGTCAGTGTCTTTTAACTTCTCCATTTTTCTATCTTTCTTTATATCTTCTTGACAAGTAAATCTACTTTATTTTCCAGATCTGATGGATCGCAGGCTGAGAAAGATCTAATTAATGAGCTGATGAACGCCACTTTAGCTGTTTTCTTGGAGACTGGGGAGCTCGAGTCTTTGGGACAACATCAATCAGGTGATAAAAAAGTAAACCTCTCTCTGCGGACCTTTTGAACAATCTATCAATCTATAAAACAGTCGATCTCGATTCTTATCATAGGACAACAGTGAAGTTGCCAATCGTATGGATTGTTTAAGGGACTCCAAACCATCATGGCATTTCGGTTTAAAGATCTTTATTTCTCAAGACATGACATGACATAAATCCTTGAGTAAAGTAAAGTCTTGTTTACTTAGGAACCTCCCAGAAGGGTAGCAAGGAAGGTGTGAATTAGAAAGTGTGAACCAGTGCTCACTGCCTTTATAGTTTTTGTATAGTCTATAGTAACACATGGTACATATCATTTTATGCATGCGGTACCTATAAGTAATTAAAATAAATAAATATAAATATTTTCGGACATCTAACACACAACGCCATCTAGTCCTAAACTAAGCAGAGCTTGTATTATGGGTACTTAACAACTGATATAAATACATATATACGTTTTTTTGTAAATACATACTGTTATAAGTAACGATTCCAACCTCGTATGCATTAATACTCGAGTAAATTAAAATTTAATTATCAAGTAAATAGTTCATTCATATTAAATAATATTAATATCCTAGCGCCTTCCGCTTATCAGCTTCCGATGCTACTTAGTCTTTTTATATAATGGTACTTCCGGTGTAATGCAACCTGTATTATCAAATAATAATTGTATGTTTATAATCATTAGGGTTCGAATCCTGGGTCGGACCAAATGTTTGTATGATCTGCAAATATTTGTTTCGGAGTTTGGGTGTTTTCTATGTATAATATGTATGTATTTACAAAAAAAAATATTCATGTATTAATATCAGTTATCTAGTACCCATAATACAAGCTCTGCTTAGTTTGGGACTAGATGGCGTTGTGTGTTAGATGTCCGAAATATTTATTATTTATTATTATTATTAGAATCATCATCATCATCATCATCAGTCTATCGCAGTCCACTGCTGGACATAGGCCTCTCCAATTTCACGCCACTTAGTTCGATCTATGGCTTCTCGCATCCAGCTCCTGCCAGCCGTCCCGCGCAAATCATCGCTCCACCTGGCTTGTGGACGTCCTACACTACGTTTGCCGAGACGCGGTCTCCACTCAAGAACTCGTTTACCCCAACGGTTATCGGTTCTTCGGCAAATGTGGCCAGCCCACTGCCACTTCAGCTTGCTAATCCTGTGGGCTACGTCGATGACCCTGGTTCTTTGTCGGATCACCTCGTTTCTAATGCGATCCCTTAGAGAAACGCCGAGCATATACCTCTCCATTGCACGCTGAGCGACTTTAAACTTATGGACCAGTCGAACCGTAAGTGTCCACGTTTCGGCTCCGTAAGTCATTACGGGTAGGACGCACGCATTGAAGACTTTCGTCTTTAGGCACTGTGGGATCGATGATGAGAAGACCCGACGAAGTTTCCCAAACGCTGCCCAACCCAGCTGGATTCTTCTGTTCACCTCGTCCTCAAAGCTGTTTCTACCTAACTGCAAAGCCTGCCCGAGGTATACATATTTTTGAACAACTTCGAGAACGGCACCGTGTACCGCAACCGGTTCCGGTAGTACATGTTCATTGAACATGACCTTGGTCTTGTCGAAGTTCATCCGTAGGCCGATGCGCACAGACGAGTCAGCCAGGTCGTTCAGCATCTGTTGTAGGTCCTGCAACGTCTCTGCCATGATGACGATGTCATCTGCAAATCGCAAGTGAGAGATGTATTCGCCATTGATGTTGATACCGCGCCTTTTCCAGTGCAGCGTCTTAAACAGGTCCTCCATTGCATTAGTGAATAATTTCGGGGATATAACGTCCCCTTGCCTCACTCCTCGATGCAATGGTATGGGTCTTGTATGCTGATCCTGTACTTGGACGGACATAGTAGCGGCTTTGTAGAGACATCTCAACACTCGGACGTACCGCCAATCTACTTGGCAACGCTGCAGGGACTCCAGAACAGACCAGATCTCAATCGAGTCAAACGCCTTTTCATAGTCCACAAATGCTAGACACAGGGGCTGATTATACTCTTCGGTCTTCTGTATTATCTGCCGCACTGTGTGGATGTGGTCTATGGTGCCATATCCGCTCCGAAACACAGCCTGCTCCGGTGGCTGGTATTCGTCGAGTCTCCGCGCAAGACGGTTCGTGATGACTCTTAAAAACAGCTTATAGACGTGGCTCAAGAGGGAAATGGGCCCATAGTTCCTCAACATGGTTTTATTTCCCTTTTTGAAGAACAGGACGACCACACAGGAGTGCGGTCGTCCTTTTCGAAAGGACGTTCGAAGGAAAGACTCCAGAGGCGTGGAGTAGGAACTCCACGCCTCTGGAGTCCTCCCTTCGAACAGGACAGCGTTGAAAAGCTTTTGGAGCGTCTTTAATACGGGTTTACCTCCAGCCTTTAACAGCTCTGTAGTAACGCCATCCTCTCCAGGGGCTTTTCCATTTTTCAGCTGTCTAAGAGCCATCTCAATTTCGTCAATGCTGACTTCTGGCAGATCTTCGGTGAAGTGGCGTGTTAATTTGGCTCGAGGGTCCTCATTTNTTGTATTTAGTTACGCCTTTTAGGATGCATATACCGCCATCGGTCGGTCGGATATTATTAGAATATTAATGTTTAAAATTG
Source organism: Hyphantria cunea (assembly GCA_003709505.1). NCBI lineage: Eukaryota > Metazoa > Arthropoda > Insecta > Lepidoptera > Erebidae > Hyphantria > Hyphantria cunea. The sequence goes on from PKRV01000343.1 coordinate 157,315, forward strand.
TCTACTAAGTTTGGGCATTAGTATTGAATATGATCGAGCCTGCCAGATGCTATAAAACGTCGTCCGTTGGAGTAATGTGGGTCATTCATATTCTAGTCGTTCTACTTGATGTGCATTGGAGAACATTATAGGTTTGAGCTAATATAATATAATGTAACTTTGTCGTTATCTTGATTACGCTTGATACTTTATATATTATACATAAAAAATACCCATACTCCGAAACAAATATTTGTAGATCATGCAAACTTTTGATGGGACTCGGGAATCGAACCTGAGACCTCAAGAACAGCAGTCGCATACGCTACCGCTGTGCCACCTAGGCAGCCAAAGAAGCTTTGTACGAATTGCAAAATGTATAGTATGCAAGTATTTCCGAAAAAATGTATATAAGTATTCCGTTCGTCAATTTACCTTTCATAGTACAATATCTGCTTAGTTTGAAGCTAGATGGCGTTGTATGTCAGATTTCCGAAAACATTATTATTTCTAATGAAGCTTTTGTTACTTCAAATGATGTCCATCATTTTTTCATCACCAGGGTCACAGATTATATCGCAGTGCATCACCTAGATTTATTAAGCAACAAAGACTTTCTGGATACCTTCTGATACTTTCTACCATGGACCTGACGATGAGCAGTTATGGAGGCTCTGACAACTGGAACGAGGTCTCATCTCATAACACATACGAAGACCTGGAAGGAGACATGTATTTGAGCTGGAACAAAAATGGTTACAAGACCCTTTTTGATATTTTACAGGTAAATCACTGTTCCATTCATCATCGAGGGACTAATTCTCCACAGATGGGCAATACTGCCATATCTCATTCTCATACCATGATATTTCTGGCTTTTGAGGCTAATACATTGTTTTTATGGAATAGGGTTCAAACGAGTAGACGTATAGCCTGATGGTAAATGATTACCGCCACCCTTGGACACCCGCAACACCAGAAGCGTCACAAATGCGTTGCCGGTTTTTGGCAGATGGGGAGAGGGATTGGGGGTGTTTGGGGGTTCGGTATCGTCACTCACTCTGTGAAACACAGGGCAAGCGCTATTTCACACCGCTTTAGGACGCTGTTAGGACGTGGTATTTCTCCGGTCAAGCCAGTCCATTCATGTTTAAGCACTCTCCTACAAACGCGAGCAGAGCCATAAACCCAAAACCATATAAAAAATACTTTGTTGGGCTTGGAATATAGACAGAGCTCTTTTGCAGAACACATACAAAGGTTGTCCTGGCTACCCATCTTTGAACATCCAACTAGAGAAGGAGGTCATTAAGATTACGTATCCCCAGGACCCAGCGCAAGATGTAGAGGTAACCTGCAAGGATGGAACCACCTACAAGGCCAAGAATGTCATTGTGGCCGTATCTCTTGGCGTGCTGAAGGAAAGGTATTTGTTTTAATTTAAACTAATATTATAAACTCCAAAATGATTCAGTCCGTCTGTTACGTAAGGAGTTTGTTGAAGAAGGAAGGATAAGATCAAAAACTAGTATATGATATTTTGACGGCTTAAATGTCTAGTTTTTTTTTTCTTTTTTTTTTTTTTAATATTTAAGCTGCCAAAATGACTCTGCCCTGCCTGATGGAAAGCATGAGCAGAATGCAAGAGTGGTGGTCACCATCCTCAATGCGAAAAAGAACAATGCAGAATGGTGACCCACACTATGGCGGCCTGGGGGGAAAGGGGATGGTGAGGGGGATAGGGGGCGTTGGATTGGGGTATGGGCCTCCGGTATCCTCACTCACTCGATGAAACACAGCGTAAGCGCTGTTTCACACCACTTTTCTGTGAGGCCGTGGTATCACTCCGGTCGAGCCGGCCCATTCATGCCGAAGCGTGGCTCTCCCACGGCAAAAATGCGTCTTTACGCGCCTGCGAGGACTTGGCAGCAAACAAAATACAAACGCTTCCCTTGATCTGTGTTAAAAAACCGTAATGACTCGGATCGGCAACAAGCTATAACAATCTTTTTTTTACGTCGGGATCCTCCTCGGGCCTTCACCCCACCGGGGTTTGCGGCGGGGCGGTGTGTCGGAATCGAACCGACTAAAACCACACGGTGTGCCACTTTGCGCCTGAGACGGTAGGGATCCGGGAACCGCTTGCTTACGCTATCCGGACCAAGCATTTTTTTTTTTCGTGTGGATTCCCCCTCGGGCTTCACCCCACCGGGGTTTGCGGCGGGGCGGTGTGTCGGAATCGAACCGACTAAAACCACACGGTGTGTCACTCTGTGTCCGAGACGGGAGGGATCCGGGAACCGCTTTCTTACGCCAACCGGACCCCTCCCAGCACCTGCCCGCACTGAAGCGGGCACGTCTATATATACAATTTCAAAAAGTTTTTGACTTCATTATTACTTGAGAAAGGCTATTATTCCGTATTATTATAACTTAATAACAAATTATTATTGTGTTGTGTTGTTATGTACAAAGTGTGTTAGTTAACAACCTGACATTTAAAAAATTTAAGAATGGTATTGGATTTATATTAATTTAATTTATAAATAATCAATCTTTATATGTATGACTTTGAATTTATCTCATCAAATTTTATTTTAGTATTAATGATCTAATGATAACATGACTAATTTTATGAGACAATTTTTGCATGCTTAAATGGCAAATGCTTATTCACTAATTCATGTAACTGCATACATTCGATGCAAATAAATGATTTGATTTGATTTGATTTGAACGCATGTACAGAATCCAAGAGTAGCGGTCACCGTACTCGTTGCCAATGCAGGCAATGCAACAATGCAGCATGGTGACCCACACTATTTAGTTGCTTCTGCATCATTGGGCTTCTGATCTCGCACTCACCAATGAAACACGACAGCACTACTACTGTCACTATAGTTTGGTCTGTGCGAAGCTACCTTCTCTGCGAAGGTAGTACTGTCCCGATCGAACCGGATCAACCGTGCTCACTTGGCACTTGGTCTAGAAGTAGATTAGACGCGAAACAATTGCAATTCAGCTTAAAGAGCTGGTAAACTTCCGTTTTTTTATTTTGTTTTTATTAGGGAGCACACGCCTCCCATGGACAGCAACACCAGAGGCGTCACAAGTACGTGGCCAGCCTTTTAGAGATGAAGAGAGGATGGGGGGAGAGGTTGGGGTATGGGCCTCCAGTATCCTCATTCACTCGGTGAAACACAGCAGTTTTACCGCGGTCGCGACCTTCTGCGAGGAAGTCATCTCGCAGAAGAAGGCGGCGGAGAGGGCCCGGGAGAACGATCTCCTCTCGGACCCGACTCGCCGCTGGCAAACCAGGCGCGCGCCCTGAGTGTGGCCACGGATGGTCGGGACGGGATTTCCCCTCCATCCGCTTCAGAGGCCTGCCGCAAGAAGGCGATTTTACGCGTGTGCCGTACGTTGCCTAAAATGAGAGAATTTTAGCAGCAGATGGTGCCCACTTTAGTGCGGGCAGGCGCAGGGAGGATGGAGGAGTCTGGATGTCGTAAGATAGTGGTTCCCGGATTCCTCCTGTTACAGGCGCAGAGTCACTCACCGTGTGGTTTATGTCGGTTCGATTCCGATAAACCGCCCCGCCGCAAACACCGGTAGGGTGAAGGCCCGATGGGGATTCCACAAGAAAAAAAAATGTTTTTGAGGTATGCGCCTCCGGTATCCTCATTCACTTCATTCGCTCGGTGAAACACAGCGTTGCTGCTGCTGTTTCACACCAGTTTTCTGTGACGCTGTGGTATTATTCGGGTCGAACCGGCCCATTCATGCCGAAGTGTGACTCTCGCACGCTAAAAATAAATAAATTCTTCTTTATTTTTTTTTAAAAAGAAACCAAGAAACTCGACAGTCAAATACCTGCCTGAGTTATACAAAACTCGTCAACAACAGCGATGTAGATGAAGATAAATTGTGGTCTATAAATACGATCGTGTCATATTGAAAAGATTCAGTGACAATCCAGCCATGTTGATACGAACAGTGCTTTTGCTAGCGCTTGCTGCCATCGGGAATTCTAATCCGTAAGTGAATTAACTATATTATCATCTGTATTATACATATTAATTTTATCCATTCGAAAGTAACTATGTCTATCTGTTTTGTTTTCACGGCTAAACCGATGCACTATATCAATGAAATTAAGCGTGAAATGCTCTGATTCTTGAGGACAGATAGATAAAGGCTCCTTTTTATTGTGCTAAGACAATGACACCGATACATGCGAGCGCTAGGCGTACAGCTAATAAACGTTATTGTGTCTAACGTAATCTTATAAAGAGATTAAGTTTGTAAGGTTGCAAAGATAATCACTGGGTCTACCACACTGATTTTGAAAATTAATTCACCTATAGAAAGCCTTCTTATGCAGTGCTATTGTTCTTGTAGTTTTCATATTGCTTATTTTGTGTTGAAACTACACAATACTGAGGCGTTCAGAGCCCAGTTGCACTTGGTGATTAGAAACTATGACCGATGGATGACCGTGGGCGACTATAAGGTGACCGCTGGTATCATGTTACGATGAGCGTCTCCGTGATTCGGAGGTCACGTTAAGCTGTCGGTCCCGGTTGTTATCATAGGATAACAGTCGTGAAGTTTAGCTGGAGGCCTTTGGGCGACTAAAAAACATACAACGTCAAGATTACCTGACCACAACGTTGTCTTGCCATTCCCCAACCCGCACTTGGCCAGCGTGGGGACGTATGGCCGTAACCCTCTCCTGAGAGGAGACCCGAGCCCAGCAGTGGGACATTATGGGTTGTTGATGATGATGATGTACTTAACTGACAAATGATTGTATGAATGAATGAATGTCCGTGTTGTAACAAATTAAGAATATTTAGTGTCGTCATGCCTATTTACCTTGTGGGTGTTGGACTGCCGACTGAGGGAGCCGAGACCCTTGAGCCTCTACAGTTGCGTAGAGATATCGCCTCCATGGCAGTCCTCTATCGCCTTTACCATGGTGAGTGTTCTGAAGAGCTCTTCCAATTGATCCCCCCTCTTCCTTCCTCTACAGAACAACACGTGCCGGCCTTAGAAGTCACCGCTTTAAAGTGGAAGACATACATTCTCGTACTCATCGCTTCGGTAATTCCCTCCTGTGCCGAGCGGTCAAAACCTGGAACTCACTACCAGCGCACGTGTTTCCTTCCCACTATGATCCCGGGTCCTTTAAGCGGGGCGTGAAAAAGCATCTCACCAGGCCGCCATAGTGTGAGTCACCATGCTGCATTGTTCTTTTTCGCATTGAGGATGGTGACCACCACTCTTGGATTCTGCTCATGCTTTCCATCAAGCAGGGCAGAGTCATTTTGGCAGCTTAAATATATAAAAAAAAAAACTAAAAAAAAAACTACCAGGACATCATGCAACAAAAAGGACAATATGAAAGAAAACTGGTGAGCGGGGTATTGTTGAATCAAAACTCCATTTTAATGCCAATTACAAACTTCTTTGAAGATACCTAGGTGTATCTGTATTTATGTATGTAGAAAACTGTTGATTACAGATTCTGGTGTCAAGTTCAGGCCAGCTGATAAAGATAGATGCGTTAACGTGTAACATAATTTCTTTATATATTTGATAAATATTATTTCATTTATATAATACCTCGTGAATATGACCTTAAAGATATTGCTTTAGAAGTAATTAAAAGAATATTTTTAGTTCGAGTGTTGTTAACTGTGATATTACATACAAAAATATGTAAATTGAAGTGGGTTTTTAACTTACTAACTGCCTCATTGGTTTAGCGGTTGAAGTATGCGACTGCCGATCAAGAGGATTCGGGTTCAAATACCCGGTCGGGCCTAAAGTGTTCTTGAGTTTTTCTGATTATATAAATACTTAATAACAGCTCGGAGTTTGGAAGTTGGGGTCTGAACCCCTGTGCCTCGGAGAGTACGTTTTTTTATGGAATAGGTGGCAAACGAGCACACGTATCGCCTGATGGTAAGCGATTACCGCTGCCCATGGACACCCGCAACATCAGAGGCGTCACAAGTGTGTTGCTGGCCTTGGGAGATGGGAAGGGGGATGAGGGGAAGGGTTGGAGTATGGGCCTCCAGTACCCTCACTCACTCGGTGAAACACAGCGCAGGCGCTGTTTCACACCAGTTTTCTGTGAGACCGTGGTATCACTCCGGTCGAACCGGCCCATGCATGCCGAAGCGTGGCTCTACCACGGTAAAGCTGTCAATCTTGCGCCTGATCTCTTCCTGATCGTGTTAGTAAACCGTCCCATCGGATTATGAAAGTGAGGGAACATAGAATGCACCTATATTTGCGCACACACTTGTGCACTATAATTTCTCCTGTGTATTTGGCAGGACTCCGTTGAGACTGGCCGCCGTGGCTATAAGCGGCTAGAAGAACATCATCACTTACTAGAGTACATCATTTGTCACTTAAATTCAGTGAAGATGTATTAAAGTATATCTTACTGCATGTAATGTATTTTTGCAAAACATCTAGATCGGATCAAATGTTTGTATGATCTGGAAATATTTGTTTTAGAGTTGGGGTATTTTTTATGTATATTATGTGTGTATTAACAAAAAAAGTATAAATGTATTTATATCACTTATAAAATGATTCGGACATCTTACACACAGCGTCATCTAGTCCCAAGCTAAGCAGAGCTTGTGATATGGGTTCTAGACCAGTGATAAATATATGTTTATACTTTTTTATTAATACATATATTATTCAAAGAAAACACCCAAACTTGGAAAGATATATATACATATACAAGTATATGGTCCGAGTCCTCAAGCACAGCATTCGCATACCACTGCATCACAAAGGCAATCAAATATATAGTACTGTTTTTGTCCTCAGCGTGGAACCAGTCTACGATACAATAATCGTAGGTATGGGAGCGTCAGGCTGTGCTGCAGCGTCAGTTCTCGGCAAAGCTGGCAAGAAGGTTCTAGGTCTTGAAGCACAGAACAGAATTGGGGGCAGAATATATAGCATGCCTTTTGGTGACGGTGTGGTGGAAGTGGGCGCAGAATGGTAAGTAGCAGTTATATTGCTTGCGGTTTTTAAGTAAACTCCTTAATGTGTTATATTCTAATTTAACCTGTGGTATGAGATTTACGGCCAGCGTGGGGACGTATGGTATCATATTAACAAATGCGGGGCAGTTTACAGACACAACAGACGGGTAAAAAGTGCTCAACGCCCCTTAATAAGTTTTCACTTTAAAAACTAGTAAACTGTCCCTGAAAAGCTGGCCTTATTCTGACTCATTCTGTCTCCTTGGTCCTGTCTTAAGTCAATTTTTTTATGGAATGTGGAGCAAATGAGCATACGTATTGCCTAATCGTAAACGATTACCGTCGCCCATAGACACCCGCAACACCTGAGGCGTCACAAGTTCTTTGACGGCCTTTGGGGGATGAGGAAGGGCGATGGGGTTAGGATTTGGGGTATGTTTCACTCGGCCCATTCGTGGCGAAGCGTGGCTCTCCCACGTGTAGATTTTTATCTGTGTCAAAAAAAAAGGTTTGTAATTCAGTAACCTGACTCGTTGAATATTTTTTAATGAGTCTGTCTCCGTGCACGCAAATGTAGTTAAAAATGCGCATAAAATGTCAATTAGGAGTTTGTATGAGACCAATTTTTAGGCGTAAGTAATATGACGATGACGCCAATTTATTTCGCCAATATTACAGCACAAACTTCAAAATGTATGTTAGGGGACTCTTTCTAACTTTTTAGTAATGGTTTAAAGAGTTTAATATATAATTTCTCTTTCCAGGATTCACGGAGAACGCCCCAACCCGGTTTACGATCTTGCACTTCAAAATAACATAACAATACTCTCCCAAAACACCAACTTCAAAGTATACTGGTAATATCTACACTAATATTATACATATATATACATAACACAAGTTAAATCTTAACATGGACTCCAGATTTCAACTATACTTGTGCTCCGAATATTTGTAGTTTTATTTTCTATGTATAACTTTAAGTTTTGTTATCTAGTTTTAAATAAATTATCTTATATTGAAAGTTTAAGAGTTCGCACGTTGAGTTTGTTTAAAGAAGATGACTTTTGGTCCTTTAAAGAGCGGAGCATTAATCTAATATATTAAGTTCTCGTGTCGCCGTGTTTGTTAACAAACTTCTCCGAAACAGCTGGACTGATTTTTGAGAAATTTTGTGTGCATATGGGGTACATCTGAGAATCGGCTAACATTTTTCTTACCCCTTAATGAAAAGGGTAACTTATCCCTATTTATTTTTTAATTTTTATGGCAAAACAACGTTTGCTGGGTCAGCTAGTAATGTTAAAAAAACGTAGAAAATCTTTTGAGAGCAGTATAATGTTTTATTGAGTTTTTTTCTTTTAAAAGATAACTCCTACATTAGGATACACGTCCTGTATCGTGGGGGACTTTACAAACATCAAACAAAGGGACTCAATGACCTAGATTCAGAACAGCAATTTGTCGAATGAAGTTTGGTTCCATCACATCCCGTGCATCCCAAACATGAGGTTTGAACCACAGCATGCACACACACACGCCAACATATTCACTCTTCCGTGGAAAATGGAGATCCAGCAAAAGTCTGGAAATTTCTAAGAACGTTGGGAGTCGGGAGGTCTTCTCGTCAAGACTCTATTCCTAAAAATCTTGACTTTGATTCACTTAATAAACATTTCTCAACCTCATCTGACATTGATGTCAATACTAAAGGTAACACTCTTAGATATATTTCTTCTATCTCAGCTCCAAACTATTAACCTTTCGTCTTTGATCAGTTGCCTGCTTGTGATGTTAGGAAGACTATTCTAACGATTTCATCGAATGCAGTGGGAAGCGATTGTATCAGCCGAAACATGATTCTGCCTATCCTTGACGAAATTCTACTCATCCTATGAGATATCCTGAATCACTCCGTCACAAGTGGTGTTTTTCCGTCTGCATGGAGAGATGCTCAAATAATCCCTTTGCCTAAGAAAGCTAAACCCTCCTCATTTTCTGACTATCGGCCAATATCCATCTTACCTTTCCTATCTAAAGTACTTGAACGCCTCATCCACTCTCAACTGAGTAGCTTCCTTTCCAAAAATGGATTACTGAACCCTTTCCAGTCCGGCTTTCGTCCTGGTCACAGCACGACTTCTGCGCTAGTACACATTACGGATAGTATCAGACTAGGCATGGATAGTGGAATGATAACAGTACTCACCTTACTTGATTTTAGCAACGCCTTTAATACTGTAGATTTTCACATTCTGCTTGGTGTATTACGGTCTCTTAACATATCTCCAAAGACAATTGATTGGTTTCATAGTTACCTGTCTGGTCGCCGGCAACGTATTTGCATTGAAGACACAACGTACTCCTTGTGCAGTTTACCTGCCGGTGTACCACAGGGTGGCGTTCTATCTCCATTACTCTTCGCAGTTTTTATAAACTCCATCTCTAATCAATTAACTTCCTCCTACCATCTTTATGCAGATGATTTACAAATATATACTCAAGCCCCGGTTAATTTGTTATCAGAGGCATTCAATAAAATCAATGCTGACCTATTGCGTATTGGATGGAGTCATAATTATGGGCTCAAAGTGAATCCTGTAAAAACGCAGGTATGTGTTATCGGTAGTCCCGGAATGATCTCAAAAATTAATTGGACACAACTGCCACAGATTGAATTCAATAGGACCACCCTTGAGATCAGTACCACCGTTAAAAATCTGGGGATCCACATAGATAGTACTTTATCTTGGGGTCCACATATACAGGAAGTCAGCTGAAGGATATTTGCTTCTGCTGGTTCTCTGAGAAGACTCCGTAACTTTCTTCCGACTGTAACTAGGGCTGCACTTGCACAAGCACTTCTTCTCCCAATTCTCGACTATGCCGATGTCAGCTATCTTAATCTCACCGAAGCACAACTTGATAAGCTTGAGCGACTACAGAATTTCTGTATACGGTTTGTATTTGGCCCACAAAAATATGATCACGTCTCTGAATTCAGTCAAATGCTCAAGTGGCTTCCAATTCGCTCTCGCCGGAATACTCACATCCTCATTTTCCTTTATAACATTTTGTTTAATCCTAAAGCCCCCTTCTACCTCAAAGAACGATTCAAGTTCCTTAATGACACACATGATAAATGTCTAAGGTCATCTGGAGATTTGGCGCTGGAGATGCCTCTGCATTCTACAAAATTTTATGACCGATCATTTACGGTTGAAGCTATACGCTTGTGGAATGCATTACCGGTAAATATTAGAAAAGCGCCAACAGTAAATAGTTTAAAGAAAATGGTTCAGGAATTTTATACAATATAAACGAGTCAGTCACGAATATGTATCTATAATGTAATAAGTAGTATAACTGAGTAATTATAGCTGTTTTATATATGTACGCGTATATGTAGGTGTATGTATATATGTATGCAAATGTGTATGTACCTATGTATGTATGAGTGTATGTGTGTGGGGGTATGTGTATATATTTTTAAGATTGGTATATGTATATTATGTGTATGCTGTATTTTCTTATGGGTTATACATAATATGCGTGTATGGGGATGTATATGTATTTCTAGTTATACATATTCATTAGAATTTAAAAAATTTTAAACTCATTGCACCGTCCACTGCTACTGTCTCTCCAATACATTTTGATCCATCCTAAGGTTGCCTGGAAGAGATTGCTTTCGGCAATAAGGCCGTCCTTTGTACAATATATATTTATCGTTTTCTGAACTCTTTTGTAAAACTGTAATACGGTGTACAAATAAAGTTACCTATCTATCTATGCCGAGGATTTGGTCTTAATATGATAGTTGTCTTTTCACCTAACCTTGGTTTAACATAAGACAAAAAATTACAGTATCCTTTAAATTCTCCATTCTTCCCTCCTCCTTAATATCTTCTTGACCAACAAATCTATTTCCAGGTCTGATGGATCGCTTGCTGAAAAAGGTCTAATTAACGAGCTGATAAACGTCACTATAGCTGCTTCCTTCGAGACCACAGAGGAGCCCGAGCCTGTAGGACAACGTGTGATAAAAAAGTAATTCTCTCTCCAAATCTTTTGTCCAACCCGGCTTAGGGGGTCTGGAGGTCACGATAAGCAGTCGGTCTTGGTTGTTATCATAGGATAACAGTCGTGAAGTTTAGTTGGAGGCTTTTGGGCGGAATAATAATGAACTGTGGTAAAATTCTACCGCAAAGCCAAGCTTCGACACGAATGGGCCGGCTCGATGACGGCATTGGGTTTTTTTAATGATTATCACCATCAATGGACAACCGACACAAGAGTCATCACAACTGCTTTACCGGCCTTTGGGGGGTCGGGAAAGGAATAAGGGCGAAGGGTTGAAGTATAGACCTTCAGGTCTTCACTCACTCCGTGAAACACAACTCAAACGCTGTTTAAGCAAGCGTATAAACCATTCGTGCCGAAGCCTGGATCTTCCAAAGTATATTTTTAAGTTTTAGATAAAAAAACTAAAATGTGTGTTTTTCTAAACTATCTTATTGTTTGACTGCCTCGTCGGTGTAGCTTATACGATTATTTCTAAGGTCTCGGGTTTAAATACCGAATCTCGGACCAAATGTCTTTACTATTTGCAAATATTCGTTCCGAAGTTTGGGTGTTTTCTTTTTCTTTTCTTTTTTAAAAAGACAACTCCCGCATTAGCAATATACATTCCTATGTCGCGGGGGTCTTTACAAACATACGTGAAACGGACACAAAGTACACCCAGACTTAGAACAACAACTTATTGATCACACAAAGTGTTGTCCCATGTAGGATTTGAATCCACAACACTTGGCGCAGTAGGAAGTGGTGTGGGGACCAGTGAAACCACCAGGCCAACCGTGTAGTCAAGATAAAATGTCCGTATATGCACAAAGTACACAATAATTCTATCAGAATAAGCTCTGCTTAGTTTGAAACTAGACGGCGTTGTGTGTCAAACGTTCTAAAATATTATTATTACTCAAGAAGTTTTTATAGCCTAAAATGATGAATTTTTTTATCGGCAGGGTCACAGATTATATCACAGCGCATCACCCAGATTTGTTAAACGACAAAGACTTTTTAGAAACTTTCTTCCACTACATGGACTTGATGATGAGCAACTATGAAGGCTCTGACAACTGGAACGAGGTCTCAACTCATAACACATACGAAGATCTGGAAGGAGACATGTATTTGAGCTGGAACAAAAACGGTTACAAGACCATTCTTGATATTTTACTGGTAAATAACTTTTCTATTCATCTTTATCTTAACGTCGGTCCGGGTCGCTTCCAAAGCTAACACTTTGGAGGCCAGGGTAGCGGACCCCTGCTTTTTCTTCTTCACTTTACCCGGTCTTTTCATCCCTAATAGTGAGACCATTAGCTGATAATATCCATTGATAGACAATATTCCCATATATGATACTGGAAATATAGTATTTCTGGCCGCCCATTCTTGCCTATTGGGACCTTCATACAGTTGAACTGCAATAGCATAGCATTAGGAGCTAGGAGTATCTTTATGTAGATCCAATTTAATAGACTTCCGTAGTACATCTGTGCGCCTAGTACTTTGTTGTAAATTCATGTCTATTTTTCTCTCAAAGGGGGTGTTTTAGGGAGAGGAGAGAATGGTAACGATGGAGGGAGAGATTGGGAGAATCTCCGTCCACGACTCGGCATAGGCCTGTCCTCATAGATGTAATTTTGGCCTACTATCCCACATTTGGTAGGCCAAACGGATTGGTATAGGGCTTGTTTCAAGATTTCCTTCTCTTTGAAGTGTTTTTGTCCTGGTAGTTTGTGGTTTGACTGCCTCATTGGCGGTTGACATATGCGACTGCCAATCAAGAGGTCTCGGGTTCGAAACCCAGGTGGGGCCAAAACTGTTATTGTGTTTTTCTGATTATAGATATACTTAATAGCAGCTTGGAGTTTGGAAGTTGGGGTTTGAACCCCCGTGCCTCGGAGAGCACGTAAAGCTGTCGGTCCTGCGCCTGATCTCTCCCCGGTCGTATCGGTTAACCGTCCCATCGGATTATGAGAGAGAGAGGGAACAGAGAGTGCGCCTGTTTGCGCACACACTTGTGCACTATAATATCTCCTGCGTAGTTGGCTGGTCTCCATTGAGACTGGCCGCTATGGCCGAAATTGGCTATGAGAACTTCATCATCATCATCAGTTGGCGAAAGTTACCCTTTCTGACAATCACGCTTTAACGCTTAACAGATTTTAATGGAATTTCTAATAGATAGTTAATAGAGATACTTTGATTACTAAGGAAGGATATATAGGTTCGACATACCCGGGCAAAACCATAAACCCAAAACCACACAAAAAAATGTGGGGTTCGGAATATAGACAAACTTCTTTTTGCAGAACACATATAAAGGTGGTCCTGGCTACCCGTCTTTAAACATCCAACTAGAGAAGGAGGTCACCAAGATCACGTATCCCCAGGACCCAGCGCAAGATGTTGAGGTAACCTGCAAGGATGGAACCACCTACAAGGCCAAGAATGTCATTGTGACCGTATCACTCGGCGTGCTGAAGGAAAGGTATTTGCTTTAATTCAAACTTACGTTTTAAATTTTAAAGTTACTCTGTCTGTATGTTACGCTTTCACGGCTAAACAGATGCATTATTTTTTTTATGTATTAACCTGCTAAATTCTACTTTGCATGATGGAAAGAATGAGCAGAGTCCAAGATGATCATTCTCATTGGTAATGCAGACAATGCAACAATGCAGCATGGTGACCAGCACTGTGGCGGCCTATTGAGGGGGTTCTGCATCATTGGGCCTCCGGTTTCACACTCAACGAAATACGCCAGCACGAATGCTGTCACTTGAAGTTGTTCTTCTGTTTTCTTCTTAGCCTTTCTTCTACTGTGAGAGGGTAGTTTGGCCCCGGTCTAGCCGGTCCAACCCTGTTGAAATCTTATCTATATAAATAAACAACCTCGACTTATCTTTTTTTTTTTTTTTCTTTTGGAAAGGAAACTCCCGCATTAGGAATATACATTCCTGTGTCTCTTAACTTGACTTATCTATATGTAATTTGAAGTAACAGTTTGGTACTAAAAGTCTCTATTTTTGTCTTTTATTTGTTCCGGCTAATCTCTGGAACGGCTGGACAGATTTTGAGAGGACTTTCAGATAGCTGATGATATAAGCAATAACTTAGAGTGATTTTTTAGACCAAATACAACAACGAACGCGAGCAACACCGCGGGGCTCGGATAGTGGTACTCATGGAGATTTGTTTTTCAGATACAACGATCTATTCTCCCCAAAGTTGCCACAATCAAAAATAACAGCAATAAAGGATGTGGCGATGGGTTTAATTGGGAAAATTACATTTTTATTCCCAAACCAGTGGTGGAGCGATCACGACAGCGATTCTGTTAGTTTCCTATGGAAGAAGGAAGATGCTAAGGGATTAGAAAATGATTGGACGTATGGTATATCTGGAGCTTCGGTTTCTATGGGAAATAGAAATGCTATGACGCTTTGGAGTAGCGGTGATAGAACTAAAGTGGTTAGTATATTTGTTATGGTGTGTTTATACTGTTACCTATTGTAGAATCCACTGCATGAAGATGACTGGCACACAATTACGAGGTACGTCTATATATCAATTAGCAAACGAATGAATGCATGAATGAGTAACCGAGTGACTACGTTACGTGGACTTGTAAACACGTATGAGACGGTACGTCTATATATCAATTAGCAAACGAATGAATGCATGAATGAGTGAGTTAGTGACTACGTTACGTGGACTTGTAAACACGTATGAGACGGTACGTCTATATATCAATTAGCGAACGAATGAATGCATGAATGAGTGACTTAGTGACTACGTTACGTGGACTTGTAAACACATATGAGACTGTAAGTCTATATATCAGTTAGCGAACGAATGAATGCATGAATTAGTAACCTAGTGACTAAGTTACGTGGACTTGTAAACACGTATGAGACGGTACGTCTATATATCAGTTAGCGAACGAATGAATGCATGAATGAGTAACTTAGTGATTACGTTACGTAGACTTGTATACACGTACGAGACGGCACGTCTATATATCAGTAATACTCCATAAGTACCTTACGACCTCTTAAGCTTTATAATATTAGTCCATAAAACGGGTGTCGTCTATTAAAAATAAAATATATATATATATGTAGTTTATGGCGTTTTCCACGTTGCTTGGTTTTGATTGTTATAACGACTATTATTTTAATCCACATTACAGATTGAGTCATTACCCGATGACGAGGTCAAGAGTAAGACGATGGCGCTGATCAGACGCTTCATGGGCAAAAACAAAGATATACCAGAACCCATCAAAATGATTAAGTAAGTTACATTACTGCCAATAAAGTAATATTATAAATTAGAAACTGTATCTGTCCGTTACGCTTTAACTGCAAAACCGCTGCACCCATTTATGACCCATGATACTTTGATTCTTGAGGAAGAACATATATTTCAGCGCTATAACCAATTTACACGCGGCCGAAAGCTTTTCATAAACTCATTATAAAGACGAGTGGGAGAGCCCCGCTTGCGCATGCATGGGCCGGCTCGACCGCAGTAATACCACGGCCTCACAGAAAATCGGTGTGAAACAGCGCCTGCGCTGTGTTTCACCGAGTAAGTGTGGATACCGGAGGCCCATAATCCAACCCTTCCCCTTATACCCCTACCCATCCCCCAAGGCCGGTAACGCACTTGGGGGACCTCGACGCCTCTGGTGTTACGGGTGTGTATGAGCGGCGGTAATCGCTTACCATCAGGCGATTCGTCTGCTCGTTTGTCCCCTATTCCATAAAAAATATATACATACACATGCGGCTGAAAGCTATTCATAAACCCATTATAAAGGCGAAAGATGTTTAGATGTTTGCTACTTTTTCAGTTAAAAACGGCCAAACGTGTCTGGATTATTTGGCACAGAGATAGATTATAATCTTTGTCCAGTATTGGATTGCAATGAGCTGGTGATGATAATGATGAGATTTATCAAATACTATAGTTGGTTATCGCGGTAAAGAGTAGTTTATGTCTTAAAGAATCAAACTATCTCTATGCAAAATTTAATTGAAATCGGTGCAGCGGTTTGGCCGTGAAAGCAGGACTGACAGAGAGTTACTTTCGCATTTATACGTATGGATTATTTAAGAGCTATTTATTACTACACAGAGTCATAGGTCATAGGGCTCATAAACAGCAGTCGCATATGCTACCACTTCACCAACGAGGCAGTAAATTTATAAATAGGCAGTATATTATATTCAGAAAGCCCCCCGTATATAATAGTTTTCTAAAATATCTTCCATGTAAAATCAGCAACAGTTACGATTTGATTCAATGTATTGATTTCCAGAACTAGCTGGTTCTCGAACCCATATACCCGAGGAACTTATTCGTTCAACAACCTCCAACCACCGCAGCCGGCGACAATTCGCGCGGATTTAGCAGAACCCCTCGTGGACAGCAGTGGAGCGCCACGAGTTCTCTTCGCTGGAGAAGCTACCAACAGCATACACTACTCTACTGTTAATGGTGCTGTGGAGTCAGGACTGAGAGAAGGGAACAGGCTGGTGCCGGTAGCAGCTTAATTCGAAATAAGAGAATAATCAAATTGAATAAATTACTTGTTGAAATTAATTTTGTTTGAGTTTTAATGTATGCGATTATTTTTTTGTGTGCCTAGCCTGACAAAGTGACTCTTCTCTGGTTGATAAAAAGCATGAGCAGAATCCAAGAGTGGTGGTCACCATATTCATTGCGAATGCAACAATGCAGCATGGTGACCTACATTATGGAGGCCTATTGAGATAGTTCTGCACCATTGGGCCTCCGGTCTTGCACTCACCAACGAAACACGACAGCGCGAATGTCGTAACCCTAGGTTGGTCTTCTGAGAACGTTGGAGAGCCACGCTTCGGCATGAATAGGCCGGCTCGACCGCAGTGATACCATGACCTCACAGAAAACCAGTGGGAAACAGCGCTTGCGCTGTGTTTTACCGAGTAAGTGAGGATACCGGAGGCCCATATCCAACCCCTCCCCTCATCCCCATCCTTTTCCCCATCCCCCAAAGGCCTACAACGCAGTGTTGACGCCTCTGGTGTTGCAGATGTCCATGGGCGGCGGTAATCGCTTACCGTCAGGCAAGAAGTCTGTCGTTTGACCGCGATTTGATAAAAAAAAAGAGAAGATGGTAGTGACCTGGTCGAGCCGGCCCAACTGTGCTGAAATATCTATGTACTACAAAAATCCTTTAGAAATTAAAAATAATTTATACGAAAGTAATAAATATAGCAATACATAGATTTTATTGCCTCCAAGTAATAATATTGAAGAAATGTTGTAGTGTAAGAAAGAAATATATAAAAATGGTGTTGAATTTTTATTTAACAATATGTTACATAGTAATATTTGGTGAGTAATTTATATTATAAATAGGTATTTCGGACATCACACAACGCCATCGAGTTTCAAACTAAGTAGAGCTATATAGGCGCTCATAGCCCAGTTGCACTTGGTGATTAGGAACGTGGAATGATAACATGAGCGTCTCCGTGATTTCAAATCCTCCTTAAGACACTAAGGGACATTTATGAACGTTAAATTAAAGCTATGGATAAAAGTCATAGATCGACACAAACAGATACCAGATGTAATGTATTATCTAGGTGAATTAGGTGAGAACATCGAAATTTACGGCTTATTTGTGTCGATCTATGACTTCAAGTTCCCAAAGTGCGTAAAGCCTTATAAGAAGAATACTGGCAAAGAAACTCATGGCCACTCTTTTTAAAAATCGGATAATAAGGTGCAATAGTGTTATTATTACATGTAATGAAGTATGGAAACTATTTCCACCTGAATTCATTTTATTGAAATGCTCCAAAAGCTAACGTACTAACTAAAAAAAGAAAACACTCAGTGATACTATTCATTAGTTCATTGCAGATTCCAAGACAGTTTATTTTGCCTGAGATGTCCTGAGTGTCATAACTCGGTGTAAGTCTCTGATGTTAAACTTGTTATGCTCCCAGTAATTAGTATGCTCAACTTTCTGATTGCTCAGTATACGGGTTTCGATTTATTTTTTATCAATTTTAGTACATTTTTATTTTTGGTATACTTTACCTAAGTTTTTTTATGGAATAAAGGTCAAACGAGCAGACTTATCCCCTGATGGTCAGCGATTACCGCCGTCCATGGACACCCGCAATACAAGAGACGTCACGATTGCGTTGCCGGCCTTTGGGCGTCCAGTATCCTCACTCACTCGGTGTTTCACCCTTTTTTTTTGTGAGGTCATACTCCGGCCGAGCCGTATCATTCACTGTGAAAAGTAGTAGGTTTTAATACCTGTATAAATAGATAAGCATCTTTATTCCTATGTTTTTGACATTATATTATTATAATGGCTCACTGTGCGTGTTGGTCACACAGTAAGTGTAGTGAGCAGTTGATTGATGAAGTAAATAAATAAATAAATCATCACAGTGGAGGGGAAGGATCCCATTATCTTAACCCATTATCACGCTGTCTTTCGACAAGCTTTTATATACTTTCACCTGACTCGATGTTTGTCTGTAATAAATCTTGCAAATAAAAATTGATCCTCTTTCCGATTTCCAAATGAGCTGAATATTATTAATCCAAAATGAGCGCCGCAACAAAACGGCGGCTCCCACCCAATATGGGTATCAAATGAAAAGGCATAAATTTATTTTTTTCATTAATTAATAATAAAAACTTGTTTTAAAAAAATCTTTATTTAGCTGTAAATTTTGATTTCAGCTTTCCCTCTAGCAAGATCTAGAAAGTACGATATCGAGGCTGAATCCATGAGGCTCTATGGCGAAGATTCCATGTCTGTTTTACGCCGCTTCAGAAGGACTGCTGAGTATTTGAAAATCTTATACGATAAGGTAAGAGCTGAACATTAGATTAACCTTTGTTGGGAGGGATTCTCTTTCATGTGAGGTAAGACTATGTACTTCTTTCATATGAGAATCATCTGGGCGGAGGACTATGAAATCGTACAGAAAATTATAAAAAAGTTGTTGAATTTCGATCACTGGACGACCACTGGTATAAAGTTAACAATGTGTATATGTTTTACATATTTAAAAAAGCCTCTGTATGTAATAACTTTGAATATTTTCATTTATTACATTATATGTAACCTCTGTACATACTTAACTAGATTTCTGCAACCCAGCCAAGCTAAGTTTGCTCTTTGCGAACAAATAAACAAACTTAAAACCTCTGTCTGCCTTCTGTCGCAAACTTGTGCGACGCGTATTGGTGGAAAAGATGCTACCTGTATTATAAAGAAGTAACTCATAGCAACAGGGCGATCACGGGAAGGTGAGCGGGGAAGTGGGTAGGGCACCGCATCCCAGCGTGAATACCTCAGCGCTTACGCGTTTCGTACAACGAACTAAATTAAGTGTGCTTTTGGCACCACGTGCTGGAAAATCCAGTCGTGGGTCGGAGCTGACACACTCACTTTTAACAAGATTTAATTATATATTGCAAGTAATCAAGTCTTGCAAGTTGAATTTGATCCACTTTCCGATTAAGCTGTAATTTGAAATGTCCCTTAAGTTATGATGATTATGTAATTGTATTATTTATTATTAATCTAAAATGGCCGCCGTAACAAAATAACGGCTTACATATTACTGAACAACACACTTAATATGGGTATCAAATGAAATGGCTTAAAGTTATTTTTTATTGAAAAGTAATAAAGTATAGTTTATTTTTTTAAAAACCTTTTAATAAATCACTTGTGTATCGCCTATTTTTCTTTCCTAATCTTTATTACGTTTGCTTCCAGTACCAGGATATGAACGTCCACGTAGAAGAAGTTATTGTTCAAACGATGCAGTATATAGAAAATAAATTGGCGCGAAAAGTGGCAGACAGTCTGGGGTATACCAAAGAAAGTGTAACGACAACTCAGGCAAAGCCTTTGTAAGTTCTTTGTTCTTTCCAAAATGGTCTAAATACGTCCTGCCTCGCTGGTCTAGTGGTTAGGGTAAGCGACTGCAGACCAAGAAAGAGGTCTCGGGTTCGATTCGAGTCGGACTGCTGTTGGGTTTTTCTTACAGGAAATTCTTATTAGCAGCGCGAAGTATGGGATATGGCGGTGTTTCCCGCCCGTGCCTCGGAGAGCACGTTAAGCCGTCGGTCCCGGTTGTCATGAACGTCTATGGCAATCGTTTGTAAGAAGTGAGAGCGCCCTCAAATATATTGATAACTATTTCAAGCTTCGAATTCAGTTCACCCTTAGGGTTGCGGAGGTTGGATGCCAGTCGCTCCGCGTAAAACCGGTTGAACTAGTAGCCAACCCCAAATCTTGGAAATAATAAAAGGTTCGGAAGATAATGGCCTAAGACGTCCACTACCGGGCCGTGTTTCATGGCCGTGCTTCGGAGAGCACTTTAAGCCTCCGGTGCTGATTGTCATGAATATTTGAATGCTCCTTGCCACAACAATCTGTCCCGCGCTGTCAGCATTCAACGGCTTACGGTGACTTGAAACAGGTCGAGAATCTCAAGCCATCGTTTTTGCAGGCAACTGTGAAGACTTTGGTCTCCGTCAAGATAACGCCTAGCAAGGTGCGGTATCGATCCGGTAGCCTAATGGAATCACATAGTCTGGGTCTTTCTTATTATAGGGCCTAAGGCCGGCTACTGGTATGGTTTTTGGTGAAAGCATCACTGCTGACTCCTGCGTCCGTTAAGGTTTCATTTCAGTTTTCCTACTAGAGGTAGGAAAACTGGAATGAAACCTTAACGGGCGCAGAGATGTTGTCCTGATAGTTTGCTTCATAAGTCGGCTCTTACGACATTCACGGGATTAATAGGGCTGGTGATGCTCTGTATTCTTCATCCATCACCAGATATTTAACAAGTTTGATTATTGTTTATAGTTTAATAAATAATTAGTTAATATTGAGAAAGTTTAATGTCTGTATCTTCTGCAGAATAGGATTTCGTTACAAAGCGAGAAGAGATGATGATTCGGATGAATACACTACAGAAGACCCTGTAAAGAAGTTGGATTCATATCACCACCTGCACCGGGTGATCTCCACGAAGGATAGAAACCATTTTCGGGACATTGGCTTTGAGATGGCTGGGTAAGGAAGTGTGAATGCACAATTCTAATATTATTAAGCTGGAGTTTGTTGAGTCAAATGTGCTTATCTTGGGAACTCCTGCTCCCTTGACCAAATAACATGTGAATCTATTGCTGCAGTCACTAACGCCTCTATTTTCTCGTTTTAATGGCTAACTAGTTCTTGCCTTGGGCTCCGCCCGCGAGTATGTCGGTTATCAAACCCACCATCAAGAATCAAAGTCGGTGCAATCAGTGCATCGGTTTCACAGTTAATCTCGAATTTCATTTTATATTCTTTGGTCGACTCCGTTCTCAATCTAAACTCATGATTATAAAAATGTAAGCCCTATTTTTTTTTTAATGAATCTTCATGATGTGTCTTGTCTGATTCTTCAACATAAAGGGTAGGCTGCTCTTGGAACTGGCAACTAATCATTCGATTTCTTAAATATTCACTATTCATAAATGCCTTAATAATAAGTGCCTATTGTAATTAAAATCTTTTGACTTTGACAAAAGAATAAGTATAAGTAATAGCTAGTAGATGCATAGAGACTGAACTGCCTCGTTGGTTTAGCTGGTTCAAATACCGGGTCGCGCCAAAAGTGTTGTTGTGTTTTTCTGATTATAGAAATACTTAATAACATCTCGGAGTTTGGAAGTTGGGGTCTGAACCCCCGTGCCTCAGAGTGCTCGTAAAGTTGTCGTCCTGCGTCTGATATTTCCCCGATCGTGTCGGTTAACCATCCTATCGAATTATGAGAGAGAGGAAACAGAGATTGTACCTGTGTTTGCGTACACACTTGTGCACTATAATATCTCCTACGTAGTCGGCTGGTCTCCGTTAGGACTGGCCGCCGTGGCCGAAATCAGCTAGACCATTATCAGTGACCGATATTCAACCAAAGCTTTTATTTAATATAGCTTTCTATTCTCTTCCTCTATGTAAACTTTAACTTTTCAAAATTTCATACTCCTACGTTTGCATAATTTTCGCAACAAATGATTATTTTAAAAGTTTTTTGTTGAAACTAGCTTATGTTACTTCTTAATAAAAAAAACTTTATGCGCTTTAATTTGATACCGATATGGGTGGGTTAGTTAGAAATATGTACGCCGACATTTTGTTACGACGCCCATTTTGGATTAATAATAATACCGATTAAAAGTAATGGCATTGTCATCAGAAATATAGACACATTTCAAATTTCAGCTAAATCGGAAATGGGGAAGTGGTTCAAAATTAACTTGCAAAACAGGTGAACTACACAAAAGCTTGTAAAATGGGGTACATAGTTTTTACTTCACGTATAATTAAGTAGATATTTATAAAACCTATTTTTAAGTATTTTGTTTTGATCACGTGATTTGGCGTTGAGATTACGCGTGACGATATACACTACTTTTGTGGAATGCACTGCCGGTGAACCTCAGGCAAGCGCAAACAATAAATGCATTTAAAAAAATGGTTTATGAACATTATGCATCTTAATTAAGATGATCATTAAACAGGGTATGCTGTGCATATTTTTATTTATTTATTATTATTATTATTATTTTATGCGTTTTTTAGTTATGTATGTGTATTGGTATGTACAAGTATTCGTTACATAGGTACGTGTATATATGTGTATGTTTATGTACGTTTATGCATATCTGTATGTACGTGTATGTGTATGTATGTGTGCATGTAGGTATATATATACATGTTATTATGTTGTGTGTATACGTGTGGATATATATGTATGTAGTTCGTTACATTCATTAGCAAATAATTAATTCAAAACTAATTGCACCGACAACTACCACTGTCTCTCCTATACATTTCGATCTATCCTAAGGTTGCCTGGAAGAGATTGCTTTTGGCAATAAGGCCGCCCTTTGTACACTCCGTCTCACATTTTATGTACTCTCTTCTAACTGTAATATTATAGTGTGTAAATAAAGAGTTTTCTATCTATCTACTTTTTACCGCAATATAACCGACAAACACGCGGGCGGACCCGTAGGCAAAAGCTTATTTCTTAATTTTTTGGTATTTTTATTGAATATAAGGGCAAACGAGCAGATGTATCAACTTTGGGGGATGAGGAGGGGGGTGGGGAGGGTTTGGGGTATAGGCCTCCGGTATCCTCACTCGCTCGGTGAAACACAACACAAGCGCTGTTTCACACCGGTTTTCTATGAAGCCGTGGTATCACTGCGATCGAGTTTGAATAGTTTAAAATACCTACTACCTTTCGCCCGCGGCTTCGCTCGCATTTAATAAAAGGTATCCTATGTTACTTCTCATACCTCCAAAAATATACATTACATGATGATCGATTAAGTATTTTCGCATGAAAGCGTAACAAACAATCTCACTATAGAATAATATTGATGTGATAATACTTTTTTGTTTTTCACAGACAGATGGTAGACTTAATAATAAAAGGCATGGGACCAGTCGCACCGAGGAACGACCATGAGACAGATAATTCTCGTGACCCTAGTTTGGCTTCGAGTCTTCACGACCATGAGGTAAATTACATTACTGGCGGTCAACCCTGGCCTCCATTCTAAGATGATAGATTTTTTCTATATGATGGTCACCATACTCATTGCAAATGCAGACAATACAACAATGCAGCATGGTGACACACTATGGCATCCTAGTGATGCTTCTGCATCATAAGGCCTCCGGTCTTGCACTCACTAACGAAACACGACAGCACGAACGCTGTCATTTTAGGTTGATTTTCTGTGCGAAGGTACTGCCCCGGTCGAGCTGGACCAACCGTGCTGTAATCGGAAAACGAGCAGAATCCAAGACTATACTCATTACATATGCAGATAATGCAACAATGCAGCATGGTGCCCCAGACTGCTGCGGCCCATAGAGACGCTACAGCATCATAAGCCTCTGGTCTTGCATTATACAACGAAACACGACAGCACGAATGTTGTCAGTTTAAGTGCGAGGATAGTACCGCTCCGGTTGAACATGGCTATCTTGAAAGTTAGTATTTCTAAATATATTTTAATTAGGTATTGAATTGAATTTAAATGTTTAACACTTTCAGGTACATAGTACGATTTGTACAACAGCAGCATTACCGACCGAAACAACCACACAACCTGTAGACGCATTCAGATTTAAAAATAAACGAATCAAGTTTTAAATTCTTGTTTTTTTAATCTGATGGCTTTTAATACACATATAAAGAATTTTAACCGACTTAAAAAAGGGGGATTGTTTTTTATGTGAGTCTAAAATGTGTATGTGTGAAGATGTCCCGCAAAAAATGTCAGACTTTTGTATAGGAATAACGCGCTATAGGTACTTCCCACCGGTCCGCTGGCCTATGTTGATGTGTTACAAATAACATACGAATAACATACGAAACGACATACGTACATATAACCGGACTTAGTCATAAAAAAATCTTAGTTTTAAAAAGCATTGGTTGTCAAAATGCCAAGCTTGATGATTAAGTCAGTAAGGGTGTGTTATTACAAGCTTTTATTTAGTTTCACCTGTCCCGATGTTTGTCTGTAATCAATTCTTGCAAGTTTAATTTGATCCACTTCCTGATTTCCAATTAAATTGAAATTTCAATCGGTATTATTATAAATTAAAAATGGGCGCCGAAACAAAATGGCGGCGTACATATTTCTAAACATCCCACCCAATATGGTTCTCAAATTTAAAGGGCTTAAAGTTATTTTTTTTATTAACAAGTAATAAAAGCCGGTTTTAAAAAAAATATCGTTTTAAATCAAACACTTGTTTTACATGCATAGGTTAAATATAAATAAAAGACATAAGAATGGCAAGATCATTTTATAAACATAAACAAACATATACACATATTTATATATTAACATTTTAATTTGGTATATCGTATCGCTATGCGAATTCTACAATATGCCCTTACAAGGAACAATGAAGTAGACCTATATTGTTAAATAATTATATTTAAACCATAAAATTTTTGAACTTTTCACACCTTGAGTGCTTTAAAAATTTGTTTTTATTTAAGCGTCATTTTGCCACGATGTGCCATAGCGAAGCATGGCATGGTATGGCTGGTAACGGCACACATCTAAAACAACCCACCCAACACTTATGAAATCCTTACCAAGCCCTCGCCTTATACGAATTTATACTTTTTCCTTTGTTCCATCTGAAAATGCTCACATTTCCTAAGCGCAAAAGACTGGCGTGTTTCCTAGGCATAAGCCATTTGTCCAGCCAAACAAAAACCAGGCATAATTATGACAGGAAACTGATTATACAAACATAATATATATACAATACAATTCATTATAAATTATGAGACTAGTGACAGCACACAATTTTTCAATATTCCGCCATAAGTGGTACTTAAAAGTACCATACCACTATCGGTACTAAGAATTCCAATTAGAGCTAGTAACCAGGTACTACTTCAACTTGATAAAATATATGTACATAGAAAAAAGTATATTCGTGAACAAAGTAAAAAATACTTTTCTGAAGTTACTAAAGAATAGTGTCAAGGTATTCCTGTCGGTTAATTTTCGTATAGTCACGATGTCCTAAGTTCATTTCTTAGAGACAGTATTTTAATATTTTTTTTTTTATCACTTTGCAAGGTTGAGACTAAATGTATCTATCACCTGGCATAATATTGTTTATAAACACCCCTGTAGAGTAAAACTATTTTTTACCATTTAACACACCAAACTTACCAATCTCGACTATAACCAAGCATAATGCAGTATTAAGGAAAAATACTTTTTATCACACACTAAAAAAAAGTATCTCAAATACCATAAAAATCCATCAACATCCCAGTTTTCTTTGACATTAATACATATCCCAAGTATCACTAAAAAGTCCCACAGGTTTTAAAAAACTACTTTGTAGCAAACATTCCTTCATCTATCAGTCCTCAGTACATTTATACACGATTTACCATTCCTGACACTAAAGTGTCACCGAGGTAAATGACTATTTACTAGTCACACACTACATCTCGACCTGACATAATGAAAAATACAATTATACATCGTTTACCAAATCTGGCACTAAAAAGTACCACTTTTAACTAAAAAAACAACTGCCCGTGGCGTGTTGTTCGGGGTTGCTTTGTTTATTTTCTATATATTTGCTATATCCCCCGGCTAATATGCCCACTAGTATAATCAGCCCGCAGGCCGAATTCGACCTGAATTTTGAAGCGCAATCGTCTGGATTTTCTGTATCCAAGGTATATAGCTGAAAAGAAAAAGATATCATAAATATTTTTTCATGATTCGAGCATCTGACATACAGCGCCATCTAGTTTCAAACTAAGCACAGCTTGTACTATGATAACTAGATTGACAGATTAAATACTTTCATAATAATATAATAAATTCGAAAGTAGCTCTTACTATCTATTAAAATTTCACGGCTAAGCCGCTGAACCGATTTCGATGAATTTTGATATGGACCTAGCAAAAGGACATAGGTTGCTCCCTATTTCTATAATTGACAATACGTATGCTGTATGTATGTATAGCTGACCCGGGACTCGAATCCGGAACCTCTTTTGGCGCAGTTATCCCCACTAACCATTAAAGCAAACCCCTCATTGATAGTTCTCTCAAATATTACAAAGGAACAATTCTCAAAGCCGGTCACCAATCCTTTAATAAAGTTGCTTGACTTCAGAAAATTTCTTCCTCACCTGTCTTATAGCATGTGCAGCATACGCGAGTATGGCCAAGTTGTACCCTATACCCAATTCCGCGGCTCTGCCCGCCTCGGCCAAGCACCCTATACTTAGAGCTAGAGTGGCGCAAAGTGCGGGGCGGGTGTGCTTCCCGAATGTTAAGGCTGTAGATTTGATTCCGACCCGTCTATCGTCTTCCTTATCCTGAAAAACAAAAACAATATTTGAAAATTGTTCATGCTTCCCATCAGGCAGAGTAGAGTTACATTGGCAGGCTCAAACACCAAAAAGAAATTCAGATCAAACAAACCCGAGACCTCAACACAGCAGTCGCATATGCTACCACTGCGCCACCGAAGCAGTATAATTTATTTTGAACTCCGCATAATAAGTAAATATTTCAGACATCTAACACACAACGCCATCTAGTTTCAAACTAAGCAGATATTATTGTATAAATTATATTTTCTATAAAAACACCCAATCTCCGAACAGTTATAGATCATACAAACATATGTTCCGACCCGGGAATCGAACGCGAGACTCATCACAATAGTCGCTACTACAGCACCAATGAGGTTAAAAACAGGTTCCACTTACCTGATGTGCATATATAGTATCGTAGAAGACTGTCCAGGCTAGAGCTCCAGCGTACAAAGGTCCACAAACAGACAGGTCGATGTTCCCTTGTATTGCAGAGTAGCCAAGTAAAGCACCCCAGTTGAAGGTCGCGCCGAGGAATATTTGGGGGTAGTTTGTAAACCGTTTGGCTAAGGGGTAGGTCACTACCAGTACTGGAAGGGTAGTAAGAAAATATATTTATATTAATTTATAAACATACATGGAACGTACACAGACCACCTAGGCTCATAACAACAAATTTGGTATTACACAATGTGAAGTATGCCTAGCAGTATATTAAAATTCCTCCTAATCTCTTTCTCCATCATTTTCATTCTTCCCTTTCGCCTTTTTTGCTGTCGAAGTGGAAAATCCTTACGGATCTTCGGCTCCCCGGGGACTGAGGAGCCAGGTATGCGGTGATTTCACAAAAAACCTCCCCGGCGGCCGGTCTCAGGCGCCCTGCTTTGAGGAGGACCCGGACAACGCCACGTCAGCTTCCCCCTGCCTATCCCCCAGCCCGGCCGTTATATACTCTCTCCCTTTCCTCTCCCTAAAACACCCCCTTTCAGAGACAATAAGACGTTGTTATATAAAACAAAGCACCAGGCGCGCAGATAAACTAAAGAAGTGCATCGTATCCATGTGTCGACTGATTAGGAATACTGAGTATCAATAAACCCTATTCATCCCGTGGGTGACGTAAGAACAACTAAGGGAGAGAACTACCAAGACAGCATCACTGCGAAGATAAGGAACACTTGACAGAAACTCACCAACCCGTCTTAGCCTAGTGAAGTAGGCCAAAGCCTATCTAAATGGACTCTCTTTAGATAAGAGCCACGGAATAGGCCACGTTTCGGCGTGGTGATACCACGGCCTCAAAGAAAACAGGCGTGAAACAGCGCCTGCGCTGTGTTTAACCGAGTGAATGAGGATACCGGGAGCCCGTAATCCAACCCTTCCCCTCATCCCCCTCCCCATCCCCCAAGGCCAGCAAAGCACTTGTGACGCCTCTGGTGTTGCAGATGTCCATAGGCGGCGGTAATCGCTTACCATCAGGCAATACGTCTGCTCGTTTGCGCCCAATTCCATAAAAAAAAGTGGACTAAGATTCCCCCAAATCTCTTTCTCCATCATCACCACTCTTCCCTCTCCCTAAAACACTCCCTTTCAGAGAAATCAAGCAGATTCACAAAACCAAAGTACCAGGCGCACAGATGTTCTAAGGAAGTCTATCAAATCGGATTTACTTACACATACTGCTAGCTCCTAACGCAACGCTATAGCAATTCAACTGTGTGAGGATCCCAAGAGCCAGAGACAGCTGGGCGGCCAGAAACACCATGGCTTGAGTATGGGATATCGCCCCCGTGACTAGTGGACGATTCTTTGTTCGTTCTACCTGTAAATAATAATAAATACTTCGAACATCTGACACACAGCGCCATCTAGTTTCAAACTAAACACAGCTTATACAATTAAAGCCAGATTGACTGATAAGGGATTTTGTAAATATATATATATATATATATATACGTGTGTGTGGCGACTTCCACATACAGCGTCAACATAAAATATATGACGACGCCATCTACCGAAGATACACTAAACTACGGAGTAACGTAGTGCACATAGAAGCTACTAATACTGCATTGCGTAATAGAAGTTCTCCCGCCGATTAACATATATACAACTTCCTAACATCAAGCGTTGGGCAGTGGCCCGCCAGGCATGATCACCTCGCCTGGTCGGAGGATCCTCCATTTGTGTTGGAGGAACATGTGGCCCGTTCCTCCAAATATATTTAAATAGAAAACACTCAAATTCCAAAACAATGTGGCCAGTAGAGCGGAACGGCAATTCTGTACATTAAAAAACTATTACATATTTGCAGATTATACAAATATTTAGTCTAACCCTGGAATCGAACCCAGTTATTGCATAAGCTACCACTGTGCCTTCGAAGCAGTGACATTAGGATCAGTTTCTGTAGTTTGATTTTTTATTAAAAAACATTTCAAGTTTTTCTAGATCTTTACTGCTTGACAGACTTGACCAGGGTTCATCGGGTCGAATCATTTGTCTGCCTTGGTGGAGCAGTGGTGGCATATTCGACTGCTTCGTTTAAGGCCTCGGGTTCGATTCCCGGGTCGGACCAAATGTTTGTATGATCTGCAAATATGAATGTATGTATTTACTAAAAAAAAGTATACATGTATTCATATCAGTTGTGCAGTACCCATAACTAGATGGCGTTGTGTGTAACATGTCCGAAATATATATTAATTTATTTATTTATTTGTATGATGAATACGATCCTTTGTTGTAGGTGACCGTCTGTTTGTTAATTATATTGGATAATAAAAACCCGCGTATTACCAAGGTCACGACCACTAATATTCTGCCTCATTCTTCACTAAATAACAAATTCCATTCAAACGAAACATTTCCTACAAAATTACCTTGATTTAAACAAATAGAAAGGGTACAAGTTTTGCCAGTCTAAATGTATAATTG
Organism: Hyphantria cunea; assembly: GCA_003709505.1. NCBI lineage: Eukaryota > Metazoa > Arthropoda > Insecta > Lepidoptera > Erebidae > Hyphantria > Hyphantria cunea. Next base: position 187,307 of record PKRV01000343.1, read on the forward strand.
CCAATGTGACGCTTAAATTGCTAAACCGATTTTAATTAATCAGGTGTTAATAGATTTGTAATAATGGCCCGGATAACAGGCTAAATAAGTGTTTATGTAATCGGGTTACAGTTCTTCAAATAAAAAATCATCTATTCAATTAAGACACAAGTGACATTTATGAACGTTAAATCGAAGCTACAGATAAATATCATAGATCGACACAAACAGACGCCAGATGTACTGTATTGTCAAGGTGAATTAGGTAGAACACCTAAATCCACTGCCTGCCTGAGTCAATCCTTAGCTTCAAGTTTCCGAAATGCGTAGAGCTATATGAGAAGAACACTGGCTAAGAACCTTTATTTCAAATTTTTTCTTATGACACAGAAAGGGTCTAAAATGGCATTCATGCATGGAAGACGGCAGCCAAGTCACTCTCCAGGCATAACTGACTTTTACAAAGTCCTACATATACTAAAGCGTAAGAGAACTCTCATAGTGTTATGTAGGATAACTAGGTTCCACGTAGTACAATCTACTTTCGCTAGATGGCGCTGTTATAAATATTTACATTTTGACATATATAGAAGATGTTACAATAGAACTGCTATGGGAGAGAGATGCTTTGCAATGACGACTCGTGCAGAGTCCACCAGATCAAAGCCCAGATACCATTTCTTCTTAAATAAACAAGAAAACTATAGCCAGACTATGTAAAATCTTTTGAAAAATGAAAATTTTCGGATCAATTTTTTTTCTATACGCTTTGGTGGTAAGCGATTACCGCCGCCCATGGAAACACCAGAGGAGTCAAAGTGCGTTGCTGGTTTTAAAAAGTAGCAAGGTCCTTTTCTGAATGTTTGAAGTTCGTGTGTCGTCTATTGTAGGGGCCTGACACCTCATTCATTAAAACCGGTTGCATAGTTTAGGCGTTACGGTGGAGCACACATACATAGACTTTTCTACATAATTGGCTTTGCCGTAGTCAGGTAAAAAAAAAATTAAGCATTTATTGCTTTCACAGAATGAGACCATCACAGATTCAATCCTCCTTTGCTTTATACGAGGGGGAAGGTCTCAAAGTTCTTGTGACTATTGAGTCGCAGGCGGAGGTGGCCACTAACCATCACTAACACAGGGCTGCCAACAGGAGGAAAGTAGCCATAGCGTCTGGCCCCGATACAAAATAGTCAGTCATTTATTGCGGGACAACTTCACACGTATACATTTTACACTCACATACAAAACAATCGCCTGTCACTACAAACTTACATAACAATTAAAATAAAACAAGCTGTAACGGATGTGACGTCGACCATCACGCTGCCATGGCCGAGCCGCCATGTTGACACTCCCCTCCCCCGCCTGCCAATCTGACCGCCCGCCAGCCAGTAGTAGGGATGTATCTCTATATAAGATAAATGCCAAGCCGTTTTTGTATCTTTATCGTGTGATTAAAAGACATTATCGAAACTCTACCCGACTTTTACGCTGTCTGTTTCAATTCACAACTTCACGCACACATAAATACATTCTGTGTCATATTAGTGTAACGTGTAGGCCCATTTGGGCTTATACTTTAGCAGAGGGGAACTCTTGCGTATGGCTACTACCTAACGTGCATCTCTATGCCATCAAGTGATTTATCTACCCGTTTGCTTCCTCATACCATAAACAAAAAGATTACCTTAGCATCTACATCTCGATCCCACAAATCGTTGATAGTGCACCCCGCTCCTCTCATCAAACCAGCTCCAACTAAAAACAGCCCGGCAGTCTGGAGTGTGGCATGTAAAGGAACGTTTCCTGGTATTGATCCTAAGGCAATCGACCATGCACATGGCCAGTACAAAAGGTAAACTCCTGGAACAAAAAGACCATGTTAAAATCTTTAGTTCATTTCTTTTTCAATCAGTTTTTATTGAAATGTGATGTTAACTATATCTTAGGCACAGCAGCAAAAGACACATTGATAACCAGTTAGATAGTTTCAGAGTTCATTGTTTTTTTTTTATTGAATCGCGGGTATACGAACATACGTATCGCCTGATGGTAAGCGATTACCGCCGCCCTTAGACATCTGCAACACCAGAGGCATCATAAGTGTGTTACCGGCCTTTAGGGGATAGGCAGGACGATGGGTATGGGAAATTGAGGGTGGAAGTTTGTTTTTGTTATGCCATCAGGCAGGGTAGAGTTACTTTGGGAGGACGATATATAAAAAACTTACCAATAGGTCGGTCCCATCTCGCTAACTTAACATAAGGATCAATTTTTTCTTTCCAAAAAGTTTCTTCCACCACATTGTTGGGGTCCGGCAAGACCTTCTCCTTCAAATCCTCGTACACTATCTTTGGAGTAGACGTTTCTATGACCACTTTTTGTCTATGCTGATCGGACTGCGTTGAATGCACTCGGATTACCTCATGTCTATGGTTTAATTTTTTTAAATAAATCTGTCCACAGAGGCACGAGAATGCTTTCGGTGTAGCGTGAATATTTTTACGATGTATATTTAACGTTTTTTGTATGAACTTTGATAGTTGTATATGTTTGTACATCTTAAAGCTAGTGTTTAACATTTTGGTGGGTAGTCACAGCACTGATTCCTGAAAATAGTAATATTTATTGTGAGAAATTGTTTTGAAGAGTAATAGCAATGTTGTAAACTTAATTTATTTTGAATAGCGTATGAAGTTGTCAATGTCTTTTGTCAGGAATTCAATTATTTCCATGTAATTTTCAGATTTCATTGAAATCGGTGCAACGGGCAGACTAATGGAAGGCAATTACCGCCGCACATGGACATCTACAACACCAGAGGCGTTACAAGTGCATTGCCGACCTTTGGGGGATGGGGAGGAGGATGGGGATGGGGGTAGGGATTGGGGTATGGGCCTCCGATATCCTAATTCACTCTGTGAAACACAACGCACGTGCTGGTTTCTCATCCGTGGGAGATCCACGCTTCGGCATGCATGGACCGGCTCGACCGGAATGATACCACGATCTCACAGAAACAGTTGTGAAACAGCGCCTGCGCTGTGTTTCACCGAGTGAGTGAGGATACCGAAGGCCCATAATCCTACCCTTCCCCCTCCCCATACCCCAAGGCCGGCAACGCACTTGTGATGCCTCTGGTGTTAAGAGTGTCCATGGGCGGCGGTAATCGCTTACCATCAGGCAATACGTCTGCTTGTTTGCCCCATATTCCATTAAAAAAAAACACCGCTTTTCTGAGTGGCCTTGGTATCAATCTGGTCGAGCCGTCCCATTTCTGCAGAAGCAGTTAGCCGCAAAAGCACAACATACAGGCAGATAGACAATGTCAGTCACAAGATCAATCACATAATAAGAACAGGAGGTAAATTGTGCGCTTTTCCAGAAACTTACTGCCTTACACAACAAAACTGTGGAATCAACTGTCGCCTGCAGTATTCCTGGACCAACACGACATTCAGACCTACAAGAAAAGAGAGTAGTCTTTCTTAAGAGGCCAGCAACACACTTGTGATGCCTCTGGTGTTGCAGGTGTCTATGGTCATGATCAGTTCATCACCACACCATCAGGTGATACTTAGGCCGTTTTGCCCCTTACCCTTATAAATATCAGGACAAATGAGAAAATTGGTTGAAATTTTTAGCATGTATGGAGAATCTATAATTATGAAATAATCTATAACATTGCACATAGAATGAGCATTGCCATTCAATGTGGCAATGATTCTAGCTTTTTGGGAACACTACCAGTAGGCGACGCAGATAATTTTTTTGACAATTGTATGTAAGCAATGTTGTTTTTTTTTAAAATATAATCAATCATTTTAATTTAATTTTATTTAGGTCATTGATTGATTTATAAATATGCTACATATTCAGGCATTTTTTATAATGTAAGTAAAGATACAGGAAAGGTCTACAAGTAGTAATATCAGGTGATGGATGTATCCGATTTTCAACTGTGATATGTATGTATTTAATACATCGGTAATACAAAATGCATAACTGCCTCGTTGCTCTAGCCATTGAAGTATGCAACTGCCAATCAAGAGGTCTTGGGTTCAAATCCTGGGTCTGGCCAAAAAGTTATTAAGTTTTTCTGATTATATAAATACTTAATAACAGCTCGGAGTTTGGAAGTTGAGGTCTGAACCCCCATGCGACACAGAGCATGTAAAGCTGTCGTCTTGCTCCTTATCTCTCCCCAGTCGTGTCGGTTAACCGTCTAATCTGATTATGAGAGAGAAGGAACAGAGGGTGCACCTGTGTTTGCGCACACACTTCTTTTGCACTATAATATCTCCTGCGTATTTGGCTGGTCTCTGTTGAGACTGGCCGCCGTGGCCGTAATCGGCTAGGAGAACATCAATACAAAATACGAATAAGTAAGTTATTAAAATCCTTTGTTTTTTTTAACAATATGTTAAGTTTTTCTAATAATACAATAATCGTAACATATTTTATTGATAAGATCCGAAGTTATTCAACTCGAAGTTATCAAAAAACAATATTTTAATATACACATCACATATTGAAAATTTACTACTTACCTAATAAATTATTCTGTTAAAAACGCAAACGACACACTAAACACATCTAAATCACGACTAATCATAAAAAAGTACTACCGTGTTTTTACTGCGGTAAGGTTAATGTCAAACTCAAGGCCAAGCTTACACAACAATTTGTTACACAGGAAAAATGTTGTAGTTCGTGTTTTCCTGCGCTTGTTATAGATATTTTCATAAATACATTATTAATGAACAATAATTAAAATAATAAATAAGAAATAAAGTTCAATGTGCGCGCGCATGACAGTGACATTTGTGACATAAGAACAAATCTCAACATGTTTTTTATTATATAACATCGTCTAGAAACTGATTGAATATTTATAAGCTGTGTAGTATTAACACAATATGGATCACTTTCCTTTAATTAAAATTATGATGTATAAGCTATTTCAAACTATGTAAGATTAAAAATTAAATATTCAAGGCTCTAATACAATATTTTAAACAACTGTGATTTGATTTTTTTATATTTACTTTTAACACTATCTATGGTCTACTTGTAAAATTTTGAACGAACTAAATGATGTCAATAAAAAAACAGCGATAGACAATTGTTTATGATTTTGTTAAACATAAAATTGTAGAAATAATATGTTAGGACTAATAAAAAATAACTTTCAAGACAATCAAATTATTATTTGCAATAGAATTACTGATATTTCACTGCTTTCAAAGAAGATCCTTTAGGTAAGAATAAAGGTAAAATTAGCTTTAAGCATTGCATGAAAATAATAAACCGGCCCCTGGTTTGGTGTATTACATATATATTTGGCCTACAACTCGATAAAAAAATATAAATTACTGCTGAAATAGAGAATTAATGTTAAATTCTAATTACTATACCATTTTTATTTTATAAATTCTGAGAAAAGTAAATCCAGTAGGTCTTGATGACTTATATATGGATGCCGTGTTTGCTAAATGAATGGTTTTTGTTGCGAAATACGAATATAATAATTCATACAAGATACTTGCCTAGGTAGTAAAGATAAATTACAATAAGAATAGATATATCTCATCTTTTTAGTGTTTATTTAAACATTTTCTGTTTACACATCAGAAGAGTCAACAAACAACATTCATTTCACTACTTCGGTGTAAATTGACAAATCATATTATACTTGGGTGTATGCTGAAGTTGGCTCCTTGGTTTCGCTTTAACAACAAGACAGGCGGCAGAGTGATCACAGAAACCTTATTTAATTGAATGGACTGTAACTACCACTGTCCATGTATATGTGTTCTGCAAAATTTCTTTTTGAGGATCTTTGTCCTGCAATGGACTCTGAAAGGCTTTTTAAATGAATATTTCAGACATTTAACACACAATGCCATCTAGTCCCAAACTAAGCAGTGCTTGCGTTATGATATAAATACACATAATACTTTTTTTGTAAATGTATACATATTATACATGAAAACACCCAAAGTCGGACTCAAATATTTGCAGATCATACATACATTTAGTTCGACCTGGTAATCAAACCCAGACCTCAAGTGCAGCAGTGCCATACGCTACTACTACACCACCAAGGCAGTCAAAGGCTGTTGATGGGACATAATTTATGATGATGTTTGTCCCTCTCAGGCCTTCTCGATTACCACAGAGTAAGCCGTAAAGAGTAGTAAAACTTGACGCCCCAAACAAACACATCACCTCGTTTTCACGGAGAGGCTTATGATCAGCAGTAGACAATTTTTTTTTTTTATGGTATAGTAGGCAAACGAGCAAACGTATCGCCTGATAGTAAGCGATTACCACCGCCCATGGACACCCGTAATACCAGAGGCGTCACAAGTGCGTTGCCGGCCGTTGCGTACACCTTACGCTCTTTTCTTGAAGGTTTGAAGGTCGTATTGGTCCGGGAATATGGCAGGCGACAATTCATTCCACAGTTTTGTTTGACTATTATGCACTACTGGTCATGACAGAGCATTGTCTCCTAAACAAGCACCTATTCACTATAGAGACAACAGACAGTGCAGGGGATACAAGGCGGCAGAAGAAACATGCAGCACATTCTCACAGAATGTAGAAGTGTGGCGTATCAATGTGTGGACATCCTCAAATCAACATCACTCCCGGGAGCTTATAGTGACCTGAAAAGGCTGCTGAGCTTCTAGGATGATCTAGAATGGTTGGAGTAGGAAGATGACAAACTCGCATACAACTGTCCAATCAATAGGCTGGTGGTAATGCCCATTCAAACAAACAAACAAATGCACTGCTGTGTGATATGCTAATGTTAATCTAATTATACTACTTTCAGATAAAAAAAAAGAAATTCAGAGAAGACATATGAGGTATTGCAAAAAGTCAAGATGGCTCCAACAAAGAAACTTACTTTGAATAAGATTATAGAGAAACCTTTATTTCAATGCGTCGAATGTCGTAAGGTAAAAATAAAATAAATAAATATGTTCAGACATTTTTAACACACATCACCATCTAGTCCCAAACTAAGCAGAGCTTGTACTATGGGTACTAGACAACTGCTACTTTTTTTGTAAATACATACATATTATATATGATAAACACCCAAACTCCGAACATTTGCAGATCATACAATCATTTGGTCCGACTCAGGAATCGAACCCGAGACCTATTGCACAGCAGTTGCATTCGCTACCACTGCACTGAGGCAGTCAATTATTCATTGTATATGATTTTACGATTCCTACTAATATATATCTATATAAAAAAATGAATCCTGATTTCCCTTGGTGACGCCATCACGCGTGAACAGATAGACCAATTTCGCTCTTTCTTTTAGTATTTGATAGCCCAGTTATCGAGGAATGCTATAGGCTATATATTATAACACTAAGACCAATAGGAGCAGAAATATACCTGTTTTTGACACTAAGAGGTACTTCCGAACGTCATATAACACTTTTTCAAAATTAGTCATCATGCCTATTGTGCCTCCGGTGTCGCACTAAGAGCTTAACATGACAGCACGAAAATAAACCTATTCCTGCAGACATAGTTGTTTCCCCCGTGTAAAGAAAACAACAAACTCACTGTGCACGGTTGGCCTAGTGGTTTAAGTGGTCGCCACACCGCTTCCTACTGCGCCAAGTGTTGTGGGTTCAAATCCTACATGGGACAACACTTTGTGTGATCCATAAATTGTTTTTCCGAGTCTGGGTGTACTTTGTGTCCGTTCCATATATGTTTGGAAACACTTGTGACGCCTCTGGTGTTGCAGATGTCGATGGCCGGCGGTAATCGTTTACCATCAGGCGATACGTCTGCTTGGGTGCCAGCGATTCCATAAAAAAAGGACTATAAGTAGCACACTCGAGAACTAGTATGAAAGGAATTAGTTAGTAATAGGCTCCAAATACATATTGGAGGTGCTAGTATAAAAAAAAAACTTGTTCGTGCTGAAATCAGCGTGGCTCTACTAACTTAGAAATAACTTCATTTCTTTCATCTTGCAGATCCTGCCAGACAAATCATCGTATACACAACATCTCAAGCTCCACTCAAACGAGTACCCATACTCCTGCACGCTGTGCTCCTATAAATGTAAGGTCAAGAAGTACCTCTCCCCCCATATGAAGAAGGTGCACACCAAAGCCAGTGGACCGGAGTGTCCTGTGTGCGGGAAGGTGTTCCACTTCGATTCCAATTTGAGGAATCATATGCGTGTGCATACAGGTAATTTTTTTATTCAGTATTATACTATGTGTGGTGAAGGATTAAGGATTAGGTGTGTCATCACCCCTAATTATCACACAGGTGTTGTTGGAGCCGAATAAGGGTGCAAACTACCAGGATAATAGCATTGAATAGGAGGAAAACTTGAAGCAAATCCTGTTTAAATGCCAAGTGCTGTTGATAACCAGATACTGTGCTACTGTTTAATAATCTTTTCCAGGAGAGAAACCTTACAAGTGTGGGGTATGCAAGAAGGCTTTCAGCTCAACCTATTGTCTGTCGATGCACACCATGATACATACCGGTGAGTATTCTCATCATCAACGGTTTTTAAACGGTCCATTATTGGACCTTATCTTAATCCTTACAAAGGTCTGCTATATCACTCTGGGCAAACGTGTTGGAGGGTTTCGGTCTGGGTGTTTTAATAACAGCAGTTCCCGGAACCTTCCCGTCTCAGGCGCAGAGTTCGATACTGACACAAACCCCAGTGGGGTGACGGCCCGTGGGGGTTTCTACACGTAAAGAAGAAAAAAAGGGTTTCTGTCAAATTTTCCATCTTGACTGCTCGGTGGCGCAGAGGTAGCGTATGCGACTGCTGTTCTCGAGGTCTCGGGTTCGATTCCCGGATCAGACCAAATGTTTGTACGATCTGCAAATGTTTGATTCAGAGTTTGGATGTTTTCTATGTATGATATGTAAGTTTTTACAAAAAAAAAAGGTATATATGTGTTTATATCAGTTGTCTAGTACCCATTACAGAAGCTCTGGTTCGTGTGGGACTAGATGGCGTTGTGTGTTAGATGTCCGAAAGTATGTCCGAAATATATTAAAAAAAATATCTTTACCGTGCCGTTGTCATGAAACAAAAAACAATATATATATATATTTATGTGAATGGTGTCAATAGATTCGTTTTAGTCGTGAGAGTGACACTGGTTAGATAAAAAAAACAACATATATATATTATAATATATATATGTTGTTTTTTGTACTCGTTTGTAAACCTGTAATACGGTGTACAATTAAAGAGTTTTCTATCTATCTATCTAACCAGTGTCACTCTCACGACTAAAACGAATCTATTGACACCATTCACATAAACATACGACAAGCCGTTTAGGCTCTAGGGCGCGCCATAGAAATATACATACACATACACTCGGAAAAACATAACCCTCCTTATCTCGCAGTCGGGTAATAAAACAAGAGATTCGATTCAATGATATGGATTTTTTTATTTTAAAATGGCTGTATTTTATTGTAAAATAATTCTATCAATGTATTTTGCAAAGTCTGCGTCTTGGGAACAATTGGAGGGCCTCACACACCGCCCAGAATCTTCTATATATCTGGAAACATTAAAGAACGTCATATATACTATATGTTTCATGTGACTCTGTTGGGAATACAGCTGCAGTGGTTTCCCGTTGCCTTCTGCGCCAAACTTTTTGGGATTATATATATAAATATATATAAAATGAATATGGCGGTACGAAGTTCGCCGGGTCAGCTAGTATTAATAAAATATAAAACTGGACATTTTGATTAGCCTGACCCCTTTGGGGAATCAATATGTGAATATAAAACTCCCATTACACGAGAAAATGTACCAGGCTCGCAGCAAATTCAAGGAGTTCTACTTACCCTTGTTCGCAGAAACAGCCAGGCATAAATACTGACATGCAGTTTTTAGACTGCAGGGTCACTGTGTCCTTCTTGTTTAGAGTCTTTTGGAACGCGTAAGGTCTCAATTCTCCCTTCAAGTACAGCATAATATTGTCTAATGTCCCCCTGTTGCGTATGTTCACGTGGCTTAGAATTAATTTTATAATGATCTATAATAAAATTAGTTTTTTTATTATATTCAAACTTCCATACAAGAAAGATTTCAAGAACGAATAGAAAGAAAACAGTGTGTGTGTGTTCTTATGTACACGCGTTAGAAGTTATACTTATTTGGCGTAACAAGATAAAAATTTGTAAAACTAAATTGTTCACTATAGCTAACTTCAGGTTGTCGGTTATTCGTGACGGTGTGCGCGCACATTTAAATTAAAACGTTGACTATAGCTAACTTCAGGTTGTCGGTTATTCGTGACGGTGTGCGCGCACATTTAAATTAAAACGTTGACTATAGCTAACTTCAGGTTGTCGGTTATTCGTGACGGTGTGCGCGCACATTTAAATTAAAACGTGGACTATAGCTAACTTCAGGTTGTCGGTTATTCGTGACGGTGTGCGCGCACATTTAAATTAAAACGTTGACTATAGCTAACTTCAGGTTGTCGGTTATTCGTGACGGTGTGCGCGCACATTTAAATTAAAACGTGGACTATAGCTAACTTCAGGTTGTCGGTTATTCGTGACGGTGTGCGCGCACATTTAAATTTAAACGTGGACTATAGCTAACTTCAGGTTGTCGGTTATTCGTGACGGTGTGTGCGCGCATTTAAATTAAAACGTTGTCTATAGCTAACTTCAGGTTGTCGGTTATTCGTGACGGTGTGCGCGCGCATCGTAACAATTTACTCTCATCATTTTTCCCTAACGCGCCAAAAGAAGTATAACATCAAAAATCCATACATTGAAAGGACCGCCACATTAAGAATATATATTTTGTGTCGCGGAAGATTTTACAAACATACATGAAATGGACGCAAGTAACAACCAGACTCCGGACAATAATTTGTTGATCAAACAAAGTGGTGTTCCATGTAGGATTTGAACCCACAACACTCAGCGAAATGAGCAGCGGGGCGACCGTTTCAAATTCAAAATCATTTATTCAATGAAAACACTAAGTGACATTTGTGAACGTTAAATTGAAGCTACAGATAAATATCATACATCGACACAAACAGACGCCAGATGTACTGTATTGTCAAGGTGAATTAGGTGAAAACAACTATTTTTTTTTTAAATATATTCGGACATTTTAACACACAACATCTAGTCCCAAACTAAGCAGAGCTTGTACTATGGGTACTAGATAACTGATATTAATACATATATACTTTTTTTTGTAAATACATACATATTATACATAGAAAACACCCAAACTCCGAAACAAATATTTGCAGATCATACAAACATTTGGTCCGACTCAGGAATCGAACCCGAGACCTCTAGCACAGCAGTCGCATACGCTAGCACTGCGCCACCGAGGCAGTAGAATTCACTGCCTGCATGTGTCGATCCATAACTTCCAGTTTCCGAACATAGCTTAAACAACTTAGTGACGTATTTGTGCCGAATTTTGACCATCACGACTTACTCCTAAAGAGGTAACTCACCAAAACCATGGATGTGTTGAAAGGATGTTCAGGGTGAGAATATTTATTGAAGAATGTTCTAAAACTTCTCAATATGCATCCTCTACAGATTCTTCCTTTTGCATCCGTGGTGCACTCATTCAGAACTTTCCGTAGCAATCTGTTGGGAGGGAGTTTAACAGTAATAATCTCACATATCTCAAACGTGGCTGTGATCGTTAACTAGATGGAGCCTGTACTATGTAACCAGACTGTTTATATACGTACTTATATATTACTAGCTGAGCCCCGCGGTGTTACCCGCGTTATTATGTGAATTGTATCTTTATAAATTTTAGCCTATGTGTTATTCTGATGTATCAGCTATATTACTGTAAAGTTTCATTAATATCCATTCAGTAGTTTTTACGAAAAAAGTGTAACAAACATCCATCCATACTTACAAACTTTCGCGTTTATAATATTACTAGCTGCTACCCGCGGCTCCGCCCGCGTATATGTCGGTTATCGTGGCAAATAGTAGCCTATGTATTATTCTGATGTATAAGCTATATTACTGTAAAGTTTCATGCTTTTGAAGTAGCTAAATTTGACGATTTTTTGACAAACAATTTCCTCATCTTTCGTAAAAAAAATTTTTTTTTAATAAAAAGTATCCTATGTTACTTTTAATACCTTCAAGAGTATATGCACAAAGTTTCATGATGATCGGTTAAGTAGTTTTTGCGTGAAAGCGTAACAAACAAACTAACATTCGCATTTATAATAGTATATGATAGTTTATGCCCACGGCTCCGACCGCGTATATGTCGGTTATCGCAGCTGACAGTAGCCTATCTGTTATTCTGATGTATAAGCTATATTACTATAAAGTTTCATCCAAATCCGTTCAGTAATTTTTGCGTGAAAGAGTAACAAACATCCTCACAAACTTTCACATTTATAATATTAGTAGGACTAAATACACAGAGAATAAAGAAAAAATATGTCCATACTGAGAATAAATGATCATGTTCATCACGCACACATATTTGTTCTGAACGGAAATCGAATTCTGGAAGTTAATAGTCACAAATCCGTTTTCTCTATCTCCCGAGAATTAGTATGAGGGGGGTGTTTGATTCCGATAACCTTCTCTACCCGGCTGCAAAAGAAGGAGGGTTATGTTTTTCGAGTGTATGTATGTATGTATGTTTCTTTGGCATGCCCTAGAGCCTATATATATATATCACACGACTAAGACGAATTTATTGACACCACTCACATAAAAAGACAAGCCGTTTAGGCTCTAGGGCGTGCCAAAGAAATATACATACATACACTCGATAAACATAACCCTCTTTCATTCGCAGTCGGGTAAGAACGTCAAAATTGACAACTAACTGGGATCTATTCGCGTTGACATAACAAGTCATGTTCAACATGCTTGTCAAATTTGATAACTGAGCTTTAAATTCTGACTGATACTGCTGTGACAACTCTATTCTCGAATACGCCTCATACGTTTGGATGTATATATTTTGGGTCTCAGCGTCAAGTTCTGTATTTCGTCTTCGAGGAAAGGAATTTGTAGTATCCGATAGTTTGCCGCCATGTTGGAATACAAGCCGCTGGTATTCGATTTGTTTCAACCTGAAAGTAGCAAAAGGAATGTTCGTAAAATCTTTCTTTTAAACTATCGCATAGCTTTTACCACGGGCTTTGAACGCGGCGATCGAATCAAGAAATTCCGTAACGAAATAAACCTAAAACCCCCACTCCGAACGGCACAGCGGTGCGGCGTTGAAAGCCGTGCATCGTCTAGCGTCGTTTCAGTTCGGCAGACTTCAGCACCGTGTTTGTGTGCGTGCGACTAGACGTATGCGTGTAGACTGTACGAAGCTCGCACGGATCGAGACGAGCTGCTCCGCAATCGGACGAATACGTAAGCATATATAGGTGTATAGATATCTATCATAAAAAATGCTATGCAATAGCTTTACCGCTTAAGCCTGCCAGAACGACTACTCTGCCTGATAGAAAATATGAGTAGAATCCAAGAGTGGACTATACTCATTGCGAATGCAAAAATGCAGCATGGTGACACACCGTGGAAGGGCCACGCCGGCCGTGCCGGCCTTTTATGAAGGAGTACGCTCTTTACATGAAGGTTTAAAGGTCGTATTGGTCCGGGTATACCGCAGGCGACAGTTTCCATAGTTTTGTTGTGCGAAGCAGAAAGTTCCTTGAAAATCGCACAGTTGTGGACTGCCAACCATATAAATGATGAGGATGAAATTTCTGTCTTGAAAGGCAAATTTATTTTTATGTTATAACAAGTTGCGCGGGTGAGGCAACTTCGTCTGTATCTTTCAGAAAGGATAAATTATCCCCATTTTTGTAATATTTTTATTGATACTCGGCTTTTGACTACACGGTTGGCCTGGTGGTTTCAGTGGTCGCCACACCGCTTCCTACTGCGCCAAGTGTTGTGGGTTCAAATCCTACATGGGACAACACTTTGTCTGATCCATAAATTGTTGTTCTAAGTCTGGGTGTACATTGTGTCCGTTTCATGTATGTTTGTAAAGATCCCCGCGACACAAGAATTTATATTCCTAATGCGGGAGTTGCTTAAAAAAAAAAGGTTGTAGCGTGATGTTAGATAGCACTTAGTCTTCTTTGATAAAAGTGCTACCAATGAATATTAGAAATTTTAAATTCGAACTACAAACGAGTCTAAATTATTTAAAGTCGGTTACAATTTAAATTAATTCCACTTGATTCTATTCAAATATTTTACTTTTATAGCATAACCCTAAAGACTAAACATATCATAATGACTAAAGTTAACGAACGGAAGAACGATGCATCAGATCTTAATCGAGTCGGTGCATTTTCAGACATTAATCGAGTTGCTGCTCGATCGAACTATAAACTTTATCACACTCACAGTCACAGTTTAGTAAGCACTTCAAACAAATATTATATTACTAGCTGAGCCCCACATTACAAAGATATTGTGTGATTGAAACTTTACAAATTGTAGTTTATCTTTTATTCTGATGTATAGGCTAATATATATATATATATATTTTTTATGGTATAGGAGGCAAACAAGCAGACGTATCGCGTGATGGTTAGCGATTACCGCCCTTGGACACCCGCAACACCAGAGGCGTCACAAGTGCGTTGCCGGCCTTTTAAGAACTCCTTCTTGAAGAACGCTCTTTTCTTGAAGGTTTGAAGGTCGCATTGGTTCGGGAATACCGCAGGCGACAATTCATTCCACAGTTTTGCTGTGCGAGGCAGAAAGTTCCTAAATATATATTATTGTAAAGTTTCATTTAAATCCATTAAGTAGTTTTTACTTGCAATAGTAACAAACATCCATCAATACTTAGAAACTTTCGCGTTTGTAATATTAGTAGATATATTACTTTACCTATTAATTGCACTGGAGATGGTATTACATGAAATTGCGCACGAGAATCCTAGGGTCTTGAATCGAGTTGCATGTGGGTCGTGACAGAATACTCTAGCTTCTGAAAAAGAAAGATTTTTATGGTACAGAAGAGTAAATGAACAGATACCACATCTCATGGTAAGTGACCGGCACTTATGGACACCGGACCATGGTGTGGTGAGTCAGAAGCGAGACGTTATTACGAATCGGTTTAGGCGCTCCGAAGAACATACAAACGTATTATACAAAGACTCTTACAAGCTAATCAAGTAATTATACGACAAAAATGCCTTACATCATTTTGGAAAAGAGCTGATACTCTTTGGTTGCTGGACTGATATTAACCAAACGTAACTAGGAACGGAGCCACCGCAAGAAAACTTGCTTTCAAATGAAAAAAAAGCCGTATAGAAAACCGTCCATCTGTTTGAGAGCTACGAAGACAGACAAACATCGACGTCAAACTTATAATCACCCCTCTTCTTGCATTGGGGATTAAAAACTGCCATAGTCGGGTAAAAAATTTCAAAGAAATACCTGCAATGTTGATCGTTAGCGCTACTAATAATGAAATAAGCATAGTGCTTTGTAGATTCATCAACATTAATGGCGAAATATCATAAAACCATCATAAAAGTACAAAAAAATTATGGGTAATTACGGCTTAATTGATTTGTCAGAGAAAAACCTATACATTTAAAACGACTCGCTCTGATTGGCTGATTCATCGACGCAGAGGCTAGACCACTGGAGATACAAATTTGACAGCTTGACAAATAATGTATTTCTTTTTATGTATGGGGCCTGCTATTTAGGTATGCTGCCTGATGGAAAGCATAAGCAGAATCCAAAAGCGGTGGTCACCATACTTATTGCGAATGCAAACAATGCAGTATGGTGACCCACACCATGGCAGCCTAGTAATGCTTATGCATCATTGGGCGTCCGGTCTCGCATTGACCAACAACATAACATGACAGCGTGAATTCTGTCACTTTAGATTGGTCTTCTGAGAGCAGTATGGCCCCTGTCGAGCCGGCTCGTTCGTGCTGAAATCAGCGTGGCTCTACTACCAAATTTTATGATGTAAGCGCACACTAAGAAAGGATTTTGACTGCCTCTGTACTGACTGCTGAGCAAGAGGTCTCGGGTTCGATTCCTGAGTCGGGCTAAATGTTTGTATGATCTGCAAATATTTGTTTCGGAGTTTGGGTGTTTTCTATGTATAATATGTATGTATTTAAAAAAAAAAAGTATATAAGTATTAATATCAGTTGTCTAGTACCCATAGTACAAGCTCTGCTTAGTTTGGGACTGGATGGCGTTGTGTGTTAAAATGTCTGAACATATTTATTTATTTATTTTATTTATTTATTTTGAAGATTCCCCCTCCCCCTTCTATTGACGCCGTGGCAGATCTCTGAAAATCTTCGGATCTCTGACTCTTTGGGGATATTAGGAGCTGTAGTAAAAACATCCAGGAAGGCCGATCTCAGGCACCTTATTCTGGGAGTACCCGGACCATATTACTTTTGTTTCTCTCCAAACCCAAACCTAAGGGACTTTCACCCCTAAGGGAATGAGATCATTCATTATCAAAGTTTAAGAAATTATCTTGCGAACGAAATCGATAATTTTGGTACAGTTCTTTTTTGACTCAGAATCTGCAATACATCGTATTTGAAGCCTTTACAATGTTAGGACGCTTATAAAGACCCCAATTCGAACTGTATCTTGGTCCAGGTATGACTGAATTCTGGGAGGGGTCTGGATGTCGTAAGAAAGCGGTTCTCGGATCACTCCCGTCTCAGGCGCAGAGTGGCACACCGTGTGGTTTTAGTCGATTCGATTCCAACACACCGCCCCGCCGCAAACCCCGGTGGGATGAAGGCCCGAGGGTGTTTCAACTAGTAAAAAAAAGGTCGTGACTACATTATATACAACTTTGCCCCGTGGGAGAACCCTCAGCCTAATTCTATTCGTGAGCGAATAGAAACATATTAGCAAAACTTAATTGCCCAGCTAAACTACAGAACCGTTTTAATGGATGAGGTAACAATAGATTCATAATTATGGCCCGGTAGTCATAGGCTATATCAATTTTATCAAAAGTTTTAAAGGAGTCGGACTATAGCTTTTAAATTTCTTATTGTTGTTTTGTTGCAGATGAAAAGCCATTTGAATGTAAGTTTTGCGATTACGCGTGCAGGGACAATTCAACCCTGAGACGACACCAGGAGAGGCACATGGGCATACTCAAGAAATATCCCTGCACTGTTTGTAAAAAAGTGTAAGTATATTAATAAGTGGGCCATACTAGCCGCAGAACTGACAACCATTGGGGTAAACTGCTTCTTGAGTGGAGACCGCGTCTCGGCCAACGTCCACAGGCCAGGTGGAGCGATGATCTGCGTAAGACGGCTGGCAGGAGCTGGATGCGGAAAACCGAAGATCGAACTAAGAGGCGTGATATTGGAGGCCTATGTCTAGCAGTGGACTGCGATAGGCTGATGATGATTATGATGATATTAATAATAATTAAAATCCAGAATTCACTAACAGCATACGGGTTTCCCTCCCACCAGGTGTTTCCAGGTCCTTTAAGCTAGTTGTGAAGAAGCATCTTACTGTGTTGGCATGGGGTGGCCATGCTGCATTATCTGCAAGCCACGCTTCGGTTCTACGATTCTACTCATGGTTTCCATCAAGCAAAGTTGAGTCATTTTGGACTTTCACTTTGGACTTTTGACTAACATTGGACTTTCATACAAACTACCATCACATTTAACCCCAAAAGGGGGTCGATTTCTAAAGACGCATTATTAGTATACCTCCACATCATCTGTAAAACATACATGTTAATTTCATCATATCACTTACTTCAAAAACATAGAACTTTCATACAAACTTCCAACCTCTATTTTACCTCCTTAGGGGTGGATCCGGTCGGTGGTATACGAGGGGATTTTGACACAAAAAAAAATAAGGGGTGGAGATTCGTACAATCCGTCAGATTTCAAGTTTGTGGGTGTTATGGTTTCTGAGATTTCGTGACTAATCAGTGAGTGGTATTTCGCTTTCATATATGACGCCTCTGTGGCGCAGTGGTAGCGTACGCGACTCCTGTCCATGAGGTCTCGGGTTCGAATCCCTGGTCGGACCAAATGTTTGTATGATCTGCAAATATTTGTTTCGGAGTTTGGGTGTTTTCTATGCATAATATGTATTTATTTACAAAAAAAAGGATATATATGTAATTATATCAGTTGTCTAGTATTCATAGTACAAGCTCTTACTTAAACTTAGTTTGGGACTAGATGGCGTTGAGTGTCCGAAAATATTTATTTATTTATTTATTTATATATGTGATAAATACATTTGAAGTCCCGTACATCGAAAACCAATCTCTCTCTGAGGTGAATATCCTAAAATGACACTTGTAGACAGTTTTCACAGAAATCAAACTATGTTTTAAGACTATAGCATTTTTTTTATCTTAGATCGAATCTGATTTGGCCCATCCTTCTTTTATGTTTGAGCCTGTCAAAGCGACGCTACACTGCATGATGAAAAGCATTAGTAGAATCCAAGAGTGGTGGTCACCGTACTCATTAGCAACGCAGCATGGTGACCCACATTATGGCGGCCTATTGCAATGCTTCTTCATCATTGGGCCTCCGGTCTCGCACTCACCAACGAAACATGTAAACACGAGTGCTGCCGCTTCAGGTTGACCTTTTGTGTCCTGTATCTTGAAATAAACGTTTAACTTGTCAACAGTTTCAATTCGAGTAGGACCAAGAAGTTACACATGGACGAAGTCCATTACGGGCTGGATACAAGAAAGTTTCCTTGCGACAAATGCGACAAAGCCTTCAAGTCGAAAACAGCTTTGAATCTTCATGTGGTAAGTGTAATAGCCTTTAACGTTCCACTGCTGGACTGGTTTTTATATTGTAAGCATCCATTTTGTCGTGTTTCCAAATTATACACGAAATAAGAATTGAGCAAGCGAGAAAAGCTGGTTTTATACCATACTAACTAAGCCCTGCGATGTTACCCATTATATTGAGTAAATTTGTATCTTTATAAATTGTAGCCTATGTGTTATTCTGATGTATATGCTATATTATTGTACTGCCTGTAACTGCCTAGTTGGTCTAGCGGTTGAAGTAGGCGACTGCCAATCAAGAGGTCTCGGGTTTAAATCCCGAGTCGGGAAATAAGTGTTATTGAGTTTTGCCGAGTATATAAAAAGAGAGAGCCTTGGAGAGCACGTAAAACTGTCGGTCCTGCGCCTGATCTCTCCCCTGATCGTTTCGGTTAACCGTCCCATCGGATTATGAGAGAGAGGGAACAGAGAGTACACCTGTGTTTGCGCACACACTTGTGCACTATAATATCTCCTGTGTTGTTGGATGGTCTCCGTTGAGACTGGCCGCCGTGTCCGTAATCGGCTAGGAGAACATCATCATCAATTATTGTAAAGTTCATTAAAATCCATTCGGTAGTTTTTACGTAAAAGAGTAACAAAACATCAATCCATACTTACAAACTTTCGCGTTTATAATATTAGTAGGTTTTTCGTTGTAAATAATGGTATTTTGCACTGTAGCGTATTTTTTTAACCTCAAATTTAAAGTGCGTGTACAAGAATAACATTATTATAATTCTCAAAATTTTAGTTTGTGGTGACAAACACCACCGCGACGCAGAAAAATAATACAACGCCATCTATCGGACATCAAATACAACTTTTTAAATTAAGATCTATATAAAAAATATTACATAGAAAGAAGGCATAAGTATGTTTATCAGCAATCTGGTTACCATAGTTACAGGCTCTGTAAATTTTTATTGTTTCTATTATAGCAAGCCAGAACCTCTTCTCTGAGAAAATTGCTATGCCTTGCAGTGGAATATTCAAAGTTTTGTTGTATGTTATCGGGGGTAAATGAGCAGACATATCGCCTAATGGCAAGCGATTACCGCCGCCCATGGACAAACGTAACACCAGAGACGTCACAATGCGTTGCCAGCCTTTTGGGGATAAGGGAAAGGCTTGGATTATGGTCCTCCGGTATCCTCTGGTAGGGGTCCGGATGTGTTAATAGCGGCAGGTCCGTGATCCATCCCCGTCTCAGGCGCAGAGTGGCACACCGTGTGGTTTTAGCTGGTTTGATTCCGACACACCACCCCGCCTTACAACCCGGATTCCCTTTACAGGTAAAAAAAAAATGGGCCTCCGATACCCTAATTCACTCGATGAAACAAACTCAAGGCGCTGTTTCACACCAGTTTTCTGTGAGGTCGTGGTATCAATCCGGTCGAGACAAGCGTGACTCTCCTTAAGTAGTAGAAGATGAAAACCATTTTTATATTAAGGATATTTTATAGAAAACAGTCCACGACAAGGCGTTGCGGACGGAGTGTGAGATCTGTGGCCGGTTCATCAACAAAAACAATATGCACACCCATCTTCAGTCACACGTCGACATCAGGCCATATAAATGCAGCTACGCACCCTGCTCGAAGAGATTCAAGGATCGGGTGAGTTTATTACAATACTTTTGCCCAACTGTGTCAGAAGGAGGGTAATGTATTTCATACGTATATATGTGTCGCCTCCACCACCATAAATTGTTTATTTGGCTTATTTAAATATACATACATGTATATATTGTTACCAAACTCCTCCGAAACGGCTGGATCGATTTTTTTTGAAATTTTATGTGTATATCGGGTAGGCTTGAGATTCGACCAACATTTATTTTTCATACACTTAAATGATAAGGGTGACCAACCAATTTTTTTTCCCTTGCGAAAATCCCCTCGGATACCACCTCCTGGTGGCCTGTCGGACTCGAACCGACTAAAACCGCACGCCATCGCGGGTACTAGGAGCCGGGGAACCAGGTACACCCTAGGAATGAAAACCCTGGATCCCCGCGTTTATAATATTAGAAGGATATTTCTTTGGCACGCCTAGAGCCTAAACGGCTTGTGGTATTTTTATGTGAATAGTGTCAATAGATTCTTCTTAGTCGCGAGAGTGACATGGGTACATGAAAATTAAAAAAAAACTCAACTTAATTGTTTTTATAATACATCGAATGTGGTATCAAAATAAAGAATTTTTAACTGTGATTACGAATATATTTATAACTTATATGTTTTATATATGATGCTGAAGCAGTGGGGTTTTATTTTTTTAATAATTCATTACTTGTGTGTGGTATTCCTGATAAAATAAAGTATATTGGTACAATCCTTAAAATATAGATTGATCTGTGATAGATTCACATACGTAGTTAGTTGCCTTCTGTTTTGATATTATTAAGGGGATATTTTTGTTTTTTATTTCGATTTAAGTCGTTTTTTTTCCTTAGAATAATAATATTGTTAAATAGTTTATAATAAGAGCGCATCTCGATTAAATAACATTTTCGTTAGGAGAGCTTTATGCTTTGTAATATTTTTTTTATGGATAAGGGGCAAACGAGCAGACGTATCGCCTGACGGTGAGCGATTACCGCCGCCCATGGACACCCGCAACACCAGAGACGTCACAAGTGCGTTGCCGACCTTGGGGGATGTGGAGGGGGATGAAAGGAAGGGTTGGATTATGGGCCTCCGGTATCCTAACTCACTCGGGGAAGCAAGGCGCAGGCGCTGTTACACACAGGTTTTCTGTGTGTCCCATTCGAGCCGAAGCGTGGCTCTTCCACTAATATTTATGATAATAGATTTAAGATTATTTTATGGAAAATAAATATTAAAAAGAAATGTAAAATACCTTGGTTAGTTCTAAAATGACATTAGTGACAGCTGTCACAGAGATCGGGCGGTATTTCAAGGATTGTAAGAATCCCATTGGTCAAATTGAAATCTGAATTTGACTACACGGCTGGCCTAGTGGTTTCAGTGGTCGCCACACCGCTTCCTACTGCGCCAAGTGTTGTGGGTTCAAATCCTACATGGGACAATACTTTGTGTGATCCATAAATTATTGTTCTAAGTCTGGGTGTACTTTGTGTCCGTTTCATGTATGTTCGTAAAGAACCCCGTGACACAGGAATGTATATTCCTAATGCGGGAGTTGTCTTTAAAGAAAAAAAAAAAAAAAAATCTAGCTGTGGTACAAGCTCAGTTTGAAACCAGATGCTGTCAGATTTCTGAAATGTAAAAAAAGATTTTTTTGTTCCCCAGAGCACGCTGAGAAAACACACGTTGATCCATTATCCGGAATACCACTACCAGTGTGATTTATGCGACAGCAAGTTCCCGAGGAAGTCCAGGCTTAGAGAGCACAGGATGAGTCACGCGTCTGAGGGGGGGTATACTTGTGATTATTGTGGAGTTTCGTGAGTGCATACATTTTAGTTTATAGTAATAAACGACGGTTAATTTTCTACCGACTTCAAAAAATGGGATAGATTTGAATTCGGTTGAAGTTGGAATTTCAATTATAATATTTGAGATTACCGTGTCGAGTATCGACCGATTTTCATCCGAATTCAAAATAGGGTTTTGAATTCGGTTGAAGATTAAAAAATAATATAATGCTTGAGATTAGACTTTCGACCATTTTTCGATTAGGTTATTTGATTTAGCTTGGAATTTTAAAAATAATTTTTGAGATTCGACCAAGTCGAATTACGCTCAGTTTTTTCTCACTTTAAAAAATAAGAGTTTTTATTTTATTTAAACGATTTTTTAGCTTAGTTACCTCAAAATCCAGGACCGATATAAATCATTTTTTGGGATATGTACATCCCGTTTGCTCCTATACAAATGGAAGCACTGTGTGGTATCCATACATACTCCAACCTTAGTTTTGCAACTTCAGCTTATGTCAAAAAAATGGGACCAAATTAGCTATAAATATATAGCTAGAAATAGTTTTCGAAATCTGCTTTCATACGACCTAGTTCTGAGGCAACAACTGTACAATGCTACTGACTTGAGAATCCTTTTTTTTGAAGTCGGTTGAAATATCGATCTATTAATTGCAGGTTCGTAAAGAAATCATTCTTACTTTTTCACATCCGAAAAACCCACGTAAATCAAAATGATAAATTTATTTGCGACGATTGTGGCTTGATTACTTTTAATAAGAAATGTTTAATACTGCATCTGAGATATGGCCATGGGACTCAACAGGTGAGAATTTTAACTTTTTCCGGGTTTCGATTCCCGGTTCGTGCAAATATTTTGTTGTATTGTTCTTATTTAAAGTTATTCTGCATTATTCTTCTCCGTAGGTTTTGGCCTACTAATATGCCCACAGACGAGTTAGTACAGAGTTTGTTTCAAGTCTGTGAGGGGTCTGGATGTCGTAACAAAGCGGTTCCCGGATCCCTCCCGTTTCAGGCGCAGAGTGGCACACCGTGCGGTTTTAGTCGGTTCCAAACTCCTTTTTTTTTTGCAAAGACAACTCCCGCATTAGGAATATACATTCCTGTGTCACGGGGATCTTTACAAACATACATGAAACGGACACAAAGTACACCCAGACTTAGAACAACAATTTATGGATCACACAAAGTGTTGTCCCATGTAGGATTTGAACCCACAACACATGGCGCAGTAGGAAGCGGTGTGGCGACCACTGAAACCCCTTTTTTTTTTACCTGGTGGAATGCCTTTACGCATTTCGCTCCCCTCCCGCGGGGACGGGGGGTTCGCTTCGTGTGGGACTCCTGACTGACTCGCCAGACTACCCACTAAACCACCACGGTGTGCCACTCTGCGCCTGAAACGGGAGGGATCCGGGAACCGCTTTCTTACGCCATCCAGAGCCAACCACTGAAACCACTAGGCCAACCGTGTAGTCATCCGTGTCATAATATACACAATAACAAAAAAATAATAATTACAAACCCACACACAGTATTTTCCATACTTAACGTATTTTTAGATGACATTACATTATACACCTAATCTCTAGAACGGAGCTTTTGGACTTCTATTGAAGGAGTGGTTGATATAATGTTTGTGTCAAGTGTTCCATTTCTTCACAGTGCTATTATCCTGGTAGTTCGCTCCCTTAATCGTCTCTTACGATACCCACGGGGTGAATAGGGGTGGTGACACTGTATTCTTACCTCTCTAGAACAGAGGTTTTGGACTTCTATTGAAGGAATGGTTGATATAATGTTTGTGTCAAGTGTTCCATCTCTTCACAGTGCTATTATCCTGGTAGTTCGCTCCCTTGATCGACAGCGACAGCCACGGGGTGAATAGGGGTGGTGACACTGTATTCTTTACCTCTCTAGAACGGAGGTTTTGGACTTCTATGTAAGGACTGGTTGATATGAGGCTTGTGTCAAGTTTTCCATCTCTTCGCAGTGCTGTTGTCCTGGTAGTTCGCTCGCTCAGTCGGCTCTTACGACACCCACGGGGTGAACAGGGGTGATGATATTCCGTACCTAAAAATAAGACAGTGGAATCACGCTGATGAGAGTGCGGCTGGTCCGGCTCGGCCGAGGCGGTACTACCCTCTCTCAGAAGATTAAAGTGACTGATTTTTTGCTGTCTTGTGTCGTTGGTGAGTGCGAGACTGGAGGCCCAATGATGCAGAAGAATTACTAGCCCCCTATAGACTAGCCCCCCATAGTAATATATAATATACTAGTTAAAATATAAGGGGCACCACGTTTTTACAGTATTCTCACGAATTCTTGAGGTTCTCCAGGGTTGATTACTGATTAGAATTAATTATTTTTTATAATAATTTTAACTGAACATAATAACAAAGATACAAATACAATAGTACGGTAATACCTTTAGTAGTAATAACTGTGTTGGCCCTCATAGCCCAGTTGCACTCGATGATTAGAAACGATCATCGAGGGTAAGCAACGATGGCGCGGTCAGTTCCTGGATGGGTGACCGCTGGTGGCATGTACCCATGAGAGTCTCCGTGATTCGGAGGTCACGTTAAGCAGTTGGTCCCGGTTGTTATCATACGATAACAGTCGTGAAGCTTAGTTGGAGGCCTTCGGGCGGCTAAAAAACATCCAACGGCAAGATTTACTTAGCCACAACGTATTTTTGCCAGTCCCCAACCTGCACTCGGTCAGCGTGGGGACGTATGGCCTTAACCCTCCCCTGAGAGGAGACCCGAGCCCAGCAGTGGGACATTATGGGTTGTTGTTTGTTTGTTGTTTGTTAACTGTGTTATAACTATTAATGCCCACTGACGGATATATGTAAACATTACATTTCTATGTTCATTTGTAAAATACAACTTTAAAAAAACATTGATTATTAAAATAACTAAAATCATGTTGGTCACCATGCTGCATTATCTCCATTCGTAACGAGTATGGTGACCACCACTTTTGGATTCTGCTCATGCTTTCCATCAGGCAGAGAAGACACATTTTGGTAGGCTATATATATGGGTTTGTCTAATGTTTTGATTTGTATTTTTTCAGGATAGAAAGTGTTCAGTATGTGGGATTTCAGTTGATAATATTTTCAGTTTAAAGGAGCACTATTTCAAGTTACATCAAGTCAAATTTGTTGTAAAGAAGAAGTAAGTATCTACTAAAAGTATTTGATTGAGGTGGCTGCCTCGCTCGATAGCGCAGTGGAAGGTTATGAGACTGCTTTTGACTGGGTTTTCTTTCGTGGGAGAGCCACGCTTTGGCACGAATGGGCCAGCTCGACTGGAGTGACACCACGGCCTCACAGAAAACCGGTGTGAAAATGCACTTGCGCTATTTTTCACCAAATGAGTAAGGATACAGGAGATCCATTTTTTTTACGTGTGGAAACCCCCTCGGGCCATCGCCCCACCGGGGTTTGCGGCGGGGCGGTGTGTCGGAATCGAACCGACTAAAACCACTCGGTGTGCCACTCTGCGCCTGAGACTTGAGAGATCCGGGAAACGCTTTCTTACGCCATCCGGTTTTTTATGATCCTTCCGTATTCCAGAGATCCATACCCCAACCCCTCCACCATCCCCTAAAGGCACTTGTGACGCTTCTTGTATGCCGGTGTCCTTGGGCAGCGGTAATCGCTTACCATCATCAGGCGATACGTCTGCTCGTTTGCTCCCTATTCTATAAAAATATTAGTCTGCCAGTGACTTTGCTCTGCCTGATGGAAAGATTGAGCAGAATCAAGAGTCACCATACTCATTACGAATGCAACAATGCACCATGGTGATCCACACTGTGGCGGGCTATTGAAATGATTCTACATCACACATGAATGAATGAACTGTCGCATGTTACAGGACAAGTGATGGGATAGCGATAAAGGACGAACCTTTGGTCGTTAATGCTGAGTTTGATTTCAACTACGACGTTCAAAAGATTGATATTGATGGTGAGTTTTGTAAAACATAGTGCGTTCGCGTTAAGAAAATAGTGACGTATTTATCCCGCATTTTGACCAATCAGGGTTCAATGTTTTTTGGGTCATCTTTTTATCTTTTTCAAAAAAAGAACTCGTGTTAGAAATATATACCTTGCAAACACCCACACTCAGAAGAACAATTTGTGGATCACACAGTGTTGTCCCATATGGGAGTGAACCCATAACACTTTGAGCAGCAGCCGTAAAGACAAATAACTTTAATTTATTATTAGCTTTTATAGAATTGTATATGCTTTAAATGTTTTCATATGTTATCTGAATTTTTATTTTTTTTTAATAATAATAATACCATTGACTTCCTCGGTGGCGCAATGGTAGCGTATGCGACTGCTGTGCTTGAGATCTCCGGTTTGATTCCCGGATCGTATCAAATGTTTGTGTGATCTACAATGCTTATTTATCATTAAACAGTATTTATTTTATATACAGATGTTTAGTAATTTATTTGAATTTGTCCGGAACCCTAGGTCCGCGAGCCCGACTCGCACTTGGCTGGTTTTTTTTTATTTTATATAATAAATAATAACTTCACTGTTAATTACTCATAGGAAATGTTATATATTGCCTTCACTCATTGTCGGGTTTGCTAAATTTGTTCTCAGTTCAAACTTGTAACTGCCTGTCTCCTAATGTTTATCACTTACTAGCAGTGACCCCTAAGCGTACCTTTCATAAATAAATAAACGGTATTGACGTGATAGCGTGTTATAAATCGCCCGACGCGGTCTGCACGCACGAAAAAGCGTGACTCATTTTCACGTCCCGCCCGAACCGAGCGAGAGCGGGACAAACCAGAGACACCGGAGGCCTAAGGCCTGTGATGCATATTGTTCATCATTTCTAGAACATATTCCCGATCCACAATATGCAGAAGAATCGACAACCCTCCAGTACTCCAATAAGGTTTTAGAAGAAGATACTTCCAGAAGTGCAGAAGAGAAAACACAGGAGAATGTACGCGATAAGTTTGTTTCGGAACAAGTTAGGAATCAACCTTCGCGTCGAGGTATGTTGAATTTTCTTACTGGCTTGATAGTGCAGTGGTTGTGAATCCGACTACAATGTTTGTGGTCTAGGATTCGATTCCCGGGTCGGATCAAGTGTTTGTATGATCTACGAATATTTGTTCCGAAGTTTGGATGTTTTCTACATATTTACAAAAAAAAGACACACACACAACGCCATCTAGTTCCAAACTATGCAGAATTAGTATAATTGATACTGAACAACTAAGATAAATACATATATACCATTTTTAAATACGTATAAAACACCAAAACTCCGAAACAGACAATTGATCCGACCCATGAATTAAACCCGAGACTCAGCACAGCAGTCGTTAACGCTACTGCTGCGCCTTCGAGGCATTCAAAACAAATAGTATATAGATATTAAATTATTCAATCTAGATCTCGTTTTTAGAGTTCGAGTAAGGAATCCTGAAAAAAGAAAGAGAACAAAGATCTCTCTTTCTCTGTTACTACTAATTTTTTATCTAAAATTCTCGTGTCGCGGTGTTTGTTACCAAACTCCTCCGAAACGTCTGGACCGATTTTAATTAAATTTTGTTTATATACGGGCAGGTCTAAGAATCGTCCAACATGTATTTTTCATACCCCTAAAAGATGAGGGTGACCCACCCGTAAATAATTCTTTTTGTTTGTTTTTTTTTTAATATATGGCAATACAACGTTTTCCGGATGTGTAAGTTTTAGTTAGATTTCGTTATATAGTTGTACTATCTTATTTTCAACAGAAAATAGCCCAGAATACGTAGATGTTGAAACAACTCTAGCTTATTCAGAGGGAGTTCTAGAGGATGATCTTTCTAGGAATGCACTGGAAAGAGAGAAAGACGAGCTACCGGAGAACTCTTTCGACGAGTTCTTTCTTCGACAAGTTGAGGATAAACCGAAAAAGAAAGGTACGTTTTACATTGTTTTATTGGTCTTAGAATCTACACACTATACAATATATATAAAAAACACACATTAATACACGTACGCACGCACACNCAACTCCCGCATTAGGAATATACATTCCTGTGTCGCGGGGATCTTTACAAACTTACATGAAACGGACACAAAGTACACCCAGACTTAGAACAACAATTTATGGATCTCACAAAGTGTTGTCCCATGTAGGATTTGAACCCACAACACTTGGCGCAGTAGGAAGTGGCGTGGCGACCACTGAAACCACTAGGCCAACCGTGTAGTCATACTGTGTACAGTACATATCTGTTCCGAAGTTTGGATGTTTTCTACATATTTACAAAAAAAAGACACACACACAACGCCATCTAGTTCCAAACTATGCAGAATTAGTATAATTGATACTGAACAACTAAGATAAATACATATATACCATTTTTAAATACGTATAAAACACCAAAACTCCGAAACAGACAATTGATCCGACCCATGAATTAAACCCGAGACTCAGCACAGCAGTCGTTAACGCTACTGCTGCGCCATCGAGGCATTCAAAACAAATAGTATATAGATATTAAATTATTTTAAATCTAGATCTCGTTTTTAGAGTTCGAGTAAGGAATCCTGAAAAAAGAAAGAGAACAAAGATCTCTCTCTTTCACTGTTAATACTAATTTTTTATCTAATATATAAAATTCTCGTGTCGCGATGTTTATTACCAAACTCCTCCGAAACGGCTGGACCGATTTTATGAAATTTTGAGTACATATCGGGCAGGTTTGAGAACCGGCCAACGTCTATTTTTCATACCCCTAAAAGATGAGGGTGACCCACCCGTAAATAATTCTTTTTGTTTGTTTTTTTTTAATATATGGCAATACAACGTTTTCCGGATGTGTAAGTTTTAGTTAGATTTCGTTATATAGTTGTACTATCTTATTTTCAACAGAAAATAGCCCAGAATACGTAGATGTTGAAACAACTCTAGCTTATTCAGAGGGAGTTCTAGAAGAAGATCTATCTAGAAATGCACTGGAAAGAGAGAAAGACGAGCTACCGGAGAACTCTTTCGACGAGTTCTTTCTTCGACAAGTTGAGGATAAACCGAAAAAGAAAGGTACGTTTTACATTGTTTTATTGGTCTTAGAATCTACACACTATACAACATATATAAAAAAACATACATACGTGCACGTACGTACGCACACNGGCGGTACTCTGTTAATAATACTTGTTCCTATTACAGTTCTGCCGAAGCAAGTAATGAAGAAAGCAGATCAACGTAAATTGGAAACTGTGAAAAAGAAAGTCGAGAAGATGCTGAACGAGACCAGAATACGCAGAGAAGTTGAGAACTTGGAGAAGATTAGACATATGTACAACAAGAGAATCGAGACGGCACATAAGAGTGTTGGAAAGAAAGGTGAGATTGTTTCAACACACACAAATCGAGTAATCAAACGCCATACTGGACCGATATAACCTAATATACTAAGAACCATCGCAAGAAGACTGGCTTTCAAATGAAAATAACCGCATCGAAGTCGGTCTATCCGTTTGAGAGCTACGATACGAGGCAGACATCGACGTCAAGCTTATAACACCCCTCTTTTTGCGTCGGAGGTTAAAAAGGATGCTTTGATGAAACTGTAGTAGCGAAGGGGGCTGATATGTTAAGTCTCAAGTTAGATTGTCAGGTCGGATCAAAAGTACATAAAGAAATAAATATTTCCGACATCTAACACACAACGCAATCTAGTCCCTAACTAAGCAGAGCTTGTATTATGGGTATTAAACAACTGATATAATACTTATATACTTTTTTTTGTAAATACATACATATCATAAATAGAAAACATCCAAACTCCGAAACAAATATTTGTAGATCATACAAACATATGATCCGACCCGGGAATGGAACCCGAGACCTCAGTAACAGCAGTCGCATACGCTATCGCTAGGCCACCGAGGCAGTGAAGTCAATAAAATTAGTATTTGTGCTTTTGTTTAATGCATATGGAAGTACAATAATAATAACATTTGTTGCACGAAAACAAAAAAAAACATAATCTTATTAATAATATCTCGTATGTACGGTACTTACATCAAAAAACTTTTTTAAAATTTTTTGTCTGTCTGTTTGTTCCGACTAATCACTAGAAAGGCTGGACCGATTTTGACATCTGTTAATAATAGGAGTAATTTACGACTAAATTTTTGGACTAAATTCGACTCGCGACGTTACCCGTGGCTGTAGTCCCGCGGGTAACGTCGCGGGTCTCAGCTGTTTTTTTTTTGCATAAGTGGTAAACGAGCAGAAGTGTCGCCTGATGGTAAGAATGCATACATATATATATTTCAGTGTGTATATGTATTTGTGTAGGTATATGTATGTTTGTGTATAGATCGCTACTATTTCTTTTGTTTTTTTTTGTTTTTTTTCTTTTTGTTTATATGTTTTGTGTGTTGCCTGTATTTAAACTACCCTAAATTTTAAAATTTTTGAAACACACATATCCGTGTTATGGTTGTCTGGAAGAAATCGCCGAGAGCGATAAGACCGCCAATTGTTATACATATTATGTGATTGTTCCTGTTGTACCATTTCGTACTATGTATATACAATAAAGATAAATAAATAAAAAAAAAAGTAAGCGATTACCGCCACACTTAGACACCCGCTATACCAGAGGCGTCACAAGAGTTTGGGAAATGGAGAGGGGGATGGAGGGAGGAGTTGGGGATGGCCTCCGGTATCCTCACCTGTGAGGCCGTGGTATCACTCCGGTCGAGCCGGCCCATTCATGCCGAAACGTGGCTCTCCCACAATAATCAGCTAGTAATATGTCAATATTTTTACTGGTTTTGATATCACACCATTCGAGTCGGACCATTTATTAAAACAAATATATATATCTTAACTTATATTTTGTGTTTTAGAATCAACGAAAATAACGTATTTCAAAAAATCACAAAGCAATTATGATATAGAAACTGATAAAAGAAACACAGAAAGAAATGAATACACAGAAAAGTATGACCTTACCAATGGTAATCCTGATAATGATTCGTTACGTAATGATACACAAAATGATATGAATCATAACCCGCTTAGTGATAAATGTGATGTGATAGAAAATAATAACTCTGATATATCACAAGGTGATAAGCGTGATGGTGATACCTCTCCAAACGGAAAAGACATCACAAATATAACAGTAACAGAAGAACATGGTAGAAATGAAAATGACCATACAATATATGATATACCAATCGCCCAACGTATCACTAACAGGAGAAATAAATTAAGAAGAACCAAAGTGATAAGATATAGAGACGGTGATGAGGGTGATAGTGTTTATATGTGTTCTGATGGTGATGGGAATAAAAATGGGAAAATAACATTTGATGGACATGAATGTTATATTTGTTTCAAGGTGAGTTTACTTTTTTAGTAATATACGGGAGGAGGCGATTAGGCAAATATAGTGTAGGGCGCCCTGCGGGATGATGGGCCGACGACTTGTGGAAAGTTGCTAGCGGTGGATAAATGCGGACCGCCCATGACCGGGACGGCTGGCGCTCTTTGGGTGAGGCCTTCGTTCAGCAGTGGACGGCATTAGACTGAGGAATACGGAGGGAGGGAATAGATGGGTCACCTGATGTTAAGTAACTACCTCCGTTTATGGACACCCGCAACTCGAGATTTACAAATGATTTGCTGCCTTTGATCTCTTTGTTATGAGTTCCTTGCTAGACATAGGTCGCTGCTTAGAAAGTTTTGAACAGGTGACCCTGACCAGACAGGTTGGTGTAGCATGTCAAGTGTTCCTCCTCTTCGCAGTGCTGTTGTCCTGGTAGTTCGCTCCCTCGGTCGGCTGGTGGTGACTGATGGTGACACACCTCATTGATCCATCATAATATTATATAAATCTATAAAATACTGTGTAAAAAAATAACCATATAATTTTTTTTTGCAGTTATTCAAAACGAAGTCGGACTTAAAGACCCACTGCAGCGAACATTTCGACATATGCAACGAAAAGATGCTAAAAAAATGTCCGTTTTGTGGTTTTGTAACGAATTTGAATATAAAAAAACACGTAGAAATAGCTCACAAAGTAAATATCAGCTATGCGTATGGACATATGAAGGAGAAACACAAAAGTGCTAATAACGGTTCGAAATATGTTCTAGAATTGAATAACAAAGGAGAATTAGAAGTTATACCCAGTATAAGTAATCTGAATAAAATCGCTTGCATGAAAAACGATAAAAGAAATCGTCTAAATAAAAATATGTTTATCGGTAGAACTAAATTAGTGAAAAAAGGTCGCGAGTGGGTAGTTGAAAAACAAGCGGTCAGCCTTAATAACGATTATTTATTACCAGAATTTACTCAAGAAGAATATTTAACGTTGAAGATTGAAGGCGATTCATATTTAGACGGTTTAAAGAAACTTAGTCGATTGGCTAAAAAGCGTGGTGTCAAAATGTTATACCCGTGTGGGGGTTGTGAAAAAATTTGCCAAACCTTTGCCGCCCTGAAATTGCATAATAGAAAACATGAAAAGAACCCTAAACGATTCAAACCCAAGGTGTGGATCAACAGACATATTGAGTATAAAACGAAAAACAGTAAAAAGCAAAAAAATAGTGATAGATCGTCTCCTATAAAGCCGGTTCAGTATAAACCGGTCAAAAAAATCGGTAAAGCGTCTACCGTTACAGAAAACCGTTTCGCTTCTCCCCAACCGGTGAAAAATAAACATAAATGCGATAAACAATTGATCGAATTCTACAAATCCAATATCAAAGGCGGAGATATAGAATTCTGGCAATTTTTAAAAATATTCAACAAAATGAGCCGTGAAAATGTCAACGATTTTGATGATTTAGAAAATAGGGACGATTTACATTTCGGTTTGCACTGTAAACAGCAAAAAGAACCGGTAATTGCTGAAGAGGTTAATTCTAAAAACTGTACGGTTACGGAAAAACAATCGGTAACACCGAGAAAAAGTGAATCGATTAGAAAAATTAATGGCAAAAAGTATACTAGAGCAATAATGATTAGTAGAAAAGAGTATATGAGACGAAAGGAAATTAAGAATCAAATGAGAAAGAGATTAGAAGAGAATAGAATGTAATGTCTTTATAAATCTACCTGCTGTTTCTTATATCAGGTAATTAGTCAATTTAGGGAGTAGATGCGAATAGTGGCGTATCGAAATTATCTTCTAATCGTAATATAGGAAACGAACATATATGGCTTCCATGATGGTAAGCGGTTATCAGTACCTATGGATGTTGGTTGTCCATCAATTCAACTTCGCATGATATAGAACTTATTTTATGCGCAGTAAAATCGAGTGTCAACTTAAATTGAGGCGTTACGCTGCAGCGCCCTGCCATTGGTTGTGTCGTCTAACAAACTATTAAAACATACAGCGCTAGAAAGCTTATTATTAGAGATAGTTAGTTATCTCGCAAGAAAAATGAGGTAAACGCTGAAACTGTCACAGCATTTACGCGTTTCGTTCAACGCAGTATAAGTGCGCAAAGTACTAAAAAGAAGAAGCTTGTGGCGCCACGTTATTTGCAGTCGTACACACTTTACGCGAGCTTGTCTTTGGGAGTAAGCTGGTGAATGCGTGACGAGAGCGTTACGAAAAGTGTGATCGGGCGAGGCGAAAGAGAGATATAAGTTAGTAAAGATACGAGAGATACGTTTCGTTTATTACTGTAGGGGGAAGAGAGAGAGGATGCGAACATACATTTTCTTTCTCCCTTCCTCTCATAGCCAGTTGTCTTATTTAAGAAGTTTCACTTTAGTTTTGTGGTCGCCAACTCGTTTTTTTTTAATAATACCCACAATACGTAGTTGTAAATTGTCAGAGGTTTAAGCATAATAACTATTCTAGATACAAGAGTTCTTTAAAAAATAAGTTGATATATTCGAATTTTTAATTTTTACTTATAATCAGAAGATCTTCTGTTAAATAAATAAAAAATTGAAGGTTGTTTTTATAGGAAATAATTATTAGGGTTTTACAGCGAGAGTATATTTATGTTTTAATAGTATTAGTATTAAGACTGTGTTCATTTGTATATAGGATTATATATTCTGCGTCTTTTCAATCGTGCTGAACTCCTCCATACATCCTCCATTGGTCTAAGCGTGATATTAACTATCCTGTCTTTAGTACGACAGCAAAACACATTTAGATAAAACACGGTTAATTTCGAAGTTCATCGTGAGCAACAAAACGACACCAAAATTATATACTTACTATATTAAACCAGAGCTCTTGTTTGAACACAAGCACGCACTCGGAAAATTTTTTTTGTCGAATTTGAGGGTAGGCAACATAACGCTACGACTCTTTGGAGTTAAACAGTGACTTTAGA
Organism: Hyphantria cunea; assembly: GCA_003709505.1. NCBI lineage: Eukaryota > Metazoa > Arthropoda > Insecta > Lepidoptera > Erebidae > Hyphantria > Hyphantria cunea. Next base: position 221,986 of record PKRV01000343.1, read on the forward strand.
GCGAATGAAGGAACGATTACAATAATTATCATTAGTGATGTATTTGTTTCAAGAAACGAAACACGATTAACTGTATTTTAGTCCCAATTATATAATGGAGGCATGCGTACTACTATATACCAAGGAACGAATAAACTCCCTTACATAAACATCTTTCATTAGTTAAGTGTTGGATGGATTTTCTTTAGAAACAAGCTTTAGATTAACTATACCAGAGCAGACGGGTTGGTATAGAGTTTGGTAGTTTTCCATCCCTCGCAATGCCGTTATCCTGATAGTGTGCTCCCTTAGGCGGCTCTCGCAACACCCACGGAGTGAATGGTTCATCACTTTGACCGTGGGAGAGCCACGCTTCGGCATGCATGGGCCGGCTCGACCGGAGTGATACCACGACCTCACAGAAAACCGGTGTGAAACAGCGCTTACGCTGTGTTTCATCGAGTGAGTGAGGATACCGGAGGCCCATACCCCAATCCAACGCCTCCTCACCATCCCCCTCCCCCCCAGGCCGCCATAGTGTGGGTCACCATGCTGCATTGTTCTTTTTCGCATTGAGGATGGTGACCACCACTCTTGGATTCTGCTCATGCTTTCCATCAGGCAGGGCAGTCATTTTGGCAGCTTAAAAAAAAAAAAACATCATCATCAGCCTATCGCAGTCCATTGTGCGAACATATATGCGGACATAGGCCTCTCCAATTTCACGCCACATAGTTCGATCTATGGCTTCTGCATCTAGCTCTTCTCCATCCAGTGAATCTTTAATTCTTATAGTCACCACACGTTCTTTAGTTGTAAACGTTCTATCAAGATAGATCACTGAAGTCTCAATTTAGCAGCTAATGCATTTGTTGTAAGCTCGAATTTTTGGGAATTTCAATGGTTTTATAGATCTACCCTACAAATGAAGTATACTGTTGTAGAGGAACGGGTAACATGTTCCTCCAACACAAAGGGAGGATCCTCCGACCAGGCGAGGTGATCATGCCTGGCGGGCCACTACCCAACGGTCGAAGTTGGGAAGTTGTATATATGTTAATCGGCGCGAGAACTTCTATTGCGCGATGCAAGATGGTAGCTTCTTCGTGCACTACGTTACTCCGTAGTTCAGTGTATCTTCAGAGGATGGCGTTGATTTATGTTGACGCTGTATGTGGAAGTCGCCACACTGTTAAAAGTAGTTAAAATACTTATTACTAAACCTGGTATGTTTTTTTTATTAGAAAAGTAACATATAAAAATTCTTGTATGTATGTATGTATGTGTTTTTATTGAATAAATTAAACTTGTTATTATATTTTTGTTTCATTTGGTGGATAATGTTGTTTTGTGATATAGAAGGGGCAATATTGTCCGTCTGATGGTAAGTGCCTATCGTCACCCATGGACACTTGCAACTCTACGACCCAAGTGTATTTCCCCTTGAAAGAGAGGGAAAGAGGTCTGTAGACCTCGCTCATTCTCTGTAAAAAGCTTACGAGAGTTGCTTAGCAGTTTTTGAGAGGCTGCAGTATTGTGTGTGGTCAGTCTCCATGTATCTGAAAATAACAAATTAATCATTATCTAATTTATACTCTAGATCATCAGGACTTGATGGAACTTGTTGCAATACATTCTAGAATTAAATCAATATACGTATTAAAAATAAATCTAGAAAAAAATTGAATTAAAAGTGGAATAAGTACAAGTGATTTAAGACTGACTGAGCTCAGTACAGCTATTTCTGCCAATGTCAAGTATTTCAAATCTTCAATTCTAAGTCTTCGAGTCTTCGTCGTGATGGAATTAATGATAAAAATGTGGATGACATGAAATGGGGACCGTCTTTCGCAAAAAGATAAAACGATCTCCGTGATTTAATTCTAGAATCATCTAATTGTTTAACTTAAAAACCTGACTGCGTCAATATCTGTCTATCTTTATTAAATTCAGTTTTTTTTAATAATACATATAAGCTATATATATATATTCGTAATCACCGTTAAAAAATCTTTATTTTAATAACAAAGTTTATCGAGTGTTCGATAAACTTTAAAAACATGTTTTTGAGATTACTTTTAGGCTCCAAATATCTTTAATTTTGTTTTTTTTAACTGTGGTGACCCTGTGTCACTCTCACGACTAAGACGAATCTATTGACACCACTCACTTAAAAATACGACCAGGCGTTTAGGCTCTAGGGCGTGCCGAAGAAATATACACTCGCAAAACACATAACCCTCCTTCTTTCGCGATCGGGTATAAAGACAAATATTGGAATATATTTCAGAGTAAGAATCTTCATACTTTTACATTATAAATTATGATATTTATACAAATATATAAAATTGGAGTGTCTGTTTGCTTTATTAAAATAACCGCTTTTTAAAATACTAAATATACGTATGTATACACGGCACATATACCATTTTGTCTGTCTATTTGTTCCGGGTAATCTCTTGATCGATTTCTACGAGTCCTTCACCAGCAGATTGATAATATAAGACTTGCCGAGATGCTGACGTCACAAAACTTTTTAAACCTCGTTGAGTACTTTTTGTACGGGAGAACCTAATGGGATCGCGTCACCGACATGCTAATGATTGATGTTGATAATTTTAATTTAGAAATTTCTAATTTTACACTTTAATTTTATAAATAACAGCTTTAACTATTATCGGCATCTATTTTATATAATAGGAGGCAAATAAGGTTACGCCTGATGGTAAGCGATTACCGCTGTAAATGGACACCAGCAGCACTAGAAGCGTCCGAAGTGCGTGGCCGGTCTTTGGAGGATGGGGAGGGGTTCGTGTATGGGCCTCCGGTATCCTCACTCACTCGGGGGAACGACATCCTTCTATGTACATTTGGCAGAATAAAATATAACATATACTCACTGCTTCACTTATGTCAATCCAGTCCATAGCTCGCATAATGTTGTCATTTTGTGATGGTTTCTTATTCCAATTCCAGTTGGTAAACTCTTTAAAACCACCGGCAACCTGCAGCAATAATTATTATTAACATTATCGTCAACAGCCTACAACAGTCCAAGTTTGTGGTAGTGTTTTTGATGTACCACGCTGACCAGGCCTTCGCACAGATGTGTGCATCACGGCGTCCTGTTGAAACAGGTAACATTGATCACGTACCTAATACGCATGATGGCGGTATCCAAGAACAACTAATATTATGTAAATATATGATGAAGTAGAGTTTATACAGTATAAAAATCTTATTTATTTTCATATTTAGAGATTAATAGTTAATCAATAACAATAAAACAACAAAATATATCAAGACATAATCAGAGTTATGTCAAGTGTCTGTAAATGTCATTTCATTTGGATTTAATCGACGATCAATTTTTGTTGTTAAGTGTTCTAATTGACAATGGTTGACAAATGGTGAGGTCACGTCTGCGGCGTGACATCACAAGCAGACGCCATGACACCACCGAACATTTAAGCGTGAATTTTGAACTTAAAATTTAAATCGAGTTTTTTCCTATTGATTTTCTTTCTTTTCTCTTCTTATGTTGAAATAGGATTGTATTCTATAATAGGAGATACTTCCGAACACCAAACAGTTTTTCAAAATTAGTCATCATGCCTATTCAGCATTATAACTTGTGGTGTTGGGCGGAACACATTACTCGCAGACTAGACTGCCATTCGGGCGAAAAAATCTTAAGAGGTGACCACATACTAGAAGATGGTGTGTAGCTAAACTATTCTTTTTTTTTAATATTTAAGCTGCCAAAATGACTCTGCCCTGCCTGATGGAAAGCATGAGCAGAATCCAAGAGTGGTGGTCACCATCCTCAATGCGAAAAAAGAACAATGCAGCATGGTGACCCACACTATGGCGGCCTGGGGGGAAAGGGGATGGTGAGGGGGATAGGGGGCGTTGGATTGGGGTATAGGCCTCCGGTATCCTCACTCACTCGATGAAACACAGCGTAAGCGCTGTTTCACACCGGTTTTCTGTGAGGCCGTGGTATCACTCCGGTCGAGCCGGCCCATTCATGCCGAAGCGTGGCTCTCCCACGGTAATTCTTCACTAGGCTTCGTCTAGTGAGTCAAGACGATGGCACCTCAGGACTAGTTGTTGTGATTGCCTTGGAGGCTGGCTTTTTGATGATTATAACTTTATTACGCTTGTAGCCCTGTTGCACTTGATGATTAGAAACAATTACCAATGGTAAGCAACGTTGGAGCGGTCGGTACTTGGATGGATAACCGCTGGTGACATGATACAATGAACATATAGCTTTGTTGGAGGTCTTTAGGCAGTTCAAAAACAGCTAACTGCAAGAATTACATAGCTACAATGTTGTCTTGCCAGTCCCAAACCCTGCACTCGGCCAGTGTGGGACATATGGCCGCAACCCTCTTCTGAGAGGGCAACCAGAGCCCAGCAGTAAGACATAACAGGTTGTTGATGGTTGGTTGATTGTATTGAATTTATTCAGACTGTTTATTTGGGATCAACATCTTTGAAATGTGATTTTTTTAACTATTAAAATATAGATTTGATTTCATACAAAAATGTACTGAACATTTTTGTTTTACCTGAAACTTCCGTTCTGCACTTTCTGCTAGTGGCCTTTTAGCTTCTGTCACTACTAAGGCTTTGTAACCTTCAGGAATTGATATCTTAGCACCATCTAGAGGGTGTCCTCGAAATGATGCAGACAGTTCTAAAAGAAAAAAATTATGAAGAATAAAAAGCACTTACAAATATTTTACTTTGAGTTTATTATAATAATCCTACACTCTGTTATATGATCAGAAACTGGGCAGAGCATATCATGGTAACCAGGCTTCTAATAAAGATACTTAAGTATATTTATTAGAAGCCTGCCTATATATATATTAAAGAGGAAGGTTACCGAATAAGATACCCAGAGATCAATGCACAACCCAAACCGCTGAACCTAGAATACTGAAAATTTGCATGTATGTTCTTTATATAACGTAAGTGAGCTGTAAGAGAGGAATTTCTTAAATGTCACTCCTAAGGGTGTAAAATAGGCGACGAAAATATTACTTCTGCAGGATTGAAGCTGCAGGAAAAGCTAGTATATTATAAATTTGAAAGCAACTCTGTCCCTGTCTGTTGCGCTTTCACACCAAAACTACTAATTCAATTTATATGAAATTTGGTACACAGAGAGCCTGGGAATGGGCATAGGCATACTTCTAATGTGGAAAAATAATTGTTAAGGGTTGAAAGGTATGGATGAAAGTTGTATAAATGTTACCCAAAGTCATTATTCATCGAGGTCTGGTTTTATCTAGATACATATTGAAGACAATTTATACCTAGACTAGCCCCATCAAGCCAATAACCCCTAATTTAGCAGTTATGATCACTAAGAACTATTATTGTGTTACTAACCTCCACTTTTATCTTCAATATAAGGATCGAAGTATTTTTTTACGTTTGCTGGTCCATCGTCTTCTATCTTACACGGCATGTAATGTGCGTTTTGTTCAAATAGTTCTTTATTTTCAGTAGTTTTTAAATTGTTTTCAACTATTATTGACATTTTGAATTTTACAATTCAACGGTATTTTCAAATTACTATTTCAAGATTTAATTTGATCTTGTTAAATAAAGTTGCAATAGAATTAAGTACCTAAGTCAGTTATTACTTGGTTGCATTATATCCATAAGAACTTTGCAAAAATAATACTATTATCGGCTTTCCCTTCCCGCACAAATTCTATACTTGACATTAAATTGACAGAATTTTGGCGCTAACGATTGTCTTCTGTTTGTGAATGTAGCTTTGCCGATGAATAAATGAAATCATGAAATTTTCATTTAAACGTATTTTTTATGGTATCGCCTGATGTTAAGCAATTACCACTGCCCATGGACACCCGTAATTCCAAAGGCGTCACCAGTACGTTCCCGGCCCTTGAGATAGGGAGTGGGAGGGTATGGACCTCCGTTAACTTTACTCAAGTGCTGTTATACACCGGTATTCTGTCAGGCTATAGTATCATTCCGATCGAGCTGACCCATGCATGACTAACGATAATAAGAAATTACCGTTCAACTTTATTTTGAAATGGTTAGAAAAAGTATATAGTGCTTGCGCCTTAAAAGTTCTAATTGGAATTTAAATAAAATCATCTATCTTGGAATTTTTTTTAATACATTGCTGTTTTTGCTCTGTGATTTGCTTAAAGAGATGAAATCACAGAAACACCACAAAAAATGGTAATCAATTTTAAGTCTTTTTCAATTCTTACAAAATTAACAAATATTCTTCATAAACGCAAGACATTATTCTTGCCATAGGAAAAAATATCTGTTTATAAACTACATTTTAGACAATGTCATACAAAAGGTTCAGTCAGTGTAATTCATGACGAAATTTTCGCAATCATATCGTAATTATCTTATCGGGCTTAAACAAGACCACCACTATTTTCTATTTAATAACATTTGTTCCTTATCGTGTGACGTGTATAGTCTGTTAAACTAGTACAATAATAGTACTGTTCACCGCCAGTCTCCGTGGGTTGTATACATAATATTTGTTCAGTTGTAAATATTTTATTTACGTCATTTTAAATAATTTGGCTCTGTTCCTGTGTTTGTGGTGTGTTTATTGATTCACAATACATTCAGAACTTTAGTTGGTAACAAGGTATTACAGCGACCTTGACTATAACAGCTGTTACTGTGAGTACTTTTGAATTTAATTTAAATAATTAAAATAAAACTTTTTTTAATCCAGCTAGCTCTAGAAATATATTGTTTGGCGCTTTAATAAAAAAAAAATTTTGGCGGGTATTTTTGTTGTAGGTGCAAAAGACCTTGAATCTTAACAAAGGTGATTGTATTCTTATTGCATAAATGAAAGTCATTTACTTCTCATGGTATGTAATGAAATATTAATGTAGTTATTAAATCTACGACCTCCATTAAGTTTAGCAATACACATGCAATAATAATTTAACAATCCATTGACTAATTTTTTTTATTTTCCAAAATGAATGTAAAAACAAATATAATATTTAGATTCCTTTTTTTTAATGTGTTCTTATAAGTTGATTTTTCTTCAATTCTATGATAAATTGTCTATTTTTCTGATTTGAAGGGTAAATTGCTTTTGAGTGTTGATTTTTAGTTTGAAGAAAAAATACTACCCTGTTATTACAAGTCATCATAATTTATTGTGCCTCTTTTTTACCCGACTGTGAAAGAAAGAGGGTTATTGTTTTTTAGTGTATGTATATTTCTTTGGCACACCCTACAGCCTAAATGGCTCTTTACATTTTTATATGTGTGATTTCAATAGATCCATCTTAGTTGTGAGTGATTCTGGGTATATCAAAATATAAAAAGTCAAAATAAAAAAAATCTTTTCTTTTCAGTTCTACAATGAATTTAGTTCAGAGGACAAATATTGACGTAGAATTTTTTTTTTTTTACTTATAGTTCAAACCTTGTTCTTGAGGCAGGATATTCGGCAGTTACCCACATTACACACAAATATAAACAGATAAGACACACATAGGCATTTCAACATATTATTATTCTATGTTATATACCTAAAACAATGTTAATTCTGTTGTAGAACTAATATTTGCCTAGGTCTTATAATTTAGTGAAATGATTTTCTAATCTTACGGTTAAAGAAACTTTATTTCTCAAAAGAATTTACAAAATTCACTTACTGAGAAAACATACAAACATGTTAACAAATAAATCAAATGAGCGTTTTATATAAAACAAAAGTGGGTAGTAAAATATATTTTGCACAACACCATGAACTTAAAATACACTCGAACACAGTAAACACAATTCACCCAAGCAACTGAACCAAAGATGTACGATATTTATAAACAAGATGGGACATTCGTATTGTAAGTACAATTACCACCTTTATTACTATCTTGTCAAGTCAAACTAAATTTAGTGTTCTTATAAGACAACATTAAATTTGAATCTGACGTCACTAAAAGCTTAAAGAAAAGTGTTACCATTGCAAGAAAGTATTTTAGCTACAAATACATTTTTTTGTTTGTATAAGTACTTATAATTAAGTACTAGTATTTTTTACATCTCCCATGTTTAATATACATTCCTGTGTCACGGGGATCTTTACAAACATACATGAAATGGACACAAAGTACACCTATTACATTAAATATGAAATTATATCTATGTTGTAAACATCATATTTCAAAACAAATAATGTATATGTGTGCGCCGTCGTAGACAGACAGAGGTGCGTGCGGAACGCACCGAGCGCGATATTTAACACACATTCAGTATCATTAAATTTAAACGGTTTGTACGCAAATTTGAAGAAGGTGGGAACCAGCCTTTACCACTTCATATCAACAGCCTTCACCACTTCACTGATGGTCATAGGTTTCTCTTTAGAAAGGAGGTTTGGTCCTGCTTTACCAAGCTGACCAGACTGATTGGTACAGGATTTGTGTCTCTCTCTCTGTGTCAACTACAGGCCAATAACCATAACTTGCCTCTTCTCGAAAATAATGGAGTTCATTATCAACTATCAGCTGCTGCGGTATCTGGAAGGTCATCATCTGCTTAGTGACCAGCTAGCTGTATGGCTTCTGTAGTCGATCAGGTGGTGATCTTTTAGCTCCGCCGCTAACCCCGGTGGGTGAAGTCGTTAGGGGGTTTCCAAACGTAAAAAAACAGGATTTGTGCTAAGTTTTCCTTGTGTAATGCGATAGACCTTTGTTTCGAGATAAGAACATTGTTAAGAAACAAAAAATCAGTACGTTTTGTTTTTTTAAGGATAAGATAGTAAATGTGATAGTATAAATTTGTGAGTCACAAATGAGTCATAAGAAGGAAAATTGTTTGGGGAAAAAAAACAAGCCTTTACTTATTGAAAAAAATAACAACTTTCAACCCTCATAGCCCAGTTGCACTCGGTGATTAGAAACAATCATCGAGGGTAAGCAACGATGGCGCGGTCAGTACCTGGATGGGTGACCGCTGGTGGCATGTTACCATGAGCGTCACCGTGATTCGGAGGTCACGTTAAGCAGTCGGTCCCGGTTGTTATCATACGATAACAGTCGTGAAGCTTGGTTGGAGGCCTTCGGGCGGCTTAAAAACATCCAACGGCAAGATATACGTAGCCACAACGTATTCTTGCCAGTCCCCAACCCGCACTTGGCCAGCGTGGGGACGTGTGGCCTTAACCCTCTCCTGAGAGGAGACCCGAGCCCAGCAGTGGGACATTATGGGTTGTTGTTTAAACCCTTATATTTGATAACCATATTGGGTGGGTTGTTCAGAAATATGTAAGCCGCCATTTTGTTGCGGCGGCCATTAAGGATGAAATAATAATACCGATTATATAGGTTAGAATTAAAGTTCCAGGGCGTGCCAAAGAAATATACATGCTTACACTCGAAAAACATAATCCTCCTTCTTTCGCAGTCTAGTAAAAGAAGTCCGCAATAGCACTTTAAGAGATAGACTTTTAAAGTTGACTTACTATAATCTTATTTATGGGAAAACAAATTTGTCCACGCTGATATAATATCACGCTATGGGTAATAGGAGATGCTGACGAGGTTACTTGCATTAGCCATTGATAAATTTACATTCTGACACGGAACAAATGAATTTCATCATCACTTCAACTTTTGAATTAATGGCTTTATGGTGTGTGTGACCACAATGTAGCCAATGTCATATTTTTGAAAGACAAACTGTCAAAGGATTTGTTGTAGAGCTTCGGTAGAGACGGAATAATAATTTAATTTCGATTAGTGAGAATAAAAAAAGTACTGATTTGTTGACTTTTACAGGCGTTAATAAATACACAATTCATCATCACACAATTTAAATATTTTCGAACCAAACGTCAAACTATGACAGGTATGTAACCTGTAACGGTGTATGTACAGTACTGGGCAAGAAACAATACACATCGATCTCTAGAAAGAGACATTCGGCTAATTTCGGCTTTGTAGAGCGTTGTCCCTTTCGCACACTATATGGGTTACATTTTTTAGTTATTCGACAAATGCGGTGGACTTACGGACTGTTTGTATATTATGCGAAAGGGACGACGCTATACAAAGCCGAAATTAGCCGAATGTCTCTTTCTAGAAGTCGATGTACATTATTTTTTGCTCAGTACTGTATTCATATGTAATGATACAAAACTTTACAATGACAGATCATGATAAAATGGTCAAGATAATTAAAAAAGACATTGAAAAAGTCGAGAGTCTGTCGCCACGCTGTCTATAAAATCGACGTCAGTACATTAAAGATATTGAAGATAAAATAATGAAGGGGGTATTTATCACAGTATTTTTTTTTAAAAATCGTGTATTTTTGTCTGTGGATTTGTTTGCGATAATTTCAGAAGGTGTCTTAACCGATTTGTTTGTGGAATTTACTCGTGGTTCTTCTTGTAGACCCTCGGGGTTACTTTTTCAGGCTTTGGCCTGTTTAAATATTATTTTGCGCTGCCTGCAATTATAGGCGGGTCACGGGGTTAGACCCTGATGAGCCTTTTGGTAGTTCAAGGAAGATAGTTCGGGTTTGGGCGTAACTAACTGGAGGACCTGCTAGTAACGGCCGGGGCTTATCCTGTGTGGTGATCTATCTTTGCTTAGCGAGGTGGAGTTTCTAGGGGTGTAGACCCAAAGGAACGCCTGTCAGCCAGCACTAGGTCCAGGGTTGAGCCGTCGCTGACGAGTCCGATGGGTATTGAGGATTGTCGGCGAAGGGGGGGAAGGTTTGCGTGTTTGAATTTCTCTTACCAGTTAGTGTTTGTTTTATTGACAAATAAAAAAACATTATGGCACTTCATACAAACACCCGTGATAATCAATATAGACAGGGGCAGAGCCTCATGCGGAAACTAAAATAATAAAATTATATTATATATATATACATATTATAAAACAAATGCCTCTGCTAGGTCTGTCTGTTCGCGATAAACACAATAGCTACTGCACGGATTTTGATACGGTTTTTACCCATAGATAGATTGATAGTTGAGGAAGGTTTTCGCATATAATTTGTTAACTTTTTTCATAAATCGGCTAAAATATAAAGATATTTGTTGAAGACATCGGTAAAATTAATTCGTACATCTTCTTAGAGGAACATAGCCTGTATATATATTTTTTATATAATATATGCTTTCCGGTCTAAATCCGTGCGAAGCAGCGTCGGGTCGCTAGTATTTAGACAAAAACAATATTATGACGCAATAATTATTACACTGGAAAATGAAATACCGTGAATGTATTTTCCCATGGATGTATATTCCAATATGACTCAATGCTCTTTGTTTGTGTAGACCCATTATTGCACCACATTGGAGTATGTTAAGAAATAAATCGGTTGGTAGTATTATGATTTAGTAACTTAATACTTCTTAATTATTCAAACACGGAAGCCCTGTAATTGTTGGAGGAAAGAAACACGGTAATATTTTCGATTTACTTAGCAAGAAACAAGATAAATGTTTTTTTTTAGTTATGTACTGAGCTAAGTTCTAATTATACACCATTTTGCACCTACCGTCTTATATATATTTTATATATATATTTTTCGTATATTTTTAAATCACACAAAGGGTGACTGGCAGAGAATGCCCCAAGGCATTAAGTCTGCCTATGTAAAATATGTGCATTAAGTTTAAATAAAAAAATAAATATTTCTATCTACAGATAGAAATATTTTTTTTTTATCTATCTACAGATAGGCGCTCATAGCCCAGTTGCACTCGGTGATTAGAAACAATCACCGAGGGTAAGCAACGATGGCGCGGTCAGTACCTGGATGGGTGACCGCTGGTGGCATGTTACCATGAGCGTCTCCGTGATTCGGAGGTCACGTTAAGCAGTCGGTCCCGGTTGTTATCATACGATAACAGTCGTGAAGCTTAGTTGGAGGCCTTCGGGCGGCTTAAAAACATCCAACGGCAAGATTTACGTAGCCACAACGTATTCTTGCCAGTCCCCAACCCGCACTTGGCCAGCGTGGGGATGTATGGCCTTAACCCTCTCCTGAGAGGAGACCCGAGCCCAGCAGTGGGACATTATGGGTTGTTGTTTGTTTGTTTATCTACAGATGTTTGTTTCGGAGTTTGGGTGTTTTCTATGTATGATATGTATGTATTTACAAAAAAAAAGTATATATATATTTATATCAGTTGTTTAGTACCCATAATACAAGCTCTGCTTAGTTTGGGACTAGATGGCGTTGTGTGTTTAGATGTCTGAAAATATTTATTTATTATTATTTATTATAAAATATATTTTAAAATCCAAATTATACATAGTTACTGGGAAACAGTACGGTTCGTTACTCCATAAGTAATTAATCATAATATTAAAAACAGAAATATAAAGGTTGACTGAGAAACTAAGCAAAAAGACTAAATGACTAATAAGTGTTTAAAAAAAAAGCAATCGTATAACTATCTTCCTCTATGATTTAATTATAATGGCTGTTGTTGTGAGGAAATATTAACAATGAGTCATCGAGTTATAATTTAATATGATCTATTTGTTTTGTTGATAATACATTTAAAAATAGGTTTTAGTTTTGATTGCATTTTCCTTCATACTCCCGACTGCGAAAGGAGACTTGTGTTCTTTGGCACGCCCTAGAGCCTAAACGGCTTGTTGTATTTTTATGTGAGTGGTGTCAATAGATTCGTCTTGGTCGTGAGAGTGACACTGACTTCATCATAGTAAAAAATATATATGCCTTAGGGTTTTTTTACTCAACTGCAAAAGAAGAAGGCTTATGGTTTTCGAGTGTATGTTTGTGTGTATACTTTGGCACGAGCTAGAGCTATATCGTCGAACAAAGTGACCTTTATACATAAGTGACGTAACTCGCTCTGATTGGTGTTCAACTTAACATGGCGGATTACTGTGTTTTGTAATTTTATTTTTGTTAATTACCTAATAATCTCGCTCTAAAAATGAAAATAAATACTATTTTTACACTCAGTGAACCCCATTTCATTAAATAAAGACATAATTTTAGTGATTCTTGGTATCTGTCGTTATGCCTATTGTACATGTTTTATTGCGCGTGTCAAAAAATATGGCGATTCAATGATCTGGATAACGTTTGGAAATTTGGAGGTTAAGTGCAGCTGTCAATATTTTTTGGCTGAGAAGAAACCTGTAGGGGCCCATCCAGTTTATATTGAACAATAACAGATATCTTTGATTGTTTGCCTCTGAGGCGCAGTGATAGCGTATGCGACGAATGCGGGCCAAATTTTTGTATTATGTACAAGTTTCTTTCGGAGTTTGGGTGTTTTCTATGTATAATGTGTATTTATTTACAAAAAAAAAGTATATATGTATTTATATCAGTTGTCAAGTACCCATTACACAAGCTCTGCGTAGCTTAGGACTAGATGGCGTTGTGTGTTAGATGTCCGAAATAATTAAGTATTTAATGACAAATCCAAATCATCCTGGTCAGTGAAATAATACATTGAAAATGATTTACATTCGACCGCCATATGATATTTACACTACAATAGTATTTATAATTGTAATCATATTCTTGTTTACAAACCTCAAAGTAAACACAGCAATAAAATACAAACTCACAAGCATTATCATAAGAATTTGGCACCTATCTAATATATTGAAATATTACGCTACCAAGTATCACATCGCAGCTAAATTCCCGCCAATTCTCTTTGAATCCAATGCCAACTTTATTAAAAAGTCATGCCAGAGATAGAATTTTATTTTTATACCTTCGATCTGGGAAACTTTGGAAATAGAACAACAGCTGATTTATGGCGCGAGTTTGGAATTGTATTTTTATTTGTTTGTGAAAGGGCCGCTAGAATCAATGTTTTCTTAACATAATTTATTTGAAACAAATTTACCCTCCATTTTACATCATTTCGATTGTTTCGGATCGTCAAATTATTGTGTTATAATGATTCGTTTTGTGTCCGGTTATAATTTATTTATACATCTATACAAATAAATAGTTAATAATACTATTGAGGTCTCTGTTTGTAATATTAAAATAACCGCTTTTTTTACTAAAGGCACACGTTACACATACCAAAATATTTTTTTTTTTAAATTTTTGTATGTCTGTCTGTTTGTTCCGTCTAATCTTTGCAACGGGTGAACCGATTTTGAAGAAGCTTTCACTGATAGCTGATAATATGAGGAATAACTTAGGCTACAGTTTTTTAGACTAGCTTTGCCCTACGGCGTTACCCGCGGTTGTTGTGCTGCGGGTAACTTTGCGGGAATCAGCTAGTAAGTATTATAGAATTAAGTAAACGGTAACCGCTATCATTAACATTATATGCGTGAAAATTACACATTACTACGTTTTATTCGTCACAAGCTGAAGTGCCAGTGGGCTGGTCACATTTGCCGAAGAACCAATAACCGTTGGGGTAAACGAGTTCTTGAGTGNACGCTCATGGTAACATGCCACCAGCGGTCACCCATCCAGGTACTGACCGCGCCGTCGTTGCTTGCCCTCGCTGATTGTTTCTAATCACCGAGTGCAACTGGGCTATGAGCGCCTCACAACACATGAACAAAATCATGAAATATGTTAATTTTTCTCACAAACACTACTAACACAGTATGAATCTCGATACCGATAATTTAGATGGAAGTGATCATCGACGTCACATTTCGTTTCGACCGTTATTTAATATTTTCTGCGTTTAAATTATCACTTAATCAAAGAAATAGCTTTTAAGTACATTGTAAAGCTAATAAAGAATCTAGAAAAAAATATTTAAGACAAATACAATTTTATGCATATTCCTTATTGTTCCCTTTTAAAAATATAGAAAAGCCCGCGGCAGCATATGTCTATCCTACCTATATATCTACCTTTTTAGTACCCTAAGCGTGAAACGGGACTTAAGAAGGGAAACGGGATAGTTAGACAGTTGAAATTTTCAGAGATAATGTATTTTTGATGCTCTAACAACAAATTACAAAAAAAAACAATATTAAATAACTATTTAAAAGGGCTTCCATACAACAAACAGGATTATTTTTGCTCGATATTTATAAAGTTCTAGCTAACTCGCCCAACTTCGTCCGCGTCCCTCAAAAATCATAAACTTGCCCGATTTTGCATCATTTGTTTATTTATACTCGACTACTATTGGTTCTAGCGTGATGTTTTATAGCCTATAAACCTTACTCGATTGATGGGCTACCCAATACTAAAAGAATAACGACATTGTTCCAGCCGTTCATGCGTGATGGCGAGACCAAGAGAAACAGGGATTCATTTTTATAAATATATAGATAATATGAAAGCACATAGTGTGGACATCACGAATGTGCCATTTTCATTATAATCGGTCTAATTATTTTATGGATATGAGGGTAGGAACAAACAAGCGAACGTTTGCAAATAGGTGTTTTAGATTTTGTACGTTATTATTTTGTCTTAGATTTTTTTTTACATATTTACTCTATGGGTTACTAAAAGTGTTGTTTATTTCTTACAATTTTTACAAAAAAAAGAAATAAAAATGTTTTTTTTGGCAACAAAAGTACTTGTGCATAAAGAAAGTAATTTACATAGATTAGGTTAAACAAGCGTCAGACAAAGTGTCTGACGCTTGTTTTCAATTGCAAAGACAACTCCCGCATTAGGAATATACATTCCTGTGTCACGGAGATCTTTACAAACATACATGAAACGGACACAAAGTACACCCAGACTTAGAACAACAATTTGTGGATCACACAAAGTGTTGTCCCATGTAGGATTTGAACCCAAAACACTTGGCGCAGTAGGAAGCAGTGTGGCGACCACTGAAACCACTTTTTTTTTCTCGTAGTGGAATGCCTTTACGCACTTCGCTCCCCCCCCCGCGTGGGGACAGGGGATTCGCTTCGTGCGACCACTGAAACCACTAGGCCAACCGTGTAGTCATCCGTGTCATAATATACACAATAACAAAAAAATAATAATTACGCACCCACACACAGTATTGCCCCATACTTAACATATTTTTAGATAACATTACATTATACACCTAATACTACATCACTAAAGATATTTAAATGAGTTTTTTAAATTGCAAATGGCGTTACTTCCAAAATTTAAATTTAAAAACATTGGAACAAAATTACGAATAAACCCTGTTTCCCAAAATACAGGCTCTGCCTAGCTTGGGAATCAGTTCCAGTACCTAATAAAGCACAATCAAACTGTCAAGTGTCAAGTTGAATTGTATGATTTAAATTTTAATGATATTGGTTTAAAATTGTTATACTTAAGTGAACATTGCAATTATGAATGAATCAATATATTTATTAATATTTTTAAATAACGTTGCGGGGACCGGTCGCCTCATTTCGGGACTGAGTGTGAAGCCATGCATGTTGGTATCGGTCTACGCTATATAAGAGATGTATGAACAATTATTTATTTTTTTCTCTATGAGAACTTTTCTTGTGCCCTTATTAAGACATGAAAAAGAAACTATTATTGGATTTTCGCGCTTAGCAACACACATTTCGAGCTAGAAATAATGTTTGCAGTATAAATAACATGTCTTAATTGGTAGCCGGGGCGAATGACGATAAAACGAGCACGGAGTCAACGACCTTTCGTAAGTAATTGCATTAGGGTTGCCACACTTGAATAAAGTAATATTATTTTACTATGGTTTTCTTTGTTAATATATGTATGAAAAAAAAACTCAGATGATTTTTAGATATCTAAATGAAGATGGCATTATGAATAACTGGGTTTTGCCCGCGTTTTGCGCGTGTATTTCAGTTATCTCGGCAAAGAGTAGCCTATTATATCCTTTCTTAAGAATTATACTATCTCCGTGCTAAATTTCATTGAAATCAGTGCAGCGATTTATCAGTGAAAACAAAACAGATATACAGAATTACTTTCGAATTCGTAATATTAGTAGTAATAATAATATTTTTTTATATTTTATTTGTTTCTATAAGTATATTTAAAAATGTAAATAATGTGTAAATATGATTTGAATAAAGAGAATAATAATAAATCGCTTTATTGTACACCAGATAATTAAGTACATAACTTAAAGCTAGGTATGTCGGTAGTACAATTGGCGACCTTAATGTTCAACGGCAATCTCTTCCAGGCAACCGTGGGATAGTATGTACTGGACAGGAACGGAGTAAAGCCCTTTGGTGACGCAAATAAAGTTGCATGGGTCAGCTGGAATAGCAAGAAAAGGGTGACCGTATTTCTTTATGGTCGCGGCCTTACCTCCCCAATTTTTTAATAAAAATAACAAGTTTATTTTTATTCTCTCTTTCTTAAATCTAATATAAATTATGTGTAGACATTTTAACACAACGCCATCTAGTCCCAAACTAAGCAGAGCTCGTATTATGGGTATTAGACGACTGATATGAATACATAAATACTTTTTTTTTGTAAATACATACATATTATACATAGAACACACCCAAACTCCGAAACAAATATTTGCTGATCATACAAACATTTGGTCCGACCCGGGATTCGAACCCGAGACCCAATGGACAGCAGTCGCGTACGCTGCCACTGCGCTACCGAGGCAGTCAAAATCTATAACAAAAATGTATTATTGTTACAAATCCTTACATTTATAGGTTATTGCTGGCAGCCATGATAGTATAAAACTGTGCTATAGCTGCCAGCGCCCTCCACTCTGGAACTGGGAACTCACAATTGGGTCTTCATATTCTACAATACAATTATCATAACTAAGTTACTTACCGCCTTACAAAAGGTATTAGTCGATTCTTTTGCCCGAATCCGTAAAACACACCTTTTGTGTGTGGAAATCCCCTGATAATGCCAAACAACAACCCATAATGTCCCACTGCTGGGCTCGGGTCTCCTCTCAGGAGAGGGTTTAGGCCATACGACCCCACGCTGGCCGAGCGCGGGTTGGGGACTGGCAACACAACGTTGTGGCTACGTAATCTTGCCGTTGGATGTTTTTAAGGCGCCCGAAAGCCTCCAACTAAGCTTCACGACTGTTATCGTATGATAACAACCGGGACCGTCTGCTTAACGTGACCTCCGAATCACGGAGACGCTCATGGTAATATGCCACCAGCGGTTACTCATCCAGGTACCGACCGCACCGTCGTTGCTTACTCTTGGTGATTGTTTTAATCACCGAGTGTAACTGGGCTATGAGCGCCTCCAGAGATACTACCGACTGTTGGCAATATCGGACTCGAACCGACTAAAACCGCACGCCGTCTCGGGTACTAGAAGTCGGGGAACCAGTTGCACCCTCGAAAAGAAATCCCATGTAACCTAAAACACGCCTGGATTTCTCATTACATATTACAGGCCTACAATACAAACTCTTGTTTAATTTGCCACTAGATGGCGTTGTATGTTAGATGTCAAAAAGTGACAATATTACAATTCTTGTTTTATTTACGATGTACTTTGATTCCAGGACCATGGACTCGTTCTTTAGTCTCTTCGACCCCTCAGAGGGGAATCAGAACAAGCAAAAACACAAAACCAGGCACAAACCTGAACAGGATACCGTCAAGAAGAAACCAGAAATAGCCAAAGGTATTACACATATTGTTTAAATTCTAGAATCAAACTCACTTGTACTTATTATTCCATTATTATAATTAAGTTTACACCTGACCGGTTGGGCCTTATGGCATTATCATTTACCGTGGGAGGGTCACGCTTCGGCATGAATGGGCCGGCTCGACCGGAGTGATACCACGGCCTCACAGAAAACCGGTGTGAAACAGCGCTTACGCTGTGTTTCATCGAGTGAGTGAGGATACCGGAGGCCCATACCCCAATCCAACGCCCCCTATCCCACTCACCATCCCCCTTCCCCTCCCCATCCCCCAAAGGCCAGCAACACACTTTTGACACCTCTGGTGTTACGGGTGTCCATGGGCGGCGGTAATCGCTTACCATCAGGCGATACGTCTGCTCGTTTGCCCCTAANAATCCGTAAAACACACCTTTTGTGTGTGGAAATCCCCTGATAATGCCAAACAACAACCCATAATGTCTCACTGCTGGGCTCGGGTCTCCTCTCAGGAGAGGGTTAAGGCCATACGACCCCACGCTGGCCGAGCGCGGGCTGGGGACTGGCAACACAACGTTGTGGCTACGTAATCTTGCCGTTGGATGTTTTTAAGGCGCCCGAAAGCCTTCAACTAAGCTTCACGACTGTTATCGTATGATAACAACCGGGACCGACTGCTTAACGTGACCTCCGAATCACGGAGACGCTCATGGTAATATGCCACCAGCGGTCACTCATCCAGGTACCGACTGCGCCGTCGTTGCTTACCCTTGCTGATTGTTTATAATCAACGGTGGCAATATCGGACTCGAACCGACTAAAACCGCACGCCGTCTCGGGTACTAGAAGTCGGGGAAACAGTTGCACCCTCGAAAAGAAATACCACGAAACCTAAAACACGCCTGGATTTCTCATTACATATTACAGGCCTACAATACAAACTCTTGTTAAATTTGCCACTAGATGGCGTTGTATTTTAGATGTCAAAAAGTGACTATATTACAATTCTTGTATTATTTACGATGTACTTTGATTCCAGGACCATGGACTCGTTCTTTAGTCTCTTCGACCCCTCAGAGGGGAATCAGAACAAGCAAAAACACAAAACCAGGCACAAACCTGAACAGGATACCGTCAAGAAGAAACCAGAAATAGCCAAAGGTATTACACATATTGTTTACATTCTAGAATCAAACTCACTTGTACTTATTCCATCATTATAATTAAGTTTACACCTGACCGGTTGGGCCTATGGCATTATCAAAGGTCAAGGTCAAGGCAGTCAATCACCTTCCTAGCCTTTATTATTCCCAAGATTTGGGGTCGGTTGCTAGTTCAACCGGTTTTACCTGAATATCAGTTTTTGCACGGAGCGACTGGCATCGGACCTCCGCAACCCTGAGGGTGAACTGAAGTCGAAGATTGAACTAGTTGTCACTATATTTGAGGGCACAGACTTCCCAATAACGATTGTCATAGGAGTACATGACAACCGAGACCGACAGCTTAACGTGTTCTCCGAATCACAGGCGGGCAACACCGCCATATTCCATACTCCGGGCTTCTATTAAAAATTTATTGTAAGAAAAACCCAACAGTAGTCCGACCCTGGAATTGAATCCGAGACCTCTTGATCTGCAGTCGCTTACGCTAACCACTAGACCAACGCGGCAGTCAAGGTCAAGGTAATGCAAGTCAAAAAAACAACACGTTAAAAAAAAATCTTCTCTTCGCATTGCTGTTCTCCTGGTACTGTCTTTTTTTTTACTTGTGGAGACCCCCTCGGGCCTTCACCCCACCAGGGTTTGCGGCAGGACGGTGTGTCGGAATCGAACCGACTAAAACCAAACGGTGTGCCACTCTGCGCCTGAGACGGAAGGGATCCGGGAACCGCTTTCTTACGCCATCCGGAAGAGATGAATTACCCTATACCAAGAAAGCCCAAACGCCATTCACGTCGCATATCACTGGTCAAAACCTCTCTTCTTAAGAGAAGCAGTCCCGCAGTGGATTATTAGGGGCTGGTGATAAAAGAATACCGGTGATCTGAAATCTATTTGAGATTTTTTTTGAAATGGTGGGTAAACGAGCAATTGTATCAACTGATAGTAGGCGTTAACGAGCATTATTAACACACGCAATACCAGGGCGTCACAAGTGCGTTGCTGGCCTTTGGGGTATGGAGAGGAGAGTGGAAGGAGGCATTGGGTTTTGGTTGTGAGACCTTGGTATCACTCCGGTCGAGCCGGCCCATTCGTTGGGCCCTCTATTCCATATATCCATTCTCTTTTCTATCGGTAATTGTAAATTAACTTTAAAATTTTGTTCCAGGACGCAGAAGAGGTCGGAAATCAAACGGGAAGAATGAGACCCTGCCAGAAGAGTCTTCTTTCCTCTGCGAACCAGATCTCAGCACAGATTTGTTAGTTAAGGATGTTAGTTATATAGAGAACTATATTGAAATCAATATGAAAGAAGATGGTGAGGCTCTTTTTATTTCTTCAAACCCCCCACGGGACTAACTCTTGACTTAATACTAGATGTTTTACGCAATGTTTACACGCCTGCGAGGACTTAGCAGTCGCTCACAAACTACAATCTTTCACAAACGCTGGCGCATGATTTCTTTGATCTGTGTTCAAAAATCGACACCGACTCGATTCGGCAACAAGCTATCACAAGCTCACGCAACCCAAGCCAAACAACCCGTTTACACGCTTGTGTTTGTGGAGGGTTGTTGAGGCGTGGCACGCGTCGAAACGATTATATATCTAATGAGATTATAAACTGCCGAAAGATTGTCAACTGATTGTATACACACCATTAGACATAACATAATATATTGGTATCGTAACTGGATGACTGAGTGACGTGATATTATTTTTTTGTTAGTAAAGTTTATAAAAACGAATCCCAGCTAGATTTAATTTTTGATCTCAAAACCCCCTGCCATCAAATTTAGTTTGAATACGTAGTCTGGCCGTAAATACAGTTACAATTAAAAATAAACAAAATATTGCATACTTAGTCTGGCCGTAAAAACAGTTACAATTAAAAATAAACAAAACATTACTTTTTAATTTGGAATCTGTCATTTTTATACGATTGTTCATTGTGTTTTCTAATTGGCGCCAATATATTGTAAAATATTTTGTGATATTAAAATTGAGTGGGGTGATATAGAACGGAATCGCTGTGATTGCATTACATAAAGTAGGTACGTAGCCAAATACAATATTTAAAATCCTCCTTGCGCTTGGTATTAGTCAAATGTTTGTAAACGGGCTATTGATAGGTACAATGAAGCCTCTGTTTTTGACAGAAACAGATGTGACCTCTGAAACCGTTTGGGACCTGTACGAAAGCAAAAGATTTTCTTTCGGGAGATGAAGATAGCACAGATAACATCCCCACTTTACATGCATTGTCCCCCTATTTTTTTTTACTTTTAATCTGTCAGTTTCTAAATCAAGTTTCGAATGGGTCGGATTTCAACCCACGACAAATCCTCTGACATACTTACAGTCGAGATCACTGACAGAAACACATGTTATACCAGGCAACCAGAAAACATAAAGATATCTACAAAATTGTTTCAGATAAAAACGATTCAAATCAGAAACCAAAACGGCGTAACTCCAATCGCAAAACACGCAGAAAAAAGAACAAAATCTCCCCACCTAAGGACACGCAAAGCCCAGCATGGACGCCGGAAACGGAAAGCGAACCAAACTGGAACAATCAGTCGGCAATACCAAAAATATGTGACGAAAATATCGGCAAAAATGTCAATGATTTGAAGAAGATGAAGAATGTGAGGAACGAAATCACATATCGTGATAGAGGTGTTTACAATGTGATAGATAAATTGGAGAAGGTCATTTTAAAAGATGATATGTATTTGGCGGGAGATTTTGATACGAATGAATTGGAAAATGAGGTTCCCTATAGCTCTGATGATATGGAAGAATATTTAGATGATTCGTGAGTATATTTATTTTTTTTTATTTATTTATCTTTATTGTACACACTTAACACATGGAAAAAAAAATTAAAAAAAAAAAGAATTACAACATACAAATGTGACAATTGGCGGTCTTATCGCTCATGGCGATCTCTTACAGACAACCTTTATACGGATAATTTAGTGACATTATATGCAAATAAGTAAAATTAAAGTGTCTCAAATAAACAGTTTTTTATAATAAATGCGTATGGAAGTAAATATGGTACTTACACCGACGAAATAATTTTTGTCTATCTGTTTGCGTGTCTGTTTGTTCCGGGTAATATCTAGACCTATTTTTTTATGGAATTGCCGGTAAACGAGCAGACGTATCGCCTGATGGTAAGCGTTTACCGCCGCCCATGGACACACGCAAGACCAGAGCCGTCAAAATACGCACTTGTGACGCCCGGCAACGCTGCCGGCCTTAAAGTTAAAAATATACCAATTAAAGTTCCGTAGAAATCGGTCCATACGTATCGAAGAAAACCAAGGTCATCTTAGCGCACAGGATTGGTAAGCAAGTGCCAGAGGGCTGGCCATATTAGCCGCAAAACTTCTTGGCAAACGTAATGTGGGACATCCACAGGCCAGGTGGAGTGATGATTTGCGTAAGACGCCTGGCAGGAGCTGGATGCGAGAAGCCGAGGATTAAACTGAGTGGCGGGAAATTGGAGAGGCCTATGTACAGCAGTGGGCTGCGATAGGCTGATGATGTATCGGAGATGAAGGAAGCGAACTACCAGGACAACAGCACTGCGAAGATATGGAAAACTTAAAATAAGCCCTATACCAGCCGGTCTGGCTAGTGTTTTATAGGAGGCCAAAACCTAATTTCTAGAAAAAGGCCTATGTTCACCAGTGTACTGTTAATGGGAATCAAACCTAAAGCACTCAGCGCGGTTGGAAGGGTCGGGTGGACCTTAACACAAACCACCAACTTAGGTACCCTAATAATTAGGTAGGTAATAATTAGTATTTGTATATTAACTCTTGTGTTTTATGTGTTCCCAATAGAATATCAGAGCCCGATGATTCAGGCGACGAGGTGTACGGCAGTCTACCGCCGGAGCCACGGTTCGGTAATGTCGAGTACAAATTGCAGCTGGTCTCCTTCTGTGAGAGGAGGTTCCAGCATCTAGTCACTCAGGTAACTTTAACAAAATATATATTGTTACACTGTTCATATTCTAATTTTATAAATTCGAAAGTAATTATGTCGGGTCTGTAACGCTTTCACGGCTAAACCGCTGCACCGAAGTTAATTAAATTTCGCATTCAGATACTTTGATTCTTGAGGAAAAGTTACATACTCGCGGGTAAAAACTTGTGACTCATACACAAGCAGCACACACACACATACACGTGTGAACATAAAATACATTATTATTAAGACTCCATTTATACGTGCACGGACACATACACTACGGATACTTATACGTACAAGAATACACACAATATTGTATACATTATAACGACACATAAGGTAAATGATACCTTAGACAAATCAGTTACTTTTTATCATCTGAAAAACGATAACTTTGTATGAGAAATATACTAAATACAAACTTGTGACGTCACTCCTTTAGACTACTCAATTGAGTATTAAATTTCAATGTTTATTTGATTAAACATTGAAATAGAAATAAAAAGCTGTAATAATAATATTTTCCGAGATGTTTTGTAATATTATTTTTTTTTATATATTTAAGCTGCCAAAATGACTCTGCCCTGCCTGATGGAGAGCATGAGCAGAATCCAAGAGTGGTGGTCACCATCCTCAATGCGAAAAAGTACAATACACATGGTGACCCACACTATGGCGGCCTGGGGGAAAGGGGGATGGTGAGGGGGATAGGGGGCGTTGGATTGGGGTATGGGCCTCCGGTATCCTCACTCACTCGATGAAACACAGCATAAGCGCTGTTTCACACCGGTTTTCTGTGAGGCCGTGGTATCACTCCGGTCGAGCCGGCCCATTCATGCCGAAGCGTGGCTCTCCCACGGTAAATTCGTTTTAATGAAGGAGACATCGTTATTTATTTACGATACAGTCAAGTACCGTATTACATTTAACACGTTATTTTCGCAGTTAAAATGGCGTCTCCGTTCAGGAGGCGGTAGTGCAGTGTATGTAGTGGGAGTTCGGGACTGCGGAGCCCTAGTGGGGCTTAGGGCCAGGGCCCTGAGGTCTTCGCTGGTGTCGCTGCGGCGAATGGCTCAAACTATCGGAGCTACACTTACGCACGTGACCGCGCGGAGAGTTGCTCCTCACCGGGCAGTCGCTGAAGTTAATATTAGAAAGGTAATGAACATCTCCTTTATATTACTACTCTCCTGGTACTTGTAAAACAAAGACGGATTCAGGATACTGATTAACATCACCCCCCTATTCCCCCGTGGGTTTCGTAAGGGCTGACTAAGCGAGCGAAGTACCGGGACAACAGCACTGTGAAGAGATGGAACACTTGACACAAACATTATATCAACCACTCCTTCAATAGAAGTCCAAAACCTCCGTTCTAGAGAGGTAAGAATACAGTGTCACCACCCCTATTCACCCCGTGGGTATCGTAAGAGACGATTAAGGGAGCGAACTACCAGGAAAACAGCACTGTGAAGAAATGGAACACTTGACACAAACGTTTTATCAACCACTCCTTCAATAGAAGTCCAAAACCTCTGTTCTACAGAGGTAAGAATACAGTGTCACTACCCCTATTCACCCCGTGGGTATCGTAAGAGACGATTAAGGGAGCGAACTACCAGGAAAACAGCACTGTGAAGAAATGGTACACTTGACACAAACGTTATATCAACCACTCCTTCGACTGCCTCGGTTGCGTAGTGGTAGCGTACGCGACTGCTGTCCATGGGGTCTCGGGTTCGAATCCTGGGTCGGACCAAATGTTTGTGTAATCTGCAAATATTTGTTTCGGAGTTTGGGTGTTTTCTATGTATAATATGTATGTATTTACAAAAAAATTGTATTTATGTATTCATATCAGTTATCTTGTACCCATAATACAAGGTCTGCTTAGTTTGGGACTAGATGGCGTTGTGTGTTAGATGTCCGAAATATTTATTTTATTTTATTTTATTTAATAGAAGTCCAAAACCTCTGTTCTAGAGAGGTAAAGAATACAGTGTCACCACCCCTATTCACCCCGTGGCTGTCGCTGTCGATCAAGGGAGCGAACTACCAGGATAATAGCAATGCAAAGAGAAAAATTCGTATGTCCAGCATCTGGAATCTAGAATAGGCCTGTCTAAAAGTTGACTATCAAAATTCATGAATCGATATATCTTTCACATTACTGCCTTCCTGGTATTTGTACCTTGAAACTGTGGAAGTAATTTTGTTAAAAGAAACGGAAGGGTGTTTGTTATACAGTTGTTTGTTGTGTGGTGACGCTTCTCAGCCTGATGGGAAGCATGAGCAGAATCCAATAGTGGTGGTCACCATACTCATTACGAATACAGGCAATACAACAATGCAGCATGGCGACACACACCATGGCGGCCTATTTTTAAATAATGACGTGTTGTTCTAGTTACCAGACCCTAAGCAGAGCGTGGAGCTTCGAGTGGCTGTGATGGGTGCTAACGAAGCTGGCAAGTCCACCCTCATCGGAGTGCTGACACAAGGTTTGTTGCGAACCGCTCCCTGTCTCACCTTCTCTCATCATCCCTATATTACTACTACAACCCCCTAAATAACCTCATACAACCCTCATTAACGCCACAACCCCTTCAGAAGCCCTGTTCTATCATCACTTTCACAACCCCCTCTTTAGTACCCATGAACTCAAAAAATCCAATAATTAAATCACTTAATCATTATGTCCCTTTAGTTGTTTGATTTCTGTGCCATAAAAATCAATATGTAATAGTGACCCTATCTCTTTCGCGTGGTAACGTCGTCGCCACGTCAAAGAGTCACATATTATAAAATACTATCAAAAAAAGTGGTATGACCCATCACATATTCCTAATAACAAACCTTATTTGCTCATTCATAAAGTGTATTTTCAGGTGAACTTGACAACGGCCGAGGGAGCGCCCGCTTGAACATGTTCCGACATCTACACGAAGTCAAGAGTGGGAGAACTTCCTCCCTGAGCCATGAAATACTTGGGTTTGATGCACAGGTACTAACCATCCATACTTAATAAACCCCTGCTCCGATTTCAATGAAATTTGTTATGGAGTTAAACGAAACGTGGACACTTACGGTTCGACTGGTCCATAAGTTTAAAGTCGCTCAGCGTGCAATGGAGAGGTATATGCTCGGCGTTTCTCTAAGGGATCGCATCAGAAACGAGGTGATCCGACAAAGAACCAGGGTCATCGACGTAGCCCACAGGATTAGCAAGCTGAAGTGGCAGTGGGCTGGCCACATTTGCCGAAGAACCGATAACCGTTGGGGTAAACGAGTTCTTGAGTGGAGACCGCGTCTCGGCAAACGTAGTGTAGGACGTCCACAGGCCAGGTGGAGCGATGATTTGCGCTAGACGGCTGGCAGGAGCTGGATGCGAGAAGCCATAGATCGAACTATGATGATTGTTATGGAGTTACTTTGATTTTCGAGGAAGAACATTTGCCACTCTTTACTACGAAACGAATACATACGCAAGCGTAGCTGAAGGCAAAAGCTAGTAGATAAAATAAAACCTAAGAACACGCGATCGTAATAAGGAATATGCATGTTTTTTTTATTTCTTAATCTGTTCATTCACTTCTCTACAACACAGAGAAAAATATAAAAAGGCTTGAAAATGGTCAAACTGATTTTCAAAGTAAAATTTAAAACACTCACTAAATTTGAGCTATTCAAATTCCGCCATTTTGCGCGCGCTTCTGACACAACCAATGACCTCATTGTTATTTTGTGTTCGTTTACTATTCAGCGTTTCAGTTACTTAATACTTATAAATAGTTTTAATTGCTATAAAAATCGTTGAAGAAGGTAATTTTTCTCACAAACACTATTGACACAGTTTGAATTTTGACTCCGATAATATCAAGGACGTGTCCATCGACGTCACATTTCATTTCGACCAATAGTAAGCGTTTTAAAAATTAAAATTTCCATCCCTTAATTTGCACTTTTTATTTATTATTTTCAGAGTTTAAATAACCGCTAAATTAAATAATGCCCTTTAAGCATATTGTAAAGACAAGAAAGAATCTAAACAAATATATTTGAGACAAAAATTTTATGCATATTCCTTATTATTACACTGTTAATTGTCCTAATTGAGAGTCGAACCCCACCTCTGTCCTTACCATTCAGGATGACTAACCACTAGGCTATTGAAGGAAAATTTCTTCAAGCACGCTTGTCTAGGAGAGTAGCCTGGTGAATGCTTGAACGAGAGCGTTACGAAAAGTGTGATCGGGTGAGGCGAACGGAAGTTCAGAGGGAGATATCAAGTTAGTGAAGATAGAAAGAGAGAGTAGGAGCAAGAGAGAGAGAGGTGCGAGCACACATGTTATTTATTTAGTCCTCTTATATCCAGTGACGTTTCGTATATCTAAGACCCATCTCAGGCCTTGTACTCCTTGAAACTTTACTTCAGTCGTGTGGTCTAAAGCACACTCGGTTTTTTTATGTTTCAGGGTAATGTGGTTAATTATGGATGTTCAGAGCTGATGACAGCAGAGAGGATAGGCGAGAGGAGTGCCAAACTGGTCTCGTTCTTAGATCTGGCCGGTCATAGCAAGTACCAGAGGACAACACTACACGGATTGACCGGGTATTCTCCGCATTACGCTATGCTGGTGGTAAGTACTCTGCCTGATGGGAAGTATGAGTGGAAGCCAAGAGTGTTGGTCACCATACTTATTGTGAAAGCAGCATGGTGACCCACACTATGCTATGATTTTTCAATCCTCATTTGAAGGACATGGGATTACAGTGAGAGAGAAACAGGAGTTCCAGGTTTCTGAGCGGAATTTAGTTCCTAAGCCTAATTCTACCACTCTAAAGCGGTGACTATCAAAACCAGCAGTCGTGTAGAAAAATGGAGAAGGTGGTACCAGCTGGAAGAGCTTGTCAGAATACTCCATGATCAAGTCGATATAGTGGCGCTCATAGCCCAGTTGCACTCGGTGATTAGAAACAATCATCGAGGGTAAGCAACGATGGCGCGGTCAGTACCTGGATGGGTGACCGCTGGTGGCATGTTACCATGAGCGTCTCCGTGATTCGGAGGTCACGTTAAGCAGTCGGTCCCGGTTGTTATCATACGATAACAGTCGTGAAGCTTAGTTGGAGGCCTTCGGGCGGCTTAAAAACATCCAACGGCAAGATATACGTAGCCACAACGCTGTCTTGCCAGTCCCCAACCCGCACTTGGCCAGCGTGGGGACGTATGGCCTTAACCCTCTCCTGAGAGGAGACCCGAGCCCAGCAGTGGGACATTATGGGTTTTTGTTTGTTTGTTAAGTCGATATAGGACTGCCAAAGAGGCGATACCCAACAGCTAAATTCATTGAAATTTAGCATCGAGATTTCAGCCATAGATCGAACTAAGTGGCGTGAAATTAGAGAGGCCTATGTCCAGGAGTGAATTGCGATAGGCTGATGATGATTACATCGAGATTCTTTGATTCTCGAGGAAGAATATAGGCTACTATTTACCGCAATAACCGACTTACACACGAACGGAGCTGCGGGTAAAAACCAGTACACTATATAATTTATTTATTTTCCTCCAGATTTCAGCCACGGCCGGTATCACACCGATCACGGAGGAACATATAAGTCTGCTGTCTGCTCTCGACCTTCCGTTCTTCGCGGTGATCAGCAAGTGTGATATATCCACTACGGCCGTCAAGAGTTTACTGGACAGGCTGGCGGAACTCCTAGCGCCGACGAATAAGGTAACTCTTTATATATTATGCTCTCCTGGTTATATCACGTTTTCTTTGAATGATTTTCTTTATGGTCAACGAGCAAACGTATCGCCTGATGGTAAGCGATTCCACTTAGAGTTACTTACTTAAAAAGTCTTCTTCTCGTAAAATCTCTTCGACTCTCTGTCTCACTCTATATTTATTTATTTATTTATAACTTTAGTACATCGGCGGACTTAATGCCAAGGGTATTCTCTACTAGTCAACCTTAGAGTGGTGTAGAAATCTTGTGAGGTAGGAGCGTCATTCTAATGTTAATTCACCACCACTGACTGCCTCGTTGGTCTAGTAGTTGGCGTAAGCGACTGCAGATGAAGGGGTTTCGGGTTCGATTCCCGGGTCGATCTGCTGTCGGATTTTTTGTACATGAAATTTTTAATAATAGCCAGGCATATTGAAGATGGCGGTGTTTCCCGCCCGTGCGTGCACGTGCACGTCAAGCCGTCAGTCCCGGTTGAAATGAACTCCTATGACAATCGTTATTGGGAAGTCAGTGCTCAAATATACTGACAACTAGTTCAACCTTTCAATTCAGTTCAGCCTCCTTCCGGTTCAATTCCCGGGTGAGGCAAGCGAATTTATGGCATTCTTTGAATGCAGTTTTCTTTCTTTTGAAAAATAAAATAATGTTTTTTTTGAGTAAAAAGAAAACATTCCCTCCCTTAGGTGGCATTACAAAATTCCAGCCTGTATATGTAAATTTATATTAATTTGCAGGAAGTACAAAATAATTAACGAAATAGATTGTATTATAACTGGGCATGACTAGTTACGTTGACCTATCATATTGGAGAATATCTACACAATGACGGCTCAAGTGATAATGAAATGCAACAACAACCCATAATGTCCCACTGCTGGGCTCGGGTCTCCTCTCAGGAGAGGGTTAAGGCCATACGTCCCCACGCTGGCCAAGTGCGGGTTGTGGACTGGCAAGAATACGTTGTGGCTACGTAAATCTTGCCGTTGGATGTTTTTAAGCCGCCCGAAGGCCTCCAACTAAGCTTCACGACTGTTGTATGATAACAACCGGGACCGACTGCTTAACGTGACCTCCGAATCACGGAGACGCTCATGGTAACATGCCACTAGCGGTCACCCATCCAGGTACTGACCGCGCCATCGTTGCTTACCCTCGGTGATTGTTTCTAATCACCGAGTGCAACTGGGCTATGAGCGCCTACCCTACCTACCTACTACTACATAATGAAATGAATATTAATGAATTAATATTGTTCCAGATACCTCTTCTAATAACTGACGAGAACCTGGCAAGGAATTGCGTCGCTCCTCAGAAACTTATAATCGATTCATTGGACAACAGACACGATGTGAAGGATGTGTAAGTCTTTCTTAATGAGCAGGGGGGTAATAGAGCAGACGTACCGCCTGATGGTGAGCGATTACCGCCGCCCATGAACACACGTAACTCCAGAGGCGTCACAAGTGCGTTGCCGACTTTTCTGGGATGGGGGAGGGATTGGGGTGTAGGCCTCTGGTATCCTATAAGGGGTCCGGGTGTGTTAATAACAGCGGTTCCCGGATCCCTCCACAGAGTGGCACACCGTGTGGTTTTAGTCGGTTCGATTCCGAAACACCGCCCCACCGCAAACCTTGGTGGGGTGACGGCCTGTGGGGGTATTCACACAAAAAAAAAATGGGCCTCTGGTATCACCACTCATTCCCGGGTCGGAGAAAATGTTTGTATAATCTGCAATTGGTTCTAAGTTTAAGTTCTTAAAAAACAGTAAATAATTATTCTAATCTCGCTTTCAGTTCAATCTCTGTTAGGTTTTAAACTAGATGGCGTTGAGTGTCGGTTATCCTTAAACATTATTATCTTTGATTCATATAAGTTTTTTTTTAATAGAATAGGGGGCAAACGAGCAGACGTATCGCCTGATGGTAAGCGATTACCGCCGCCCATGGACACCCGTAACACCAGAGGCATCACTAGTGCGTAGAAGGGTATTGGCCTCCTGTATCCTCACTCACTCAATGAAACACAGCGCAGGCGCTGTTGCACACCGGTTTTCTGTGAGGCCGTGGTATCACTCCGGTCGAGCCGGCCCGTGCATGCCGAATCGTGGCTCTCCCACGGTAGCCCACGGTAGTGGAGACGGAGACTAATTGTCACTGCCTACACTTCTGGGTAATGGGCGTGACGTTATGTATCTTTGAATAATTTCGTTTCTTTTT
The DNA here is from genome assembly GCA_003709505.1 of Hyphantria cunea. Taxonomy (NCBI): domain Eukaryota; kingdom Metazoa; phylum Arthropoda; class Insecta; order Lepidoptera; family Erebidae; genus Hyphantria; species Hyphantria cunea. The sequence goes on from PKRV01000343.1 coordinate 253,668, forward strand.
TGACAGTTGTTCGGAGTCGGAAATAATCCCAGTCTTTCCAGTGAGCTGTGTCAAAGGGAACGGTATAAGCGCACTACACGCGTATCTCCTGGCCCTACGACCACCGGAACACGTGGCCACACATAGGACCGACGATGTAAGCTACTTAACTCCTTCAGTTTACTGGCGCCCTGGTACTTTATTGGTAGTCTTGATACGAACTTAGGTAGTTTTCTACAGTTTTTATGCAATGTTTAAATATATCTCTCTCTCAATCTCTCTTTCTCTCTCCTTCCTCATCTCTCTCTCTATCTGCTGCAAATCTAGTAAAGTTTTTTTTTTTTTTTTTTTTATATTTAAGCTCCCAAAATGACTCTGCCCTGCCTGATGGAAAGCATGAGCAGAATCCAAGAGTGGTGGCCACCAACCTCAATGCGAAAAAGTACAATGCAGCATGGTGACCCACACTATGGCGGCCTGGGGGGAAGGGGGATGGTGTGGAGGATAGGGGGCATTGGATTGGGGTATAGGCCTCCGGTATCCTCACTCACTCGATGAAACACAGCGTAAGCGCTGTTTCTTACCGGTTTTCTGTGAGGCCGTGGTATCACTCCGGTCGAGCCGGCCCATTCATGCCGAAGCTTGGCTCTCCGAATGCTTAGATAATTATTTACAGTAAAATGTACGTAAAAACAGGTGGTGGTGTTTAACACTCTACAATCTTATGTGAGCCTAGTACTTTCAAAATACTTAAAAGTACATATTTTTGAACTTTGTAGAACAAACTAACTTTAGTTATTTTCGGAGTCCGTTCTTCTCATTCTCGGGGTACAGGCAATCCAAAGACGGCAATGAACTTGTAGCTGTTTGTTACATGTTTGCATAAAAACCTTTAACCACTATGCCGTGGGAGAGCCACGCTTTGGAACGAATGGGCAGACTCGACCGGAGTGATGGCACGGTCTCACAGAAAACCGGCGTGAAACAGCGCCTGCGCTGTGTTTCATCGAGTGAGTGAGGATACAGGAGGCCAATACTCCTTCCCCTTTCCCTCACCATAAGGCTGACAACGCACTTGTGATGCGGGTGTCAAGTGGCGGCGGTAATCGCTTACCATCAGGCGATACGTCAGCTCGTTTGCCCCAATTCCTTGAAAAAGTTCGACTGCAAGACATAGATCCTATTGAAAGGAAGTTTCAGGAAGCGCTGTTGTCCTGGTAGTTCGCTTCCTCGGTGGGCTCTTATGACACCCACGGGGTGAATAGGAGTGATGATACTCCACATTCTTAATCTTCTTTAGATTCCTTTATTCTTATGTTATTTACTTGAATATGTTTTTCCAGGAAGATGGTTGTGAGTTCCAAATAGACGAGATCTTCCACGTGGGTGATAGCACTTCTCCCGTTGTGGGCGGTCTACTGGCTAAGGGTTTCTTGTGCGAAGGGGATACCGTCATTCTCGGTAAGTGCTGACAGGGAGTATTTGATTCGAGGGTGAAGAAACCTAACCTGTGTCACCCCAAATTATTATATTTCTTTTTCAAATTGCAAAATATTTAAGGTATTGAAGTTTAGATGTTCGAGTTTGAGTTTTAACTGTTTGATAGAAGGTTGAAATTTGCATGTTATTGAATGAGAGCTATAGTGTTTAGTGTAGGGACTTTGTATAATTTTATTTACATACAAACAACAACCCATAATGTCCCACTGCTGGGCTCGGGTCTCCTCTCAGGAGAGGGTTAAGGCCATTCGTCCCCACGCTGGCCGAGTGCGGGTTGGGGACTGGCAAGACAACGTTGTGGCTACGTAATCTTACCGTTGGATGTTTTTAAGCCGCCCGAAGGCCTCCAACTAAGCTTCACGACTGTTATCGTATGATAACAACCGGGACCGACTGCTTAACGTGACCTCCGAATCACGGAGACGCTCATGGTAACATGCCACCAGCGGTCACCCATCCAGGTACTGATCGCGCCATCGTTGCTTACCCTCGATGATTGTTTCTAATCACCGAGTGCAACTGGGCTATGAGCGCCATATTTATTTACATATAATATATATATATAAAGGAATCATTGTAATGTTTATTTATCTGTAAAGATTTAGTAGTTGATCATGTTTGATAAGTCAACCCCAACGGTTTGCGTCGGGAAGTTGTGTAAATATGATGATCACCTCGAAAATTTTCACAGACGAGATTGAAGATTACTTCGTAGTTCAGTGTGTTTCGGATAGATGGCGTCGTATGCGGAAGCCGTTAGAATTAAATTTAGTGATCGATTCCAGGTCCCTTAGAGGACGGGTCGTTCGGGCCGGTGCAGGTCCGCAGCATCTACCGCAACCGCGCGCCGGTGGGGTCTGTGCGCGCCGGGGCCTGCGCCAGCGTGGGGCTGGCGGGGGGCGCGCCGAGGGCCNNNNTGACTCTTTGACGTGGCGACGACGTTACCACGCGAAAGAGATAGGGTCACTATTACATATTGATTTTTATGGCACAGAAATCAAACAAATAAAGGGACATAATGATTAAGTGATTTAATTATTGGATTTTTTGAGTTCATGGGTACTAAAGAGGGGGTTGTGAAAGTGATGATAGAACAGGGCTTCTGAAGGGGTTGTGGCGTTAATGAGGGTTGTATGAGGTTATTTAGGGGGTTGTAGCAGTAATATAGGGATGATGAGAGAATGTGAGACAGAGAGCGGTTCGCAACAAACCTTGTGTCAGCACTCCGATGAGGGTGGACTTGCCAGCTTCGTTAGCACCCATCACAGCCACTCGAAGCTCCACGCTCTGCTTGGGGTCTGGTAACTAGAACAACACGTCATTATTTAAAAATAGGCCGCCATGGTGTGTGTCGCCATGCTGCATTGTTGTATTGCCTGTATTCGTAATGAGTATGGTGACCACCACTATTGGATTCTGCTCATGCTTACCATCAGGCTGAGTAGCGTCACCACACAACAAACAACTTTATAACAAACACCCTTCCGTTTCTTTTAACAAAATTACTTCCACAGTTTCAAGTTACAAATACCAGGAAGGCAGTAATGTGAAAGATATATCGATTCATGAATTTTGATAGTCAACTTTTAGACAGGCCTATTCTAGATTCCAGATGCTGGACATACGAAATTTTCTCTTTGCATTGCTATTATCCTGGTAGTTCGCTCCCTTGATCGACAGCGACAGCCACGGGGTAAATAGGGGTGGTGACACTGTATTCTTTACCTCTCTAGAACAGAGGTTTTGGACTTCTATTAAATAAAATAAAATAGATATTTCGGACATCTAACACACAACGCCATCTAGTCCCAAACTAAGCAGACCTTGTATTATGGGTACAAGATAACTGATATGAATACATAAATACATTTTTTTTTTGTAAATACATACATGTTATACATAGAAAACACCCAAACTCCGAAACAAATATTTGCAGATTATAGAAACATTTGGTCCGACCCAGGATTCGAACCCGAGACCCCATGGACAGCAGTCGCGTACGCTACCACTACGCAACCGAGGCAGTCGAAGGAGTGGTTGATATAACGTTTGTGTCAAGTGTTCCATTTCTTCACAGTGCTGTTTTCCTGGTAGTTCGCTCCCTTAATCGTCTCTTACGATACCCACGGGGTGAATAGGGGTGGTGACACTGTATTCTTACCTCTCTAGAACGGAGGTTTTGGACTTCTATTGAAGGAGTGGTTGATATAATGTTTGTGTCAAGTGTTCCATCTCTTCACAGTGCTGTTGTCCCGGTACTTCGCTCGCTTAGTCAGCCCTTACGAAACCCACGGGGGAATAGGGGGTGATGTTAATCAGTATCCTGAATCCGTCTTTGTTTTACAAGTACCAGGAGAGTAGTAATATAAAAGAGATGTTCATTACCTTTCTAATATTAACTTCAGCGACTGCCCGGTGAGGAGCAACTCTCCGCGCGGTCACGTGCGTAAGTGTAGCTCCGATAGTTTGAGCCATTCGCCGCAGCGACACCAGCGAAGACCTCAGGGCCCTGGCCCTAAGCCCCACTAGGGCTCCGCAGTCCCGAACCCCCACTACATACACTGCACTACCGCCTCCTGAACGGAGACGCCATTTTAACTGCGAAAATAACGTGTTTAATGTAATACGGTACTTGACTGTATCGTAAATAAATAACGATGTCTCCTTCATTAAAACGAATTTACCGTGGGAGAGCCACGCTTCGGCATGAATGGGACTCGACCGGATTGATACCACGGCTTCACAAAAAACCGGTGTGAAACAGCGCTTGCGCTGTGATTCATCGAGTGAGTGAGGATACCGGAGGCCCATACCCCGATCCGACGCCCCCTATCCCCCTCACCATCCCCCTTTCCCCCAGACCGCCGTAGTGTGGGTCGCCATACTGCATTGTTCTTTGTCGCGTTGAGAATGGTGACCACCACTCTTGGATTCTGCTCATGCTTACCCCAATCCAACGCCCCCTATCCCCGTCACCATCCCCTTTCCCTCCAGGCCGCCATAGTGTGGGTCGCCATAATGCATTGTTCTTTTTCGCATTGAGGATGGTGACCACCACTCTTGGATTCTGCTCATGCTTTCTATCAAGCAGGGCAGAGTCATTTTGGCTGTTTAAATATTAAAAAAAAAAACTTTATACACATTAATAGTGACAAAGATAGACTTAATACCGTAGGCATTTTCTATCAATCGACCTTAGGGTGATGCAGAGCCAACACGAAGTAGATGCACAAAACTAAACACAAGTTTATATCATATATATATATTTTTTTTTTAAAGACAACTCCCGCATTACTAATATACATTCCTGTGTCGCGGGGATCTTTACAAACATACATGAAACGGACACAAAGTACACCCAGACTTAGAACAACAATTTATCGATCACACAAAATGTTGTCCCATGTAGGATTTGAACCCACAACACTTAGCGCAATAGGAAGTGGCGTGGCGACCACTGAAACCACTAGGCCAACCGTGTAGTCACCTTACAATATGAATTATAAATAATTAAACCATAAATAGTAATTATATTAATATATATAATGAACACGTATTTAAATACATACAATTACATACATATAAATACACATAAATACATAATATGTATGCAATATAATTTTACATAATAAATAAATAAATAAAAATACGTTTATTTCCACCACAAAGAACTCATTGTACAATAATCATTGAAGTTAGTACAGATACAATATTTGTAGCTTGGGGTGGACTGGAGCCTAAACTAGGCCAAAACCTGTATTTCAGGACTCCAGGATTCACACCAGCTCGGTTTGCAGGGTCGATATATTGTGTTGCGTTACTATGTATATGTGTGTGTATAAGTGTGTGTGTGGTGCGCGCGTGCATGTGTGTGTGTGTGTGTGTATATATATATATTCGTGTATGTGTGTGTGTGTGTTCGTATGAGCGTAGAGTAAGTGTTTTACATGGAGACAGTACGATGGTATCAAGGTGGATCTGATAGAATGTGTAGAAAATATTTCCACAATAAGTGTTTAAAACGTTGCCTAGTTTGTAGCCATCTTGATCTCGAGAGGAAGCTCGTTCCATAGAAGGACAGCTTGTACGAAAAAGGTTGAGTGAAGAAAATCAGAGCGGTGAGTGGGACATTGTAGAAACATATTGTTAGAAGACCTAAGGTATTTAGTGTGGTTTGAAAACAACAACCCATAATGTCCCACTGCTGGGCTCGGGTCTCCTCTCAGGAGAGGGTTAAGGTCATTCGTCCCCACGCTGGCCAAGTGCGGGTTGGGGACTGGCAAGAATACGTTGTGGCTACGTAATCTTACCGTTGGATGTTTTTAAGCCGCCCGAAGGCCTCCAACTAAGCTTCACGACTGTTATCGTATGATAACAACCGGGACCGACTGCTTAACGTGACCTCCGAATCACGGAGACGCTCATGGTAACATGCCACCAGCGGTCACCCATCCAGGTACTGACCGCGCCGTCGTTGCTTACCCTCGATGATTGTTTCTAATCACCGAGTGCAACTGGGCTATGAGTGGTTTGAAAATACATACTAAATTGAGTAGTTAGGTAGGAAGGAGAGCTTGAAGAGAAGAGTAAAGAATAAAGGGTAGTTAATAAAGGGTTAATAAGATAATAAAGGGTATTACATTTCGACAACCCTAAAAGTCGGCTTAAAAGTATCCAAGAAGGTTAGCTTTAAGCTCGAACCGGTTCCTGTTTTGGCATCTATCTGCTTCGTTGGTATAATGGTAGCGTATGTGAACGCTGCAAGAGGTCACGGGTTTGATTCCTTGGTCAAACCTTATACTTGTATGATCTGCAATTATTTGTTTCAGAGTTTGGGTGTTTTTATAGTATGTATGTTTTTACAAAAAAAAGTATACATTTTTTTTTTTATATATTTAAGCTGCCAAAATGACTCTGCCCTGCCTGATGGAAAGCATGAGCAGAATCCAAGAGTGGTGGTCACTATCCTCAATGCGAAAAAGAACAATGCAGCATGGTGACCCACACTATGGCGGCCTGGGGGGAAACGGGATGGGGTATGGGCCTCCGGTATCCTCACTCACTCGATGAAACACAGCGTAAGCGCTGTTTCACACCGGTTTTCTGTGAGGCCGTGGTATCACTCCGGTCGAGCCGGCCCATTCATGCCGAAACGTGGCTCTCCCACGGTAAATGTATGGTATGGCCTTAACCCTCTCCTGAGAGGAGACCCGAGCCCAACAGCCGGACATTATGGGTGTTAATTGATTGATTGATTGATGTAAATAAATGTTGTTCCAGATAAAACAATTGATAGAACAAAACATAGCGGACAAGACGAAATCTCGTAAGAACATAAAAAGGAATAAAAATTTGTTACAAGACATTGCGAAAGTTGAGGAATGTCTCAGCAAAGATATCGTTGACATTGAAGCGAACACTTTTGACCAGGTGAGATATATTTGTTTCTTATGTTATTCCGAATCAAGAATTTCCGTAACGAAAATAAACCTAACGCCCCCTACTCCGAGCGACACAGCGGTGCGGCGTTAAAAGCCGTGCATCGTCTAGCGTCACTTCAGTTCGGCAGACTTCGGCACAGTGTTTGCAGTGTTGCCAGAATATTTTTTTCTCGAATCGCCTCGCCGGAGCGCTCGTCTAGCCCCGAGATAGCCCCATCATAGCGCACAGGTAGTTAAGGCGGGAAAGTTTAAATAAATTCCTCAGCTTATTATTGCTCTTATATTTATTAAATTCGTACTATTATTTAACAATATTTTTTTTGTTTAAAATAGAAATAAGATTCAATTATTGAAATACAAATGGTCAAGATTCTTTTTATTTTTCTTGATTGCACTTTATATTAAAAAGTATTATTAATTATTCAACTCGGTAATGTTTATCAATTCCCATTTTCGTTTTAAAATCCATGCTATAACATACACATAAAAACTATTGAAACTGATTGTTGGTGTTAAAGTTCTTTTTTTTTCTGCATAAAAATTATTTGTGGATTAAATATTTCTGAAAAAAAAATAATATAGCCAAATCGGCTACCTGTAGCCAGCGGATAAAATAATATCGCCGCTCGGTAAGGGAGATAGTCCCATTGGCGCTAAATAGCAACTAAATGGCAACACTGGGTGTTTGTGTGCTTGCGACTAGACGTATGCGTGTAGACTGTACGAAGCTCGCACGGATCGAGAGGAGCTGCTCCGCAATCGGACGAATACGTAAGCAGCTGTTTGTGAGAAAGTATATAGGTGTATAGGTATTAATAAATATTTCGAACATCTAACACACAACGCCATCTAGTCCCAAACTAAGCAGAGCTTGTATTATGGGTAATAGACAACTGACATGAATACATAAATACTTTTTTTTTATAAATACATACATATTATACATAGAAAACACCCAAACTCCGAAACAAATATTTGCAGATCATACAAACATTTGGTGCGACCCAGGATTCGAACCCGAGTCCTCATGGACAGCAGTCGCGTACGCTACCACTGCGCCACCGAGGTATCTATCATAAAAAACGCTATACAATAGCTTTACCGCGGCAGTCCCCGAGTACCTCACGTATTTTTTTTAATTAAGGGGCACCATGGATAATCTATGACTCAAGTCGCTATACTACCTTTTAAACTTTCGTGTTTCATAGTATAAAAAATATATTCACGGGAATTAACGCGATCACTTATTTAAAGGGATTACGTACCTCTGATTTGCCTGACGTTTCGACCAGGTTGCACTGGCCGTGGTCATAGGCTGACAGACTACAGACCAGGTGAAGCACAGCGCCGGTGCTGTTTCACCCCTGTTTTCTGTGAGGCCGTGGTATCACTCCGGTCGAGTCGGCACATTCTTGTGGAACTGTGGCTTTCCCACGGTAGATAATGAAAATGCTTTATCGTCAACAAAATTGATAGGCATTATAAAACACTACTGCGATCACTCCACACGGAAAATGGTACCAGCTCTTTCAACATTATGGATATTATAAATTTGAGAAAACTATTTTCCAGTCACTCATACACTCATAGGTCGTAAAGTTTATACTTGTATTTATATGGTATGTCTTGCCAGTCTCCAACCCGCACTTGGCCAGCGTGGGGACGTATGGCCTTAACCCTCTCCTGAGAGGAGACCCGAGCCCAGCAGTGGGACATTATTGGGTTGATGACTGAGGTCTAATTTTATTCATTTTGTTTACAGGATTGTATGGAGTGCCTGTGCAGTGACAAAGTGATTCTGGAGGATCCAAACGACCCTAGGGGGTGTATCTACTTCCAGGTGAGATATAGACAACTCCTCGTAGTACAACTAACGCCATCTATCAGTAATAACTAGAACTTATAACGCCAAAAAAATTGCACAGATGGCGTTGGATCTCTTTTTCTTAACGAATTATTTTCGAATAAAATACCTCGTTTTGGGCATGTACTCCTGGTATTTTTTACCCGACTGCAAAAGAAGGGGGGTTATTGGTTATGAGGGTCGAGTTTATGTATGTATATGTGTATAATTCTTAGCCACGCCTTAGAACCTAAACGGCTTGTCGTATTTTTATGTGAGTGGTGTCAATAGATTCGTCTTCGTCGTGAGAGTGACTCTGAGTACATGAAAAAAAAAGAAAAAAAAAGATGGCCGATATTGACAGTCTGGTTTTCTTTAATAATTGTTACTTGTTATCTGTATTATATATATTATCTCTCGAACGATTGGACCGATTTTGACGGGACTTTCACTGACTGATAAGTGATGATAAAAGGAGTGACTTAGGCTTATTTTGATTTATTTAATTTCAGGCTTCAGTACAAGTTCTCAGGCACTCCACCGCTATATATCCAGGTTTCCAGTGCACTGTACATGTAGGAAACGTACGACAGACGGCTATAATAGAGGTAAATATCTAATATCTTTTCAAAGTTAAGCAACTCTAGCGAAGTCAGTATATGGATGGACGAGATCCCCTCGTACCTCTGGGAGCAGGTTAAGTTGTCGGTCCCGGTGGCAATATCTGAAGGCAATAGATTTTTCTTTTGGACCGACGGCAAACGAGCCTACCTATCTGCTAAAGGTAAGCGATTACCGCCGTCCATGGACACTCGATGGTAATCGCTTACCATCAAGCGATACGTCTGCTCGTTAGCCCCCATATGCCATAAAATAAGGTAGTAACATACGAAATGTTACCAGCTGTTCTTGTTTCCAGGGCATAATGACTTTGAACGCAGTTCTTCGCGCAGACGAGTCTGCGTCCGTCGTGTTCAGGTTCGTCCGCTGCCCCGAGTACCTGGTGAGGGGCCGGCGACTTCTCTTCACGGCTGGACTTGGGACCAGGTTCGTAACACTGTCTAGAACTACTTGTGAACACTGATATATATACACATATTTTTTTTATGGAATACAGGACAAACGAGATGACGTATCGCCTGATGGTAAGCGATTATCGCCGCTCATGGACACCCGCAATATCAGAGGCGTCACAAGAGCGTTGCCGGCCTTTGGGCTATGAAGGGAAGGGCTGGATTATGATCCTCCGGTATCCTCACTCACTCGGTGAAACATAGTGGCAGGCGCTGTTTCACACCGGTTTTCTGTGAGGCCGTGTTATCACTCCGGTCGAGCCCGCCCATGCATGCCGAAGCGTGGCTCTCTCACTGTAAAATGTAACATATCTTAGCGGTCGCCACGCCACTAGCCTCTTCGCCAAGTGTTGTAGATTCAACTCCTTTGTGTGATCCACTAATTGTTATTCTGAGTCTTGGTGTTCTTTGTATCCGTTTCAAGTATATTTTTAAAGTCCCCCGATGGGATGGTAAGCAATTACCGCCACCTATGGACACCCGCTACATCAGAGGCGTCACAAGTGCATTGTCGGCCTTTGGGGGTTAAAGAGTTGGGTTGTGAGCCTCCGGTCTCTTCACTCACTCCGTGAAACACAGTTCAAGCGCTGTTTCACACCAGTTCTGTGAGGCAGTGGTGTCACTGCTGTCGAACCGGCTCATTCATTCCGAAGCTTGGGTCCCTCACGATAAACTTACTATGCATATATTTAATATTTACAAAAATAACCAGCTATATCTTCTTTCACAGGGGCATCGGAAGAATAACACAAGTGTTCCCTTACATCCCTTGAAGAGGCTCGTCAAACTTGACTTATTCACTACTCAGTGATGTTACTCCTCACACAACTACAAGACATATATTTCTATCTCTTTCTTTCATCATATAATCTGCACTTATACTTAAGCTTTTGTGGCGACTTCCACATACAGCGCAATAACATAAAATATATGACTGCGCCATCTACCGAAGAAACATCGAACTACGGAGCAACGAAGAAAACTAAGAAACTACCAATCCTAAATCGCGCAATAGAAGTTCTCGCGCCGATTAACATATATACAACTTCCCAACATCAACCGTTGGGCAGTGGCCCACTATATATTCCTCCACACTTTAATAGAACTTTAGAACGGACACAAGAAATGTACGTTTTTATGTATATATTGGCCTGGTAATGTGAAAAATGAGCAGTATTCGTACTCATGGTAAATGGTGACCCACTATGGCGGCCTATTGAAGTGCTTCTCCATCATCGGACCTTCGTCTCGCACTCACCAACAAGACACGCCAGCACAGATGCTGTCACATTAGGCTGGTCTTCGATGAGAGGTTTAGAACCGGCTTGTGATCTCGATTTATCGTTTGTAAGGTTCTCATGCGTCCATTTGTAGCTTTTTTATATCTTAACTGTCTAGGCATAACAAATATTTTTTTAAATTAATATTTTAATAGGAAAATCTTGATGTGTACATGTATTTCAAATACACTGACCTTCGAATTCAGTTCACCCTCAGGGTTGCGGAGGTCCGATGCCAGTCGCTCCGTGTAAAAACTGATATTCAGGTAAAACCGGTTGAACTAGTAGCCACAAATAATGTTGGGTATAATTAATGTAAGCAAGAAATGTAAGTAATTAGAAATATATATATATATATAAAGTTAATAATAATATGGTTGCCACTTATTATGTAAGTGGGGTTTCAATATATGTAATATATATATATATATATAAATATATATATATATATATATGTATATATATATATATATATATGTATATATATATATATATATATATGATATGTGTTTTCTATGTATAATATGTATGTATTTACAAAAAAAAGTATATAAGTATTAATATCAGTTATCTAGTACCCATAGTACAAGCTCTGCTTAGTTTGGGACTAGATGGCGTTGTGTGTTAAAATGTCCGAACATATTCTGAACATATACATATATGTATATGTATGACACATTTTTTCAAGAACCTCTTCAAAAATATTTTTATTTTATTTTAATTAATAGTACTTTGATTGCAATTTCATCCTGATTCTTGGTTTGGGTGTTGAATTGGGTTAGAAATTAATCTACTTAAATTTAACCCCCTAATTTCTAATTCCAACAATTTATTAGCTAGTGAAGCTTCAATAAAATATTTTTATAGATAGAATATGTAAAGAAAACAATGTTTTTATTATTTCTCATACATCGTAATAAACTAGATAAACTGAGGCAAACCCCAGTAAGTAATTAGGAATATTTGTATCGGGGTTGTCTCACTCCTTCCCATAATTAATAAATACACAATTATGAGGCCATAGTTATAATATATACACAATGTTTGCGTCGTACAGTTAACTTATATATATATATATATATAATATTCTCAATGTTTAATAATCAAGAAAACCGTTTTTATGTTTGCCGTTTATGTTTTTGTCGTTCCGAAGGCTTATATTTACTTTTATATATATATATATATATATATATATATATACTTATAGTTACTGCCTCTGTGGCGCAGTGGTAGCGAATGCGACTGCTGTGCAAGAGGTCTCGGGTTCGATTCCTGAGTCGGACCAAATGTTTGTATGATATGCAAATATTGGAGTTTGGGTGTTTTCTATGTATAATATGTATGTATTTACAAAAAAAATGTATATATGTATTAATATCAGTTGTCTAGTACCCATAGTACAAGCTTTGCTTAGTTTAGGAGTAGATGGCGTTGTGTTAAAATTTTTGAAAATATTTAAATATTTATTTAATATTTTTATCTATATGTAATATATAATGTATATAAAGAAATAAAACTTGTAGGTTTGTAATTTCAATTTAGAAAATTATTGTCTGTCTATTTGTTCCGGCTAATCTTTAGAACGGCTGGTCGGATTCGGACATTTTTGTAGATAGCTGATGATATAAGGAGTAACTTAGAGTACGTTTTTTAAAACTAGCTTCGCCCAGCTGTGTTACTCTTTGATAAAATTACAAAATAAACTTTACTGTGTAGTCTTATATGAAAATAATTGACATGAATAATTATGGCTAAAATTTACGCCAGTAAATGATATTTTATTTAGGACGAAATGTTATTGAAATTAATCTTTATCGACTGTACATGGTGTTCTTAAAATGTGACCTAGTCTTTCTTTATTTTAAACACTCTGTATACATATTTAAAAAAAACTAAATATAATAGTTGAGTAGTTAGTAGAAATTATTCGGTTCTCACATAAAATATTAAAGTTAATATCAATAATAAAAGTTTTGACTGATTCCAAAAAAACAAGGTTTATAAAATCGCTTTTTTGTTATATGAGCCTGTCAAAGTGACTCTGCCTGATGGAGATGCCAGAATCCAAGAGTGGTGGTCACCATACTCATTGCGAATGCAACAAGCATTCGCAATGAGTATGGTGACACATGGTGACCCATACTGTGGCGGGCTATTGAGATGCTTCATTGTTTGGTACCTCATATTGATATGTTTTTTGTTTATTTTTGGAAGATATAATTACACTTTAGCCTGAATAAAATTTGAAGAATAAATTCAACTTCCAAATGTGGAAAATTTAGGACTAATAAATAGTTTCATTATAATTCATATTTTTGTTAACACACATTAAATAAAATAAGTTTGGAAATTTTTTCGATGAATATTTGTTTTATTAGATCGATTTGAAAACAGCCTTGTTGCTATTTCGGTTATGAAGAAAACAGGCATGCCACTATTTAGATTATGCAGAAAACAGACATGCTGCTATTTCGGTTATGAAGAAAACAGGCATGTCTCTATTTCGGTTATGTAGAAAACAGACATGCGTCTATTTCGGTTAAGAAGAAAACAGGCATGCCACTATTTAGATTATGCAGAAAACAGACATGCTGCTATTTCGGTTATGCAGAAAACATACATTTCGCTATTTCGAGTTATTCAAATACCAGCCCTGACACTAAGCTGTTGTCGTTTTCTATCTACATAACTTGAAGTAGCTACATGGTTCAAAATCAGGAAGCTTTTATTTCAAGTAGAACGACGTTACATTACCTACTCTGGTTGCGAGGACCAATATATCATTGTTATAGAGAAGAACCGGCAAGAAATTCCCCGATGGTAAGCGATTACCGCAGCCCGTTAACACCCGCAACACCCGAGGCGCTACGAGTGTTTCGGAATCCTCACTCACTCTGTGAAACACAGTGCAATGTTTCACACAGGTTTTCTGTGAGGCCGAAACGTGGGTCTGTAATCTCTCTGGAATAATCTAAGGCTGGTTATCTACATAACTGGATGTAGCGATACAGCTGATTTACAAAAAACCAACCCATTTATCAATCGTAGTAGCCTAAATATTGTAATAATCGTTGCACTTTTTAGAATAAATTTAAACAAATCTAAAGATAATTTTTTGGGGTTTTTAAAAAATATGATATTCAATCCATATCCCCTAATCCCAAGAAGGGCAAATCGAAGTCTTCAGTTTCCTTTAACCCCAGTCTGACAGGCCTGACTGCTGATCCAAAGGTCGTGTGTTCGATACCCATGACAAACAATTACATGACGAAAACGGTCATTTGTTCGGATGTGATTTATCTATAATATGTATGTATTTAGTAATATATAGAGATGAGTCGTTTTTATTAGAACAGATGCATGCATTAGGTATTTAACGAGATTAGGCTGCACCTAATCCTATTTTGTTAATGTGAATAATCGACCTGTTCCAACTAATCTTCGTATTCATAAAACATAAAATCGAACGTTCCGCATACGTTTCCACCTGTTCCTGAGCTATCTCACTCACTCACACGTTGCGACGTATCTCACCATGTCTATACACATCTGGAGTCGTAGAAAACGAAGAGCGCTGTCTCCCAATAATGGTTTCCAAATATCTATCAATCCTAATACAATGGATACGTTATTGATCCGTCTTCATGCTCACTCGCAGCACGTGCCGTATCCTTATTAGATTTGCCCAGAAGAGCATGGTCACACAACAGATACCAGAAAGAAGACCAAATTCGTGCAACGGCTGTATTTATGGATTAAACTATACAGTCGTCAATACATCTGGAGACTTGAGCCTAATTATGAATATATTATAAGATTTAAATAAATATCACAAACAGCTCTTCACAGTTTGCTAATGCATGCCTTATCCTAATCGTTCAAATAATATGGTGCTCCAACAATCACATTTATCAAATCCTAACAACGATATTAGAACTTAAGATTAGGAATAGGCAGTTTGAGATTGTATCAAGTAATGGTTTGTGAATGAGATTAGGAAGATTTTGTGGATTAGGTATTGCTTAAGATTAGGGACATGTGTACCTTATATCTGATTTACCTAGTACAACTCATCTCTAGTGTTATATAAGTATGTTTATCAGTATTATGGTTACTATAGTACATGATGTTTAGTTTGGGTTCAGACTGTTGCGTGTGTGTGTGATGTTACTATCAATTTAAACAGTCTTTTAGCCGAGGCCCCGGTATGTCTTAACTTGACTTTTAGTTATCCGTTTTCCCCGCTCAAATTTGCTTTATTCTATAATCCATTTGAAAACTGTTTTATTATTATTACTCCCATAGATCGTAGTCATTATACAACTTGCCAGCCATCTTGTAAATGACCGGCCATCTTGTAGATCGCCGGCCATATGTGAATCAATGATGATTGTTAATCTTACAATAATGTTTAAAATTACGTCGATAATAAGCAAAACGGGGAAAAATGTGAAAAATTCGCAATATCAAGAGAAATCACTCGTAAAGCCGCCTTGAAATTTACAAAATAACTATAAATTTATGATTGAAGTACTGCGTTGTTTTATTTATCTCCTTGCGGTGAATTCTACAAACAGAAAACTCACTACAGCGCCATCTACTGAAGATACACCCAACTACGGAGTAACTACTAATCCTGCATCGTGATATAGAAGTATTCGCGCCGTTTAGCATATATACAAAATCACTTAGCCTGGTCGGAATAACTTCCCTTTGTGTTGGAGGGACATGAAACCTGTTCCTCCACAGCTTAAAAGTGTAATTTTAAAGCCAAGCTACACCAGTTCTGTGATGAAATGTCAGATAGTTTTGTGATATAACGCTGACAGATAAAAGCTGCTGGTATATGCATTCATACTTAATACAAGTTGCTGCACGGTTAGCCTATTGGTTTCATCGGTCGCCAAATCCCACATGGGACAACACTGTGTGATCCACAAACTGTTGCTCTGTGTCTGGGTGTTATCTGTTTCGTTTATTTTTGTATAGCTCCCCGCGGTACAGGACGTATATTCCTAATGCTATACAAAAAAACAAGTAATCTGTGTGGTCACGTAGTAAAATACAGAGTCACCTCCCCTATGCATCCCTTGGGTGGCGTAAGAGCTGACTGAAGGAGGAACAAATCACCAGGACGACAGAACTGCAAGGAGATGGATCACTTGAAACAAACCCTAAATTCAAATTCATTTATTCAATTAAGACACTAAGTGACATTTATGAACGTTAAATTGAAGCTACAGATAAGAATCATAGATCGACACAAACAGACGCCAGATGTACTGTATTGCCAAGGTGAATTAGGTGAAAACACCAAAATTCACTGCCTGCCTGTGTCGATCCATAACTTCCAGTTTCCAAAATGCGTAGGGCCCTATGAGAAGAATACTGGCAGAGAAACTCATGGCCACTCTTTTTAAGTCAGATTTTTAGGTACAATAGTATTAGTATTACATGAATGGTTAACCGTGTGCAAGCTGTTACCACCTGAATTTCGTTGCATTAAATGCTTCAAAAGCTAACGACCATTAGTCTGAACTCAAACATAGAAATCATTCAAGGTGCACATCTACTTACATTCAGTTGCAAAATCTACTGTTAAAAATAATTCGCGACTGGATTTAGAGGCTAAAGTTGCAGTTGAATGAACTAAATCAATAGTATTGGGTAAAGCATCGCTGAACAGGCCGACCAGTCACACCAAGTAGCACCCGCTCTCGAGTATGACGCATGGACCAGCCATCGTCTCTCCTGCTATATCAGAGGGAAAGAAACGACCCGCACCACGACGACACCGCAAGCAATGACATTTTAGTGAGCATGACAAACCATACCAGCCCGATCCAAGTCAAAACTTTATTTTATGCATGGGCCTGCCAAAGTGGCTGCATGATTGAAGGCATAAGCAAAATCTAAGAGTGTTGGTCACCATACTCATTGCGAATACATACAATGCAACAATGCAGCATGGCTAATCACGTTATACGCCTAGTGATGCTTCTGAATGATCTTTATAAGGAATGAACAGCCCGCCCCATGCGAAGCCGGGGCGGGCTGCTCATTACCTACACAAAAATTGAAATACTATAAATTTTAACACGCTTAGCAAACTCTCTAAGCATAGAACACTTCACCAAGTCTCAAAATTTTTATACGGATCCCTAATTAATTTTGCAAATGTAATATAGCCTGTTACTCGGGGATGATTAACCTTGAAATAATGAAAAAGATTTTTTCAAATCGGTTCAGTAGTTTCGGATTAATTCTTTCCTTCCTTAAGACTCAAATATTTCCTCTTTATGTTAGTACAGACATCATCATAATATAAAAAATTGCTTTGTTCTTACCCTTTCCAATTAATTAATACCTTTAAATTTAATAAAATAAAACGATATATACAAAAAAAGTCGTTTATTTACAATTTAACGGTTGACAAAATACTCTTAAATATAAAACGCGCCAAAAACATTGACACCTTTTTAAAATCTAAGGCATTGGTATCAGACAAACGGCCTCACTCATTACCAATATATAACCTATTTTTATTAATTTACAACATTCATTTTTTCTTATTTATAATTTACATGATTATTATGTCTATCTTAATTTGAAAGATATTCGAGTTTACACTCATCTGATTAACTTAGATGTCGCGATACATTGCTTATGACTACGGCTACCAATGGACGTCAATAATTTAAATTTCCAAGTGCATTGTCGCACATTTGAGAGCCCCCAGTAATGAGGAGGGGGGACTGGGCTTCCTGTAACCTCTGATCTAAATTTTTATACATACAGACTTAATAAGCTGCCATAATGACTACTCTGCTTGATGGAAAGCATGAGTATGCGGTGTGGTGACCCACATTAAACCTGACCTAATAAGATGAAAGTATGATCCCGGTCGAGCCAGTCTAATACTACCTAAGCATGGCTCTACCACACTTAAAGGTACGTGATACAGATCCCTGAAACTAGTCTTGCCTTTAAGAACCACACAGAGTTGTTGCTTGAAAGCATTAATATATATGAACATGGTTTTCTTCTATCTACTGTATATTACAGTAGACCAAAAACTTTCTAAAGAAAAGCTATGGAATAGGCGGCAAACGAGCAGATGTATTGCCTGATGGTAAACGTATATTTATTTATTTATTTCTAACTTTATGCACTTTAGTACATAGACGGACTTAATGCCCAGGGCATTCTCTACCACCCTTGTGAACATTTTTCAGACTTTTCTCTTTAAAAAACCTGGAGAACTCTAGAGAAAGGTTTAAAAACTCTAAGTCTTTTTCTGAAAAAATTTTCCACAAGGGCAGTCAACCTTAGGGTGGTGTAGAGGTGTGTGTGAGAATCTTGTGAGTTAGGCCCCATGGACGCCCGCAACACCAGTGGCGTCACAAGTGCGTTGCCGCCCTTTGGGGGATGGGGGGAAGCGTTGGGGTATGGCTCTCCTGGATCCTCACTCACTCGGTGAAACACATCACAAGTGCTGATACACATCGGTTTTATGTGAGCCCGTGGTATCACTCCGGTCGAGGCGGCCCATTCGTGCTGAAGCGCGGCTCTCCCACGGTAAATATTTAAAAAAATATATATCATGTGTGTTGATTTAGAAATAATGAAATTAAACTAGGCTCAACCTCACAAGGTGGTTCGACGACCTTTTTTTTTTACGTGTGGAAACCCTCTCGGGCCTTCACCCCATCGGGGTTTACGGCGGGGCGGTGTGTCGGAATCGAACCGACTAAAACCACACGGTGTGCCACTCTGCGCCTGAGACGGGAGGGATCCGGGAACCGCTTTCTTACGCCATCCGGACCCCTCCCAGCGCAAGGTGGTTCGACGACCTAGTTGAAGGTTGCGGGAAGATGCGGCCAGCACAGGATAGGGTGTTACACAAATCTAGGAAAGGCCTATGGTCCGGTTCTTTCTCAGAGGATCCATTAGCTTGATGAATCTAATTAGAATACTGACTTGGCTTGATTTGTTAAACTTTTCAATGTATTTAACCTACTCGATTAACACTTAGCCAAAAGATCTTTGGTGTAATAGGGTAGTTGACTGTATCGTAAATAAATATAACAACTCGGAAAATATAATTATTACAGCTTTTCAATTCTAATACAAATTTTAATCAAATAAACATTGATATATATCGCTCAATTGAGTAGTGTAAAACAGTGACGTCACAAGTTTATATTTAGTACATTTCTTATATCAAGTTATCGTTTTGACAGATGATTAAAAGTAACTAATTTGCCTAAGTGCCTAAGGTGTCATTTACCCTATCAATATCATCTACCTGTATGTTATTTTTCCCAAGATATTTGGGTTGTCTATTAGTGCACCCGGTTTCACCTTAATATCACTTTTTTGAACCGAACAACTCGCATTGGACCTCCGCTAACCTGAGTTTGAACTAACTTCGAAGGTTGAACGTTGTCAGTATATTTTATGGCACTGATTTCCCTCCGAGTCACTAATTGTTACATTACAAAATAAGAAATTTACAAATATGGTGGGACTTAAGGACTTATAAACTCTATGTTCAATATAGATTTAATATTATAATTGTGAGTACAAACAAGTGATGTGATTTATCAATCAAAGAGTATATTCACCGGTACGAATACGCATAACGGTCTTTAAAATATAGCTTGAACCCTGTGACAAATGGCTACTAAATCGACCAAAGTAACTTCAAACAAGCAATTTTATGATGTATCATCTATAATTTTATTATTTACGTGCCAGTTATATTATAAATAAAGTGCAATACTTTAAAAACCAAATTCATAACTAAAATGTGCCTAGGGAGTTCTGAAATGACACTAATGACAGCTGTCACAGATATCAAGCTTTAATGTAAGGACTATTGTAAGGCATAGATACCGTAGAGGACAAAGACAAGATTTTTTCCCTAATTTTATCCACTAAATAATAATAATATTTATATTATTTCGGACATCTAACATACAACTCATCTAATCCCAAATTAAGCAGAGCTTGTGTTATAGGTACTAGATAAGAGCTATAAATACCTATACGATGTTCTCCTAGCCGATTACGGCCACGGCGGCCAGTCTCAACGGAGACCAGCCAACTACACAGGAGATATTATAGTCCACAAGTGTGTCCGCAAATACAGGTGGACTCTCTGTTCCCTCTCTCTCATAATCCAATGGGACGGTTAACCGCTTCGAACAGGGAGGAATCAGGAGCAGCACCGACAGTTTTACGTGCTCTCCGAGGCATAGGGGTCTAGAGCCCGGCTTCCAAACTCCAAGCTGATATTAAGTATTTATATAACCAGAAAAACTCAATAACACTTTTGGCCCGACCCGGAATTTGAACCCGAGACCTCTTGATTGGCAGTTGCAAGCTTCAACCGCTAGACCATTAGACATAGAATATTAATCGCGGTGTCCCGTATAGATGTCACATATATCTTAATAAAGCATATCACTGATATCCTATAAAACACACTCGAAGACACTCCCAAATTACAGACTTTTAATCGGCCGCTAGCTTAGTTTGAAAGCAGTAGTCGGCCGATACCGAGTCATTGTTATGTGCGCACTCCCAAACATCGTCATACTGATTAAGAAATCAACCAGAAACTAAGGGCCGGTAGAAAGTCTGTAGTTTGTGGGAGCTCTAGGGATAATTTGCATCGAATACATAAAACTTAATCAAATTTTTATTTTTATTTTCAAAAAGATGAGTAATACAGTAAAAATGTTTGTACATCAAAATTAATAACCGCATTATTAACAAATCGTGAAGAATGAAAACATTATCATCTTTTCAATTGAGTATTCTAAAACAGTGACGTCACAAGTGTGTATATAGTACATTTCGCACAAGTTATCGTTTTGACAGAAGGTAAAAAGTAATTAATTACTATNTATATATATAAAAGAAAATCGTGTTAGTTACACTAATTGTAACTCAGGAACGGCTGAACCGATTTGGCTGAAGATTGGTGGGGAGGTAGCTTAGAACCGAGAGACGGACATAGGATACTTCCTACGTGGGTTTCTTTTATTTGGTGCCACGGCGTTAACAGCGATAGTTGTTGTATGCGGGGCTCAGCTACTAGATATATACCAAAAGCCGGAATTGACGTTAAGACATAACTGAGGCACCGCAATGGCGGAGGTTCTATATGTGAGTAAATTTAGGATATTCTTCTTTTGATGATATGGCAATCAGCCGGATCAGCTATTTCTGCCAATGTCAAGTATTTCAAGTCTTCAATTCTAAGTCTTCGTCGTGATGGAATTAATGATAAAAAATATAAAAATGTGGATGACATGAAATGGGAACCGTCTTTCGCAAAAAAACCCCATAGGATAATCAAGTTACTATAGTCCTTGTAATATATCTTGCTCTTTGTGACAGCTGTCACAAGTGTCAGTTTAGACGTTTTGTGTATGTATTTATGTGCGAATTTTTACACTTATAATGTATTGCACTTTATATGCGATAAAATCACGTAAATAATTACAAGTAACGAATAATTAAAGGAACAAGACTGCGTCAATATCTGCCATCTTTATTAAATTGATTGAATAACTGGAAAGATAGAAGGAACAGAGAAGAGTTATTATTTTTATTTTTTTATTTCGTTTTCATGTACTCAGTATCATTCCCACGACTAAGACGAATCTATTGACACCACTCATATAAAACTACGACAAGCCGTTTAATCTTTCGGGCGTGCCAAAGAAATATACATACAAACACTCGAAAAATATAACCCTCCTGCTTTCGCAACCTGGTTTAAAAATATAGGTGAAACAAGAGAAATATGGCTTGCTCAAAGTTACTTCGTTGGTTTCGTGGCCATTTGTGACAGAGATCAAACTACGAGTATATTTTAAGGACTCGAACATTCATGACATAAAAACGCTTTCCGCCTCGCTGCTGGGAGTAATGGACGACTATATTTAATACACCAGCATTAATATTATCTAAACCACAGCCTGTGTAGAATGTTCTGATATTTTTCAAGTGCTGACCATTTCTATATCACAACCGTCGGCTGCCTCCGTTGTAGTACTAACTAATCTAGATTGAACCTTGTCAATCCCTTGATAGACTTCTACCTTTGGTTCATGATCCCCGTTACTTAGATATTCAGTAATAACCAAATCTTCTAAAACGAACTCCCCAACATGATGCACATTAACATGATCTTTTAAAGAATCAATCAAAAATTGGAAATTACAAATTTTACACTCAATATACGTCTTCGGGTCTAAAGAAGTGTGCGATATACAATGCTGGCGACATGTGATATCGTCTATAAAACAAACGTTGCATTCGCCACATTTGTAGTAATGTATTTTTGCATCGATTTTTGAACTAACATCTTTCTCGCATTCGACTAGTTGTTTTGGGACTAAATCTGTATCCTCGCCAGACATTTCTTCGTCCTTTTTAGGTGATTTTTCGATATTATCAAGCGATTCCTTGTCTGCTTTCGTTTGTGATATTATTTCTTCTTCTTGCGGCGTGTCATCGTAGGTTATTTTTGTAGCATTTTCATCTATCACTCTTATTTTGAACGAATCTTTATCTAGCTTCATTCTCTTATGATGTATGTATACGTGTCTTTGTAGAGTGGCGTAGGTGAAATTCAGGCCGCATACGACGCAACTGTACCCTGAGAATTGCTTTTCGTGTTTTCTGGAAACATGCCAAAGTATCGAACCGTCTGTCAAGAAATGCAGACTACACAACTTGCATTTGAATAGAGTGGAGCTATAATTACGCATGTTTGCGTTGAGTTTAATTTTCAATTTCTCTGGTATATTGTGCGCTGCGACAGTTTTTGACTTTATTGTATCGTCATCTAAAATCAACTTCGTAGAATTCAAAGAATCATTTATATCAGATGATATCATTTCATCTTCCGACATATCAACAGATTCCAAACCAAATTTAGATGTGCCTGGTTGATCTAGAGAATCTATATTTTCGTCAGATGTATTCTGAATACTGTCATCATTCCTTCTGCATCTTTTACTTCTTAAATTATTGTAGTCTTTGAAATAAGGACTGCGTTTATAAATATTGACAGAAGTGGTGTTTTTGCTTGGATTAATATTTTTGCCTTTGAGTACAGACGATTTGCCAGTATCAGACTCGATGACTTCAATTTCATATTCCGGGTCTCCATTTTGATGAATCACCATATGTCTCAACATTAACTTCTTCTGGAACGTTAGACCGCATACTTCGCACTCAATATTATCAGGTTTAGCAACATGAACAGATGCCAGATGGCTGTCCAGGCGCTTTTTGAAAATATAACACGTTTTACACTGGTGGCATCTGAAAACTCTATAGGACCTCGCAACTTTCTCTATCTCATTAACAGAGATATTTTCCTGACTGTCCATTTCTGTTTCTGTTTTTATCTCGACATCGGGTTCTGTTGTTTCGATGGGGTCACTTTCACTTATAGCTGTTTCTATAGAAACTTTATTTTTTCCCTTAAGAACACTTGTGTGGCCGGTTTGTGGTTCAACGACTTTGATTACGTAAGTATCCCCATTGTTGTGAGCTGTTTTATGCCTAGTGTAAGTCTGTGCGGTAAATTTCAGCTTACAGATACTACACGCTACAATGTCACGTCGCGTTATATGGTTTCTCTCAAAGTGGTAACCTATGCTCTTTCTATTCAGGTAAGTGATATCGCAAGTCTTACACCGGTAAAGTACCGATGCATACGTAGATTTCTTCACGACAGATACTTTTTCGTTGATCATACACTTGTGTCGAGAGAACGTTTTAAAATCAAATGTTAATCTGCATCGTGAACACGTTCTACCGTTCCTAACTCTGCAGTTGAATAAATGTTCTTCATAACTTCTTGCTGATGTATAAACTATTCCACAATCGGCACATTTTAATGGCATCGATTTTTTATTACTGACAATTTGAACCTTTATATCGACTGGTTTACTGTGATGCTTACAAAGATGGCTTACTAAAACGTCAGTGGGGAACAATAAATTGCATTTGCTGCATTCTTCCTTAGAGATATTCGGATCATCGTTGCATATTTCTAAATGATTATCAATCGATTGTTTTGAAGTGAAATGCAGTCCGCATTCGCATTGAAATATATTAGCGACCGGTAAAGAGTCACATTTAGGATCAAAGGATATCACTAGAGGTTTTTTTATCAGTCTAGGAAATTGCCTGTGCAGTTCCATGTGTAGATGTAAATGGCGATTATAAAAATATTCCTTGCAAATATAGCATAGTTTTAGACGCGCCTTGCCGAACATACAACACTTGTGTTTGGATATATTTTTCAACATGCTAACACAGGAACCACAATTTTTGCACTTGTAGAGTTTCATTCTATTGGCTCTGAGGACCTCTTCTCTGACCGATTTAGCGCAAATGCTTTTTAATTTGGATAAATTTCTGCCCAATTGAGAAGCTTTAATCGGGAATCCCTTGGTAATATGTGTAAAAGACTTCGGTTGAGAAAATGACGGCTGTGTGGGAGATTTAGTCGGAGTTAGGGCGTTTGCAGGATCTTTCGATGCTGTCAACAATTCGAAATCTTTCAATCTCTGATCGAATACTTCATCTTTTCTATCATTGAATGTTATTACTTTACATTTTGTGGACAAGCAATGGAGTTCCTGGTTATGGTGAATAAAATCGAGTAAAACATTAAAATGTAACTCGCAAATTTTACATACGTAATTCGTGGACGATTTACAGGTTTTTTCATATCGATGCTTTTTCGTGTCTTCTAACTGGACTTCAGTCTTGCATTTCTTACAGAAGACCTTGACGTCTTCTGAAGGGCAGTTTACTTCGCAGTTGAACTTGATGAGACGAGAGAACCTGTCAAAGAGTGTCGATTTAAATTTATAATATAATTCTCATGCTCGTCTGATCCCATTCCATGTACTATGATAACCATAGTTATTACATATTTATCAGCATTAACACATAGACATAGAACAAATGATAGTGAGCAAATCCAAGACCAAAGACACCGTCAGAGTGATTGTCCACCAGGTCAAATGCAGATGTAGAACCACTTTACTTGCTACCCGTAAAATAGACATTCCTTACATCAGACAGACATAATATATGAAAAGACACATGAGACTACTTGCATTCTCCAACATGGAGTAGGCGTTTGACAACATCCAACACATCAAGATATCACACACCTATAAAATTAAATGTATCTTATTTATTACATTTTCAATACCTACCGATTTTAGTTTCAAGTTTAGTGTATCATTCTCATTAAAAGCTATTAAATAAAATGTCACTCTGAAATAATGAAGGTAGAGTTCCCCAGGGAGCTATCTTAGGTCCTAGAACCATACTTGCACTACATTGTATCAACAGAATCTCATTATCAACAACTTTTAACAGTTACTACTGGTAATTGACCTCCCCTTAGAAAGAATGTTCTGGACTATTATGCTACGCTGGACAGACTGGTATATGGTTTGAGTCAAGTTTTCTTTCCCTTCCTTATTCTAAAGCCACCACACGAACTTAACAGAATCTAATTAGCTTTATACACAGATTATGGACATTTATAAAAAAGTTTGAAATACATACCTATATATACTTTTAGACAATATTTGATATTTATGAGCTTTCGGCAGAGACGAAAACATTCCCATCCATTGTTTTGAATATAAATATTCAAAATTGAACACCAGGATTCTGAATTTAGTTCGATTAATCTTCACATTGTTCGTGTGTAGCTGCATATGAGATTTGTAGTACTGATCTATGATGTCAAACTCGCATATATCACATCTTTTGCAAACTGGCATTTGTATTTCATTTACATGATTTTGACAGTGTTCCACCGCAGAATCGTAGGTCATAGTCACCAAATCGCATGTAGTACAAGAATAAACGACATTCCACATGTCATTTATGGAATTATATTTTTTCAAAAGCTCCGGGATGTTACTGTGGTTGTGGAAATTAGAATGTGGCACTAAAGCCTTGAGGTTGAACTTTTTGTTGCAAATTTGACAAAACTCGAACGGTTCTTTTGCACAGTCGTGTAATTGGACCTTTTCTCGCGACAAGAAGTGTATCTTACAACGTTTGCAACTGTGAAAAAACGACATTGGCACGTCCATCTCTTCTCCGGTCTTTAAATTCATTATTTTAAAGTCGTTCAATGTGACTTTCCCATTGTTATGGTGTTCTCTATGGTGTTTGTAGTTCTCTCTACTGAAGCCAAGTCCGCACAAATCACAAAATTTAACGCTTAAAGTTCTGCACGCATCATTCCTGTGCCCCCTGTCACTTGGGTACGTCTTATAAGACCCACAAACGTTACAATAATACAGTGGAATTTTCCGTCTATGAACTACGGGTTTCTTTTCAAAATCCATCAGTTCGAAATCATCGTCCGCCTGTTTTGGAATAGTATTACGGTGATTGATGTCATAAAATTTTATTATAACAAAGTCCTTTTTGGTACACTTTTGCATTACATGTTTCGATTTATGATTCGGATAACGCGACTGGTTGATATTAATGTTACAAATGTTACAGCGTACGTAATTAACGTGTTCGTTACCACACACACCGTAGTGCACCCAAAAAGTTCTCTCATCAAAGCAAATTGTACATTTAGGACACTTGAGATACACTTTTTCACTCATATATTTCTGTAAAGTGTAAATTCTTAGTTTCGCTCCGGGCTCCGCATACCTATGTTGAAGTGTATGTATATAGTTATCCTTCGCACGAATTTTACGTTTACAGATTTTACATTTGTTATATTCCGTGTTGTTCTTGCATCTAACAGCATGTTGAGTGGCACTATAGCACGAAACAAAGTTAATCTGGCACACATAACATTGGAACAACACAGATTTTGGCACTAAAGAATTATCGGCGAAGAATTTTCCTTCCGGATGCTCCTTTTTAACTGGATTCAACGATGGTTCGGTCTTAGCAAGAACTTTGCATATAATATTGACGTTAGTCAAATTTGGGTGATGAATTTTTTTATGTTCTCTACCAGCCGCGAATGTCGCGAAATATGTCTTGCATTTTATACATTTGTATCTAGTTGAATTTGCTTCGATTTTCAGAGGTTCTGGCGTCGGTTGTCTGTAGTTATTCAACGGGAGAAGCTCGTACAGGTGTTTGATTAAAGCTGTATCATCTGTGAATATCTTATTGCAATGGTTGCAGAATCTTGATGAGGTCACTGTGGTGCTCTTTCTTGCTGTATTACGTCTTGGTGTATCTAAAGCCACTAGGAAAGAGTGTCTTACGCTCTTATGAGCATCTAAAGCATTCACCGTTGGGAATAGAATTTCGCAATCGTTACAATAGCACGCGCTATTCTGGAGTCTGTCTTCCCAATTTTCCAAATACACAGAAACGTTTGAATGCAATGCTTCTCTGTAGAGCGTATCGTAATCAATCGAAGGTTTAGAACCGAGTATAATTTTATTAAAATGCACCTCTCCATCTTCATCAAACTCACATGGTAAGCTTTCATTTTGTTCAAACCCATAAGGAGTTACTTCATTTTGTTGATATCCATAAGCATTTATTTCACTTAGTCTAAATTGGCTGTCCGCAAGTTGAGCTTGCGGAATTTCCTCGTTAGACGGTCCGGTTTCATCAAGTTCGCAAATAGTATCATTTTGCTCATATTGGCATCTATTAATGTCGTCGTCACTCGTGTTTTCTTTTTTTATGTTAACAACGAACTCTTCTTCGGGTTCATATTGTAGAGATTCGTAGTATTCATCATCTGCTTCTGAAGGAACATCAAAAACATCGATTTAGTTAAACAATTGAAACGAGTGAAAACTATTTTTCTATATCATAAATGACTTGTAACACGCCCCGATTTCGAACGGGAGCAATAATAATAAATCGTTTTATTGTACACCAGATAATTAAATAATAAATATGTTCAGACATTTTAACACACAACGCCATCTAGTCCCAAACTAAGCAGAGCTTGTACTATGGGTTACTAGACAACTGATATTAATACTTATATACTTTTTTTGTAAATACATACATATTATACATAGAAAACATCCAAACTCCTAAACAAATATTTGCAGATCGTACAAACATTTGATCCGACCCGGGAATCGAACCCGAGACCTCAAGCACAGCAGTCGCTTACGCTACCACTGCGCCACCGAGACAGTCAAACTGATACCTATGACTGTATCGTAAATAAATACTGATGATAAACGCCTTCTTTAAAACGAAAATAAGAAAACATTCAGGAAAAAATAATTATTACAGCTTTACATTTCTATTACAAATTTTAATCAAATAAACATCGAAATATATTGTTCAATTCGGTACTCTAAAGTTGTGACGTCACAAGTTTGTATTTAGTACGTATCTCAAACAAAGTTATCGTTCTGTCAGATGATAAAAAGTAAATAATATGACGAAGGTGTCAACCACCATATTGCATTACCTTGTATGTCCTCTATAGCATCAGGTACTTCAGTCTTGACCAGAGACAAATCAGGAAATATATCTCTAATTTTGGGATTATCCAAGACATCGTGTTCTTCAATATCTATATCATCCTCCATTTTAAGAGCTAGAAAATAAAGAGAGAAAGAGTTATAAAAGAGATGTATCCAATATAAAGGGTACTAAGGGTTAGTTTATATAGTTTTCCTATGCATGATAAATAATTATAATATTGTTATAGATAGATCGAACTAAGTGGCGTGAAATTGGAGAGGCCTATGTCCAGCAGTGGACTGCGATAGGCTGATGATGATGATGATGATTGTTATTATACTGGTTTATTTGCTAGTATCCATGACTGCCTAGGACAAATAATTGTTTTTGGTTATATTGGTACTTTATATGTAGCAATACGCCCCGGCTTCCCACTGGTTCATTACAGTATATATAATACAGCCTATGTTTCTTTGAGATGTGAGGCTTTTTCGGGCGACTTGAAATCGTTATATTTTAGCTAATATACTCAAAATACTTAATACATTATGTACAAAAAACCTTTCTCAAGAATAACTCTATACATAAGTAAGAACCTCATAAATATCCGTTGTAACATTTGAGTTTATGGCAAACACATATACAGAAAGTTGCAGCAATGGTCTTTGCTTTATATGTAGTGATATGGTTAGTATTACATATAATTTTTATTGGTTATTACCCGACCACGAAAGACGGAGGATTATGTTTTTCGAGTGAATGTATTTCTTTGGCACAACCTTGAGTCTAAACGGCTTGTCGTATTTCTGAGTGGTGTCAATAAATTCGTCTTAGCCGTAAGAGTGACGCTGACACACGATACATCAAAATTAATAAAAAAGGATTTTTGAAGCTAAAAGAAATCTCAAAAAAAAGTTTTCAAAATATATCGAGTGTAGTATCAAAATAAAGAATGTTTAATGGTGATTACGAATATCATTATATGTTTTATATATGATTTTGAGGCAGTCGGGTTTTTTCTTTTCTTAATAATTCATTAGTTGTCTGCGTATGATTCTTGTTGTATTTGTGTTGTGTTATATCAATAACAATAATATGTATGTTTATATAAATATATATTTACTATATATGCTGCTTCCCATATAACAAGTTTACAATGAGTCAATTTTAAGAGATAGACATATGCTGTTGCGGATATTTTTAACACATTTTGAGGAGAGCTGTTCTTTCATATATTACTTTCGCGAATCTTCAACTATTTAAGTAGCGCACCCAACTAAGCTCTAGAAAAGAATCATTTTGACCGGAGTATACACAACCGAGGCGCTCATAGCCCAGTTGCACTCGGTGATTAGAAACAATCACCGAGAGCAAACAACGACGGCGCGGTCAGTACCTGGATGGGTGACCGCTGGTGGCATGTTACCAAGAGCGTCTCCGTGATTCGGAGGTCACGTTAAGCAGTCGGTCCCGGTTGTTGTCATACGCTAACAGTCGTGAAGCTTAGTTGGAGGCCTTCGGGCGGCTTAAGAACATCCAACGGCAAGATTTACGTAGCCACAACGTATTCTTACCAGTCCCCAGTACCCGCATTTGGCCAGCGTGAAGATGTATGTCTTTAACCCTCTTCTGAGAGGAGACCTGAGCCTAGCAGTAGGACATTATGGGTTGTTGATTGATTGATACACAACCGATTCAACTAATGACTAGTCTAGTCAGCCTCATAGTATATCGGATTGCAGATACCAAAAATACTTATTCAAGATGAATATTAAAAAACATTAATCTGGAGCATCCTACTAACATTATAAACGCAAAAGTTTATAAGTATGGATGGATATTTATTACTCTTTCACGTAAAACCTACTGAATGGATTTTAATAAAACTTTACAATAATATAGTTATTATAATATAAAGACATAATTCGCACAATATCTTTGCACCACAGGTGACGAAGCTCAGCTAGTTTGAGTAATTTATAAAGACGAAAAGTGGAGAAAGTTAAAAAAAACTAAAAATAAAAAGGTAGGATTTGTAGATAGACTAAATCTTCTAGAATTTGTCCTGTTAAGGAAGAGTTCTATCAGACTTTTAACGACTTAAAGCCTTGTCTGTGACTAGAAAAGCAGCTATTGCCACAGTATTAGTCTTCAACCCGGACAGATGAAGGCCTAACTTAAGCAACATTGTCAATTGTGTGCGATCTATAAAATATATAAGTAATAATATATGACACATGATGAGATCAACAACAGGAAAGTGGAGCAAAAAAGTAACAGATTGGTACCCACGGAACGGAAAAAGACGTGGAGGAAGGCAGAAAAAAAGATGGGAAGACGATTTGCCGAAGGATTGGAGAAGGACAGCAATGGACAGGCAATTGTGGAGGGATCTTGAGGAGGCCCATGTCACAAGACAGCCTGACCTAGTAACTGACAGTAAATGTTAATTTATATACATACATTAAATAGGAAAATAGTTTATATAGTATAATTAAATATAGTTAGCATAGTCTTATATTATATCACATATTGTGCAAAGGTCAGAGTAATTAAAGGCTATTTTTATTTTTTATTTTTTTAATATTAGATAGATAAAATATTTATATATAAAAGATATCTATATAATAGATAATAGTTTACATATGTATATTTCACAATTCATATATTTCGATCAGAGATGGATTCGATGGGAGAGTCACGCTTCGGCATGAATGGGCTGGCTCGACCAGAATGATACCACGACCTCACAGAAAATCAGTGTGAAATAGCGCTTGCGCTGTGTTTCACCGAGTGAATGAGGATACCGGAGGCCCATACCCCAACCCCTCTTCCCATCCCCATTCTCCTCCCCACCCCCCAAAGCCTGGCAACGCACTTGTGACGTCTCTGGTTTTCCAGTTGTCCATGGGCAACGGTTATAGCGTACAATCAGGCGAAACGTCGGCTAGTTAACCCGCGATTCCATAAAAAAAAAGAAAATATGAATTAATATTTACTATACAGGGTTTCGCCTATATGTTTTTCTGGCAGGAGGTATATGCGAGAAGCCGAGGAACAAAGTGGCTTGCAATTGGAGATGCCTATGTCCAGCAGTAGACTGGAATAGGCTGATGGTGATAATAATAACTATTGATTATCTGGCGGTCAAAATTCAACCACAAACCAATTTATATTTTTTTCCGAGCTAATACTCTCTCTAATTCATACCCCTACATTCAAATTATTTTCATATAGGGGTAAGGGGTACAAAGTTTTTACTGCACATATCAACATGTAGTTATTTCGTAATAAGTAAATTGACAGAAATGCTTATATACAATATCTAAACAATACTATTTAATTGCGAAGTGTCTATTTATATTATTATCGTTTTTTTTTATTACAGCGATTTATTTACGACTAGTCGTATGAATAAGGCTATTTTTTTATTCATACAATTAGTTGTATGAGTAGGGTAAAGTTAGGTTTTTCTTTTTAAAAAAGTTTAGGATAGGTCCAGTTTTTTTGTTTAAATCCTAGGATTTACTCCATTTTCAAAAAAAAATTGAATTAAATTATTATTGTATGAGATTTAAGGGTATCGATTTTTATAATAGAATTATTATTTATGTTATAATTACCTCCTTTTACCAGAAATCAAAACATATATACTGTAATTTTATATCAGACACAAACTTAATTTTCAAATCACGTATAAGAAAGGCGGGAAAGTAAAAAAAAATATCATTTCAAAATTTTAAATATTTGCAGATTAGTAAACAAAATTATTCGCACAGTATCCAGATAAATAATTACAATTTATTCATACATTTACCGTATGAATAGATTCAGCCATTAAATTGTATAAGATTATTGCTATAATTATTAACATATGTTGTTACTAAATATAACAATAATATTATTATTTGACTATTAAATTATTATTTACGACATTGTCTTATAAGTGAAACTTTTTTACATCGTCTCAATTTTTTTGGTCTGTGTATCGCATGTCGCGTGACGGTCGGCCGCGGAGTAGGGATAAAGTGAAAGGCGCTCGTCAGCCGAGGCCAATATGGCGACGTCTATAGTTCCATCAGTTTACCGTGTAAATGTTGTTATTTATTTGCTTTATTAGATTTATTTATTTGCATTTGAAAAAAGTTTTACTTTTACCTTGGTTTCATAAAACCACACAATCCTTTTTTTAATATCCATGAGGAAAACAGAATTTTGAAAAACATGAAAGACATCCATGAAGTCGTCTCAAATAGTTTAATTTTTACTCCAATAAATTCATAAACAAAAAAGGATTGTGTGGTTTTGTGAAACCACGGTAAAAGTGAAACTTTATTTTCACATTATAGATATTTAACTAAATAACCAGTAACTCGGCAACCAGTGTGCTGAAATTTTTTTTGCCATCTTCTGACACGATGTAAAGAGGCTATGAGCTACGTAAACTAAATCTTGAGCATGACTTTCCTCGTAATGATAAACAACTTCACTGTTCATTCCCCCTTGCACTTTATGAATCGTTGATGCATTGAAAGCTGATAATGGAAAATGTGTTCGTGTTATTACAGCATTACATTGATGAGTGTTGATGGGTGATGAAGTTGATAATAACATGATTGGAACGGAGTATTTATTAATATTTAATTCCTCGATGCGATGAACAAATTTTTGTCGGACTTTCTTCCCCAAATTCTTGTCCGGAAACAGTAACACATAACATAC
This sequence comes from Hyphantria cunea, assembly GCA_003709505.1. Taxonomy (NCBI): domain Eukaryota; kingdom Metazoa; phylum Arthropoda; class Insecta; order Lepidoptera; family Erebidae; genus Hyphantria; species Hyphantria cunea. Next base: position 286,996 of record PKRV01000343.1, read on the forward strand.
ACTCTAATTAATTTAGGATCGTTAAATTCAAGATGTATCAATTTCCCTACATTACCGTAAGCAATGCCGTCTGAAACATCAGTATTTTTTGTTATGAAGTACGGGAAATCTTTAACAAAAATTATTTTACATGGCAGTCCATCAACGGGTGTTTTTTTTCAAATGCATCTAAATATTCTCGAGCAAGTACCGGGTCATCACAATTCATGATTGTGACCTCAGCAATTGATTCGTATTTTGTATTATACGTGGGTAGGATTGAATTGTAGTAGCTTTCAACTTTCTTAACTTGAAAAAATACACACATGTTTAGCTTCGTCTTCAGTGAAAATTCTTGATTCGATAATATTTGTTTCCTCTGAACTTAACTGTGTAGTACCAATTTTTATTAAAATAGACGAAAACACTCGGTCTTCTTAACGCGTTACTTCATGATAAAATTGTAGTTGTCACATAGAGCATAGGCCTTGCGATACTTTGTTTTGGTTGCTTGTAAATTGCGGTAGGGCATACAGGCGGAAATTGTCGCAAGTCACCAATCATTAGAATGTCTAAGCCCCCGTACGGCACATCGTGATTGCCTGTGATTTGTTTTAACCTCTTGTCTATTTTGGTAAGCATTTGTGCGCCGATCTTACTATTAAACATCTATAATATTTACGAACCAAAATAGTGATAGATACAAATTAGCTTTTTCAGAGCTGAATGCGATGAGTCGTACAGTTGAAATATTCAATGCTGTGTGAATTGTAGTTCCATCCATAGTAAATACAGCTTTACCAGTTAATGCTTCAATAATATATGCATTGAGAGCTCAACAGTTATCTGTAAAATGGTTGTAGATTTCTTTGACCATTAAAACGGTAGTATAACTTTTTCCCACTACTGGCAGGCCCAGTTAAAAATACTTGCATTGGTGAACGATTGGGCATATGCAGATGATTAATTATATGATTGTGCAAAGATATTTGACAAGTATTTGCTCTTTGCATTAGTTCATAAAACACCCTATTATCCATAAAATTTTTCCTCCAAGCAAGGGGTCCAAGTAAATGCATGCTCGCAACAAAAAGATCTTCATTGAATCCTGAAACAAAAAAGGATTGTGTAGTTTAATGAAACCATGGTAAAAGTGAAACTTTTTTTTCACATTATAGATATTTAACTAAAACAAACAACTTAAATAAAATTAATTATATTGAATGGACCGAATATAAATAAATAAAAAGACTTAATTTAATATTCATACAAAATAAGTTAAATAATGAATTCAAGCACTCAAAATTGAAAAGTGAATCCAAAAACAACGACATGCACCAGCAAAAAGTTCTACAAACTCTATATAAAAACTATGTTAACTCACCGAGATATTTTTTCCTTTTTCTATAAGCCCGTGCTCTGTCTGGGTTCAGTTTTTTACAGCATACATTAATTCATCGTCATTCATTTTTGCACTATTCTTTCCTTTTGGCTTGTTGATTAAGTTTTTTTGGACTCACTCGCGTAGAGCACTGGCACGAATGAGTAATAGTTTTATCACTACACGGTCAGCTGATGGAACTATAGAAGCCACCATATTGGCCTCGGCTGCTCTGATGAGCGCCTTTTACTTTATCCCTACTCCGCGGCCGACCATCACGCGACATGCGATACACAGATCAAATTATTTGAGAGGATGTAATAAGTTTCACTTTAAAATCATTATGTTAGTATCTAACATATTACACATTAATGCTATACTGTAAAGCAAAATAGTACCTAAATCCGGATTGTTGAAAAATTCAATAAATGGATTTGCATCATGTTGTTTAAGCGCCAAAATTTCGATACACAGACCAAAAAAATTGTGACGATGTAATAAAAGTTTCACTTTAAAAAAATATGCACAACATTGAGCAAAGGCACACAAATATTTTTAAAAAGCTTTTGTGTCTATCAATATTTATGTAGCGCTTGAAAATAAGACAAACATAATACGTAGTTAAAACAAAAATAATTATATTTTAGACAATAATAACTGCTTGTACCATTGAATTTTTATATTATACATATCGATAGTAAAAATTTCAAAAGTTTTGCTTCCTGTCCCAAGTTAGACGCAGAGAATTTAGGAAACCGTTACAATTTCGGTAATACGGCGACAACTGGCTAGACGACATTACCTGATCTGATGCGTCGATTTAATTAAACATCACATAAACTTCTAAGATTATAATCACTGAGGCTGCTTATTTATAGCACATACACTCATACATTAAAAAAACAATGATATTTCTCAAAGTCTTTAGCTTTAACCTAAAAACTAATCCCACAGAAACACAGAACACATAAACTTCTGCACAGAAATCAGAAAATATTCCGCGACTACATCCACAGATTATTAAAGAAAGCTGTCTGACTGTGAATATGAATGAATGAAGTGAAGCTTTAAATTTTATTAATCGATATTTTTATATTCGATTTTACCATTAATGTTTCTTTAAACCAATATTATGAAAATCATAAGGAACATTTTCAGTAGTCAAAAGTACTAATGATTACTGTTATATTTACACAGTTACTAATTATTAATACTTAAATTATACTATCGAAAGATTAAGTACTGTTCCACATTTTACGCAACGAATGTTCTATTTTATTGTGCGAAAATACCCTCGGAATTTAACGACTGATGTTTATATTAGACTCGAACCGACTCAATACCCCACATCGTCTTAGGTACTAGAAGCAGGGGAACTAGGTGCACCCTCGAAAGAACATGTAAGTATGTACCCCAAGTTTTCTATCAGGTGTATTTATAATATACCTAATGTTCATCCTAAATAATTTGTAAGGTTCCTAAATAAGTTAAAATAGAATATGTATGTGTTATCACAAAAACTGATACTTTAATCAATACTAAGAATATTTAAATAATAATTCAAAAAATATATCGATAGCTTAATGTAATAGATAAGTTACGTGATGGTAAAACTAAAGGTCGTAGGTAAATTTTTTCCTCTTAAAATTAAACTGGTTGCACAAGGCAATGTTTTTGTTACGTTTACATTAAGTTGAAATTATTTAACACCCGTTTGTCTAGAGTGTTGAACAAGTTTTATGTTGAACAACACAATCCACAATATTATATATCTCCAAAACATCGTTTATAAATCGATTATTTTCGATATGATTAATTAATTGTAACGAAAATTGAACCGTATGTAATTAATATCATACAAAAATAAATGATAATAATGAACCACTTTTTAAAATTTAAAAGAACAGATTGATTCGGCATTTTACGTAACTCTATATTTAAAAGAAAGATCACGATTTTGAGATAAAAAAAATTGCTTTATGATAAAAGAATAGACTGCAGACCTAGCTTTCTAAAATGACATAACCTCACAACAACACATTATTGCGCGCGAAATGAAGTATGGTGATGCCGTTTCGTAAAATTTTACAATTCTCTTTATGCTATTTATTTACTTCAAGTCTATTTATTAGTATTATTATAAGTGATTAAAGTGAAGTCATGGCTCGAACTAAAGCTTCGGTAGGGGCTAAAGGTGAGTTTTAAACATCATGTATATTGGTTAAGTATATTTTTTTGTCGCAATCGTACATAACAGTAAAATAATGGTTAATTTAAGTAGTTTGCTGTGGGTTTGTCAATTTCTTTCATATAATAACAGTATGTTGGAGCAGTCTAACTTTAAAGCGATAAGACATGAATAAAGCATTGTACTCTTTTACACTCCGTGTGGCGACGGAATTAAGTGTCGTTAGAAGCGACAAAGAAAAAGCGCCGATAGACGGAGAGTCAAAGAGACAATATAACTACCAATTTAAATTCAACTAAAAGTTCTTCAGAATACAATTGTGTATTTGATGCAACTAAATTCAACCACTCGTTACTCCCCGTCAGTTGATTCTGAATTGCTCTTGAGCTGAGCTGAGCAAATTACCAGGACAGCAGCATTACAAAGAGAAGGACAACATGACACAAACTCTATTCCAATTTTTGCTTTATAGGAGGCTAAAACCTTTAGTCTCAGATAGGCCTGAGTCCAGCAGTGGAATATTAAAGGCTCTTGTGATGCCGCTTTAGGTACATTTATTAACTAAAAAGTGTGGGGATGTATGGCTTTAATCCTCTCCTGAGAGGAGACCCAAGCCCAGCAGTGGGACATTATGGGTTGTTGATTGATTGATTAACTAACTTAGGATCAGTATTAACATATTAGTAATACATAACAATCTGTACAAATAAAGAATAGGAGAGTCTTTATTAATTACGGATCAATTGAAAACTAGCAATATCCTGCAAATGGAAAAGTAGATAATCAGCATTTAAGTTAAATCAAAATGTATTTTAATTTACCTCCAATATAATCTTTAGAAATTCAAGAAAAGAGTGATACTGTTTCTTAAGAGGCCGTCAACGCACATGTGTCACCTCCGATGTAGTGGTGGGTGTGCAGTCTGTGCATGTGCCATGGCAGCGGTAATCTCTTTCCATCAGGCGATACATCTGCTAGTTTGCTGTCTATTATATAAAAAAAAACAGCTTCATGGTCTTCTTAGCCTTTATTAGATATTTGGGGCCGGCTCAACTGGTTTTACCCGAATTTTTTGATTTGTATCGGAGTTAGTATGTTTTCTATGCATAATATGTATGTACAATCAAAACCGAATATACCGATATTGAAGGGACCGCATGTTTCCGATGTTATATCCGATATTTGTTATGAGCAATATACTACTCGTGCGCGATAACTTGAGACCCGCGTGGAATTCGTCACCCCTCCCCTCATACCCGCGCACCTACCCTATGACGCCCGCAGTGTACAGGTGGCACCGCATTTTTTTGTCGTGACGTCACCGCACTCAGGTCTCAACTTATCGCGCACGGGTAGTACACAAGTACGTATTCCTATTAATAGTCACATGTCTGTTTGTAGTATGGGGATAGGTTGTGCATATGAACTTGTTTTCAAATAAAATATAAGTATGATGGTTGACAGGACAGTAAATGCCAACCTAGCGACAATGACGCTTTTCGGTAGTATGGGCGGCCATCTTAACTTGAAGTCACAATTGAACGAAACGGCGCCCGCGCACCACGCTTGTGACGAATCTCTCAGAATCTTCGTGATCGCGCTATTTCAACATTTAATTAAGTTGGTTTCATATATCAATAATCGTTAATTACCTAATAAAATTGTGATAATCATTTTGTAATCTCCATATAATATGTGATTTTTCTTCAATGTTCAACATTTTCCTTTTTCCGTTTTGCAACATAGTAACGCGTCAACACACGATTTCAACCAAAAGTTTTAATATCAAACTGTAATTCACGCGGTCAATTATCGCACTGAATGAGTCGTAAAACATGCAAGGTAAATATCAAAGGGCGGGAAAGAGGTTTGGATAAGGTAGGAGAATAATCCTCCCCTCCGGGCTGGGCGTAATTTGTTACGCGGATAACACATTGGCGCGAACCAGGGGGCGAACTTTCAGGAGGCGGCGTGCCTGGCCACCAGGAGTCTCTCTGGTGGTCTTGGTGGTGGCGACGAGTGGCGTTCGCCCTCCGCCCGAAGAGGTACGCGAGTGGCGTGAAGCCGCCCGTCGAGCCACGATGGCTCGTTGGTCTTCGCGGCTGGAGGCTCCACGTGCTGGCTTCGCCACCGTGGAGGCGCTCCAGCCGGTCATCCTCGAGTGGGCAGGGCGGCAGCACGAGACCCTTTCCTTCCGACTGAAGCAGGTGCTTTCCGGGCACGGTTGCTTCGGGAAGTACCTGCACTTGGTCGCGCGGAGGGAATTTAGTCCCGCCTTCCACCACTGCGACCGCAGTGAGGACTCGGCCCAGCACACGCTGGCGGTGTGCCCCGCTTGGGCGCCGCAGCGTCGGGCCCTCACTGCAGTCATCGGAGGAGATCTCTCGCTGCCGGCCGTCGTACGCTCCATGGCCGGCGGCGAGAACAGTTTTACCGCGGTCGCGACCTTCTGCGAGGAAGTCCTATCGCAGAAGGAGGCGGCGGAGAAGGCCCGGGAGGACGACCTCTACTCGGACCCGATCCGCCGCCGGCGAACCGGGCGGCGGAGGCGCGCCTACCAGCGCCTCGTGCCACCCTGAGTGTGGCCGCGGATGGGCGGGACGGGTTTTCCCCCCCATCCGCTTCAGAGGCCACCCGCGAGGGGGGCGACGTTACGCGTGTGCCNTCGTGCCACCCTGAGTGTGGCCGCGGATGGGCGGGACGGGTTTTCCCCCCCATCCGCTTCAGAGGCCACCCGCGAGGGGGGCGACGTTACGCGTGTGCCGTACGTCGCCCACCTTAAGGAGTTTATCATCAGAAGACGGTGCCCGCTTCAGTGCGAGCAAGCACTGGGAGGGGTCCGGATGGCGTAAGAAAGCGGTTCCCGGATCCCTCCCGTCTCAGGCGCAGAGTGGCACACCGTGTGGTTTTAGTCGGTTCGATTCCGACACACCGTCCCGTCGCAAACCCCGGTGGGGTGAAGGCCCGAGGGGGTTTCCACAAATTAAAAAAAAAAGGTAGGAGAATAATAATCCTTATTAGGCTTAATAATAAGCCTATAGCAAAATATTTTTTCACATTATTAGTTTGTTTAAAGGTGAAAATTGTTCATAAAGTGCTGTTTTGCTGGAATTCGTCGTTATATCCGATGTAGACCGATAAAGTTTCATCGTTTTAGGCGATATATCGCTGTATTCGATGTCGTTATATGCCGTAGGTGTATTTATTAGTGTGTATAGAGATTCGGATATTGCCCTTCGATTGTTATAATCAATGTGTCGTTATAAGCGATGTCGTTATATCCGGTTTCGACTGTATATGTATCAGTTGTTTAGTACACATAACACAGACTGCCTCGGTGACGCAGTGGTAGCGTACGAATTCGAATCCTGGGTCGGACCAAATGTTTGTATGATCCGCCAATATTTGTTTCGGAGTTTGGGTGTTTTCTATTTATAATATGTATGTATTCACAAAAAAAAATTACGTATTAATATCAGTTATCTAGTACCCATAATACAAGCTCTGCTTAGTTTGGGGCTAGATGGCGTTGTGTGTTAAATGTTCGAAATATTTATTTATTTATTCCGAAATATTTATTTATTTATACAAGATGAGTACAGTAGAAAATAACTGGTTTTCATATGTTTCAGTGTCAGCAGGAAAAAGCAGTAAGGCCTGGTGCAGCGTAGCTCCCACTCCCAGCACTTCAACTGGTGCAGGTATAATTTCTTTTTATTGCTAATTTGAAATATATGTGAAATGAGCTTTCGTTTAGCGGTACTTATTAGTCTAGCGGTTGATGTATGTGACTGAAAAGGTCTCAGGTTCGAATTATAGAAACACTTAATAACAACTTGGAGATTGGAAGTTGGGGTTTGAACCCCCTGTGTCTCGGAGAGCACGTAAAGCTGTCGGTCCTGCACCTGATCTCTCTCCGGTCGTGTCGGTTAACCGTCCCATCGGATTATGAGAGAGGGAACAGAGAGTGCACCTGTGTTTGCGCTCACACTAGTGCACTTTAATGTCCTGCGTAGTTGGCTGGTCTCCGTTGAGACTGGCCGCCGTAACCGAAATCGGCTAAGAGAACATCGTATATGCACGTTATTGAAGTGCATCCTAGATAGATAAAGAGTAGTGTAGAAACCAGCATGTAATTTGGCCGCATTCGTTAGGTGCCCTGAAGTCATTTTTATTTAATTATTTATTTTATCAGCTGCCCACCGCACTTACAGTTTGCAAAACACGTACAGAGAGCCAGTACAGTAATAAATAATGTTAAACCAGGATAATTGTTGTCTATTGCATACTAATACTACCTACCTCGAAGGAACAATATATGAATGTTTTCTTTTTTTTTTAAAAAAATCTACATCTCCCGCATTAGGAATATACGTTCCTTTGTCTCGGGGATCTTTACAAACATACATGAAACGGACACAAAGTACACCCAGACTTAGAACAAGAATTTATGGATTAAAGTGTTGTCTCATGTAGGATTTAAAACCACAACACTTGGCGCTGTGGCGACCACTAAAACCACTAGGCCAACCGTGTAGTCCCAACCGTGTAGTCGATATTTGAAAAATGTACTCAACTGTACTGATAGTGAGCAATCAGAGAGTTGAGCAGACTAACTGCCTGGCTCATGGCGTAAGAAAGCGGTTCCCGGATCTCTCCCGTCTCAGGCGCAGAGTGGCACACCGTGGTGGTTTAGTGGGTAGTCTGGCGAGTCAGTCAGGAGTCCCACACAAAGCGAACCCCCTGTCCCCGCGGGGGGGCGGGGGGGAGCGAAGTGTGTGCGTAAAAAAAAACAAAAATAAAGTAAACCGGGGATTGTAGTAGTACTGTTCCGAGCAAGGGAGTCAGTTAGTCGACTACACTTCCATTTTGTTTGTTTTTATTTGTTTCAATAAGTGTACTATGTACGAACTTACCAAAAAGCCGAAAGCTACGTGTCGGCACCTATAAGTACGGTAATATTAAATCTTGCGCGTTCTTTTCTCGAAAATACCTTTTGGATATACTGCCCTATCAATTACCACGGTGTTTTTATCAATTTTATTCTAGTTTAAATTGTCCGCTCACTTGGTAACAGGTATTCTACCTATACTTCATCTCCTGGGGGTTTTAAAAGTCGACTAATAGGACAGACTACCAGGACAACAGCACCGCAGAGTGAAGGAATACTTGACACAAAAACTTTTTTTTTTATGTGTTAACACACCGGCCGTAGCTCCACCTGAGTTTGTGGTGGTCTTCGGAATCGGACCGACTAAAACCACACAGCCAACTTCGCCGGAGGAGGGTGTCGGAAACTTCTGTTATTAATCCAGATCCTTCCCAGCTGACACAACCTCTTTTTTTTTACGTGTGGTAACCCCCACGGGCCATCACCCCACCGGGGTTTGCGGTGCTGTGTTGTAATCGAACTGACTAAAACCACATGGTGTGCCACTCTGCGCCTGAGGAGGGCGGGATCCGGGAACTGCTGTTAACGCATCCGGACCCCTCCCAATTGATACGAAGCCTATATCAGGTTGATATCTGGTCAGCGTTGTATAGTGTCACAACCTCCAGAAGGGGACTGTCAAAGGTGTTGATGAAGTCTGGTTGCCGTTGCAGTTCTATATAGTTTGAGGTCAGACGGGCGTGTATCTGATCGCTTATTATTTTCTATATACGTACAACATCTAGAATGTATGGTTTACAATGCGTTTCATATAAGAATAGGACTGGATTTGTGTCAAGCTTCACTGGAAATGTAGCGTTGGCATAAACACCAAATAATATTCAAATAAAAAAATATATATTTTAGTTTATATTTTTTTTTGCGGAAGCGCGTCAAAGTCAAACTCAAAGTCTTTGCCTCTGCTTGCTTTTATATTTTTTTAAATTATGACGCCATTAATCGATTTTCTGAAAATATCGGTGGCATTCAAAATCATGCTAATATTATAAACGCGAAAGTTTGTAAGTATGGATGGATGTTTTTTTTTATGTTTCACGTAAAAACTACTGAATCGGGTTTAATGAAACTTTACAATAGCTAATTTATCAGAATAACACATGGGCTACAATTTCCCTCATACATACGTAACTGTTTATTGTAGCGATAAATCTGTGCAGACCAGTTTGCGCAGTTTTATCGATCGTGTGTATGAAAATTCGTTGTCGATATTCGTTCGTCGGTGGCAGTTGCAATTTCTATCAGATAAATCGTTGTCGATTACATTTGCACAATTTTATCGTTGCGTGTGGACAGCAATCGCTCAGTTCGGCAGTACTTCACGGAGCCTGCTAGTGTGCGCACGTGCACATCGCTTTCACAGAAACATGTCGGAAGACGAAAGAGTTGGACACCGTGAACTACTTCAAGATTTTATAGAAAGCTACAGAAAAGAAACTCGACCATGACCGCAACAAAAAAAATGCCGCCTACGACAGGCTAATCGAAAAATACAAACCCATAGAATCAAAAAAGCCTCCAGAGATACAGTGGAAAGAAGAAGAAGAATTTAGAAGATTAATAATCTTCGAACTACATATAAAAAAGAGCTCAATAAAATAAAAAAAATCGTGTTAATCTGGAGCAGGGACTGACGAGATTTATAAACCTCGTTTATGGTTACTTTGAGTTATTGAGTTCTTTATACGATCAACAAGTACCGAGACCATCTACATCGAATATAGATGATGAAGAAAATAAGGTAAGTTTTTATATTTGAAAAAATATTTATTGCTTAATTATATTACTTGAATACAAGTCCTGTATTTTGACATTAATGAACAAAACTGTCTTGCCAAGGAACTTTCCCCTCAGTTACAAAATACGCCATAAATTTACTTCCCATCTGGTATGCTGTTTGAATTGTACGGCCTTGTGTAGTTCTTTGTAATGGTTCAATCTTCATCAATAAGTTGTATCCTTTGTTGTGAATCCTGACGTGCTCGTACCTTCCTCATAATGTTCACTATCGAAACATTCTGAAGGAGCGTGTGAAATAAGCGATGATGATATCAAATAATTATGCAAAGCACAGGTTGCTCTTACGACTGACCCAATAATTTCAGGCGACATTTGTGTTCTGTAAATTCTGAACCGCGCCGCTAGTGTACCAAAAGCGTTTTCAAATATACGGCGTGCTCGTAATGTCCGATAATTATATATCTTCTTAATTCTAATATATGAGTCATTTTGCCGAAATGGCTTCATCATGCCCTTTCTTAGAGGAAATGCGTCATCAGCTACAAATACATACGGCAGTATTCGTGGACTATTGTGTAACCTTCTGTAGGAATATTTAACGCCTTTTTTTCAAGTTTTTCATAAAATTTTGTATTCAATAATACTCCGCCATCGGAAACCCTTCCATTTGTCCCAAAATCAACTAACAGGAATCTGTATTTTGCATCAACGATTGCTAGTAATACCATACTGCGTCTATGTTTATAGTTTAAAACGAGCCACTGTTACTTGGGTGCACGATTTCAACGTGCTTGCCATCAATAGCACCTAAACAGTGAGGAAAGTTCCACTTCTGCTCAAATTCTCTCGCCCTTATTCTCCACTCTTCTTCTGTTTTTGGAAACTAACAAAATGAATACATGATTAGTGTAGTAATTTCAGGAATATAATAGTTCTTCTATTTTATAGACGCAGTCAACCACAGGCATCGGCTCAACGAGCTACGATTGTCCAAACAGCGATCTAGACACACCAACACTGGCCTATTCCGACAACGAATCAGGCAAACCGTTGTGACAGCGAACGAGCTACATCAATCTCGGGTCGTGTTCGGCCAAGACCAAAAAAAATACATTAACTGAAGACGTACTTAAGTCCGTAAATGATCATTTTAAAAGGCCTAAACAACCCGATAATCGTTTTGAGGTTTTTGGCAATAATGTTAAGATGAAACTACAAGAGTTACCAAAAGAACAGATAATTATAGCACAATAAATAATTAATGAAACTCTGTTCTTGGCTGAAATGGGTAGCTTAACTATATCATACACTGTAAGACTTTGCAAATACTAGTTTTTCCACGCAGCCACACATTCAAAACTTTTCCACTCGGCCACACATACAAAACTTTTCCACTCAGCCACAAATTTAAAACCTTTCCAGTAAGTCACACACTCAAGTCATTTATACTCAACCACACACTCAATCACCAATGGAATTTACATCACCAGTTGAGCCAGACCATACACAATCTGATAATACAATTACTTCCTATTTACGTAATTTTAATGATGAATAAAAAAGTTACTTATTCGTAAAATGTTCTTCAATACGTCCTAAAAGTTTAATTAATAAATAATTTGTTGATTAATACAGTCTTTTTCATTCCTTAACTTTAAGTAATCTTTCCGTAAAACCTCATACAGAGCATCACATGTTTCAGGGATTATTTGGCTAAGAGCTTGCGGTGATATTATTCTAGAAAACTTCATACATTGGGAGGAACGTCCTGTAGCTAGAAATCGCAGTGTAGCAGTTAATCTCTCATGAGGACTTATAGCTTCTCTCATTACAGTGTCTTGTTTCTTTATTAGTGGAGAAACTTAAACCAGCAGATTTAAATATGCCTCTTCATTCATCCTTAAATAGTTATGCCAATCTTGCGGAGCGAATTTCAATTCTTTTAACAAGTTAGTATGACAAAATTGTTTCCTTTTCATTTCCATAGACTAGGAACGTTCGTTTTATCTGTACAGTCTGAAATCGCTACGATAAATCGTTACGTATGTATGAAGCATTAAAAATATACAATTCACACAATATCTTTGTACCGCGGGTAACACCAGCTTAGCTATTGGTAATAAAGTTTTTTAATTTTTTTTTGCACACCATACCAAGTTGTAGACAAATGGACAAAACAAGATGGCGGATTTCCATTCCTATTCTTAATGTGAATATGCATTGCATATACTTCGCGTTTGGCCCAGTGGTTTAAGTGACCGACACGCCGGCCGCTTCCTACTGCATCAAGTGTTGTGGGTTCAAATCCTACATGGGACTACTCTTTATATGATCAACTAATTGTAATTCTAAGTCCCCCGCAACACAGGATGTATAATCCTAACGAGGGAGATGACTTTTAAAAAAATATTAAATCGTTCCATGTTGTTAATTGAAATCCGTAACTATCCAACTGATTTTAACAAGTATTTTTTTTGTAAATGTGTGTTTGCTGGCGTGCCTAAGAGGCGCTCATAGCCCAGTTGCACTCGGTGATTATAAACAATCACCGAGGGTAAGCAACCACGGTGCGACCAGTACCTGGATGGGTGACTGCTGGTGGCATGTTACCATGAGCGTCTCCGTCAATCGGAGGTCACGTTGAGCAGTCGGTCCCGGTTCTTATCATACGATAACAGTCGCGAAACTTAGTTGGAGGCCTTTGGGCGGCTAAAAACGTAACGCTCTCGTCATGTATTCACCAGCCTACTCCCCAAGCCAAGCGTGCGTAAATAAGTTTTACTCCAATAATATACGTAAATATATAAGTTAATATTCTTTAGGGTCCGAAAGAGGCCACCGTGGTTCCTCAGGAGGTGGGAACCCGGTATGTCCACGGGAGACACCCAAGTGGCAGAAGCCCATCACCAATTTCTTCATAAACAAAGAAGAGAAGAAAGATGATGTAGACCTAGGGAATGATGATCTGACAGCTGGTGAGTTATTATCAACAGAAGTCATTCATCACTTTTACATATAGAGCAACACGGTAGGGAGTACCCTACGCGGGCGTTCCCCTCTGTCACAGTATAAGCACAAACGTGCCTACGGCTGACACTGTTGTGACAAGAAACGACAGGCTGTTTTGTATTGGGACAAGACGCAATGGGTACTCCCCTTCGTTTGGTGGCCTGTGTTTTTTCAGTTTCATTAACACACTTCTGTTATACATATACTTCTTTTCTAACCTATCTTCTGGATCTACCATTTCTTCCTTACATATTATGAGATAAAGTTGCTTCCGCTGTCTGTTTGCTAAGATCTTTTAACTACTCAACAAATTTCAATACAGTTTTCAAGTTGAAAACAATACAGTACCGTTGCATAAATAGTTTGTAAATAAAAGGATGCTGGTGGTTAGTTGACTTCTAAACCAGAATTAATGGGTTCAATTGACCTTCTGCGCTTTGCACTCATGGAATTTGGCTTTTTAAATTATATGTATATATATATATATATATAT